>CAWZYM010000369.1:1130000-1132500 GCA_963966185.1 Rhabditoides inermis | reverse complement strand
TCTCTCGCACTCTCACGCCTATGTTGAACCTCAATTATGTCGTTTTCACGTTTCGACCCGCCACGCACTCACGCCAATATCGATATACAATAGAGAGAGAAGGAGAGAGAGAGAGAGAGAGAGAATGAGAGAGAGGTTACCCTCTTGTCCTCTTTGTCCTTATTGTTGTGTGAAATCAATCAACAAACACACACACGATTGTCCGCGCTGTATTTTATTGATGTGGGACCACACAGTGCAAAAAGAAAGAAAAAATAGCGCAACTAGTTCACACTAATATCAATATTTGATTTATCTTTTGATTTTCATCACACACATTTTAAAAAGAGAAACATAAACATCACGATGACTCACTGAATAAAGTAGAGTGTCCGATCGTGGGATGGATCATTTATTTCCCCTCTATCCCTTTCCCTCTCTCTCTCCCTTTCTCTCTCTCTCCTCTCTCTCTTTTTCCCCATCTCTCTCCCTCTCTTACCCTCCCGCATGAGTAGTCATCAACACGGTACGTTCAAAAATTATTCATCAATACACCCGAGATAAAACAATCTGGTTGACATCAAAGCGTAAGTACAGTAGTTCATATATAGGTACAGTAATTCGTACTCTACCGTAATCGAGTATTTCAAAAATACGAAAGCGCACCAAAAGTACAGTAAGCGAAAATACAGCAAAGGCACTTTACCATACCAAAATTACAGTAATACGAAGTACAGTACCCCTACCGTACCCCCTCACCCGCAGCACGCCGGCCATACTGCCCATCAGCGCGCCCTCCATCGCTCCCTTCATGAAGCTCCCGAGCGGACTGCGCTTCTTCGGCGGCTCTTGGGTACCGTACCCGCCGGCGTAGCTACCGTAACCAGTGGTACCGTAGCTTACCGTAAGGGTAGGCGGCCTGACCGTATGCACCGTAGGTAGCAGGGCGTAGACGTACACGGGGCGCGGCACGAGGACGGTTTGTGTCACGGGAACGTTGGCCTGTCCGACCTGGATCACTTGTCCAGAGTTTCCGATCCCTCCGATTCCCTCCGATTCCTCGTAAGACTGCGGCAGCGCCTGCACTCCGCCCAGACCGTTGCCCAGCTGCACACCGACCGGGTAGGGTTGGGGAGGGGGCGGACGCCAGGAGGCGGGAGTCTGGTACTGCTCCTGGAACGGCAATGGTTACTCCCACGAATCCCGAGGAAGAGCGCGACGGGCCGCAGCAGGGCACTGAAACGTATCTTGTTTGTGAACAATTTGTGGTTTCTAGTACCACGTAAAACTTTAGGAGTCATTTTTTTTGGTAATGAGAGGCTCTAATGGTATATGTGAAACAACAATCACAGTAATACACACCTCTCAATTACTCTAAACCAACGCATAACTTCCTAGGTTACCAGGAAGGTAAGTTCTCACAGATGCGGTGTGATATAACAATATAACAGTAACATTTCTCACCTGGCCGGACCATTCCGTCATAGAGCGCGTTTCCGTAGGGTCCGATTTGCGCAGACACAGAACCGAGAAGAAAAGCGAGAAGAAAGAGAATCATAGTAGATGGCTGTTGTGAGTCTGAAAAGAGAAAAAACAATGTAATGTAATGTCTGCAGTACAGACAATTATGAAGCAATACGTGAACGAAAATGCAAATGCAAAAGTCTGAGAAACACGACTGTGAGAAAAGTCTGAGAAAACGACTGTGCTGAGTGTGAAAAGGAAAAGAAAAGGAAAAGATGTCAAGTAGTAGTCGACTGGCCCTCAAGTCTTCCTCTTCCTTTCGAGACCTCCTTGTATAACCCTTCACCCTCGCAGCCTATTCAATTGACTTATTCCGGTACATCTCTCTCTCTCTCTCTCCCCTCTCTCTCTCTCTCTCTCTCTCTCTCTCTCTCTCTCTCTCTCTCTTTTCCCCCCTCTCGCCTCTCGAGTTGCGCAAGCCATTGAAAGGCGCTGACCTTGCGCCTTAGCGGGCAAGTTTCAGGTTTGCAAGTATATATTCAGAATCAGAATGATCAGAATCCGAATTATTAATTTCGAATCAAGTAGTACATTATACAATAAAATAAGTTACGGTAAGATTACGAGGAAAGAGTTCAACACGGATTTCGGTAATCCCGTGGATGCGTTGTTAGTGGTTATCTAGTAGATTCATAGCACTGGCCATCATCTAGTAATTGTCATATCAAGAGCCCCCGTGGAAGAAACTCTAGCCGAGTGAGTCAAACAATTTCGAGGAGCAATCTTGCGATGACTCACAACCACATGTTTTCAATCCATTCAATCTCTTCCTCTCCTGACATAATACCCTTTCTGTGAGGTCGCCCGCGCCTGGACAGACCGAAAAAGGAGAGAGAGAGAGAGAGAGAGAGAGAGAGAGAGAGAGGGAGGGCGACCCTCCATTTACCGTATTTACAGGTATTAGAATGCATGATGTTTCGCTTGGCTCGCCAAATTCGCCGGGCCATTGCTATATAAGTGTATTGGTATTCACATTTCAAGTCTTCGAGCGTCCTTG
>CAWZYM010000369.1:1102500-1125000 GCA_963966185.1 Rhabditoides inermis | reverse complement strand
CGTTATCTCTATCTCTTATCGTTTGTACAACCTTACCACTTACTCATAGCGATCATAGCATGAGAACACGCAATTGTTCTCATATTTGATATACTATAAACTACAAAAAGACATCACATAAAAAACACTTAGGCTACGGCGGTGGCATGAGCCCGCTGGCTGGCGGTTTATGGGTGAGTTTCGAATTGCAGCTCATTTGCATATTTGCAACTACCACACACCAACAAGCGCCGGAATAACGCAAACCCCTTGAGTTTTCCGCTTATTTTTTTCATCACATCGCGAAACTTGACAAAAATTCAAACAAGTATCGCCTAAACCCAAAAGGCTAACACTCGGCTTCCTAACCCCCCGGCTTACCCTAACCCTTCAGACGCCGCCGAGACGTCCGAACTAACCGTCGACCCTAAGCGAGACATTGGATACGCGGAGAAGTTCTACGGCCGGAAATAAACACCGTTCACCTAACCCATTTACTCTAGCTTCCCCACTCACTCACCCCGATCTCGCCCCGCCCACGCTGACTCCGCCCCTTTGCAGGCGGTCTCATGGGTGCGATGCACGGAGCTGCGATCGGTTCTATGATGGGCAAGTGATGATGCCAAACCAGTTAGTTGTGCCAGAAGTGTAATGCCCCTGACCAAAATTGTTTCTCGCCGAAAAATAGTCGCCCGCCCGAATTCTCTCGAACGTTATCGAGAGACAAATTGATTCCAAATCAGTCACATGTCCATTCCATTCCCGTTTCCGGTGTTTGTTTTGGTAGATCTCAGTGTTTCCGCCGCCGAATAAATTTGTGTACACCTATAATCGCAGTTTATTTCGAAAAACCAAAACAAGCAAATCACAACAACGAGGCACAAAACGATCCTACAATTAAAATAACATGGCTACACGAACTAGAAAACTACATTCGCAGCAAACATGATACACTCAATGACCACTACTCCTTCTCCTCAATCTTCTCCCTTACTGCTCCCCGTTCGTCTACCCTCCCCTACTCCCCCCTCTCGTCTCACCTCCCTGTCCCTACTCCGCTTCTTCTCCTCCTCCTTCTTCTCCCTCTCTTCCCTCTCCTCCTCCTCCTACTCCCTCCCCTCCCTCTCCTCCTTCTTCCCCGAATCATGGCGGACACATCGCATTCGATCGAGCGAAGCGGGCGGCCGAGACGAGCCGCCAGCTAAAAAAATGTTGTTGTTCGTATTTCTAGTATATGTATTTGTATTCTTCTCCTTATTAGGACAGTCCCCTTATTAGCTTGATCGTTGGTCTCGCATAGGCTGACAAACACACTGTTTTCAATTACATTATATTGTGAATTAGAGAGGGCGCGCAGCGCCCTCTCTTTTGGCTTAGGATAGGGCTCGCGCCAGAATTTTCAAGAAGCTATATCCAAAAATCATGTTAGCAGGAATATGAACTCATCCAATTCATGTTAGTTAGATTCGCACGGTTCCATAGGCCAGATCACTAATTGATGGCATCTTTGTATCTCTTCTCTGAAAGAAGTTATGCGCGATCCCGCGCGCGCACTAGGCGAAAGGCCAGCGCTTCCTTCCTTCCTTCCTTCCGTCACGCTGACCGCCGACTTTTTCCAACGTGCACCCAACTTGCACCCAAAAGTGCAGAGCCCCGCCCCTCGCTGCGGGCGGCGGCGAGAGTGCAGATGTCGGGGGTGAAAGACAACGAGAGGAAGAGCGAGCATCTCGTGCGAGAGGGAGAGAGAGATAAAGAGAGACATATATAGAGAGAGAAGAGAAAGAAGAGGGAGAAGAGGGAGAAGTAAGAGAAGAGAGAGAAGAGGGAGAAGTAAGAGAAGAAAGAGAAGAGAGAGAAGAGAGAGAAGAGAGAGAAGAGAGAGAAGAGAGAGAAGAGAGAGAAGAGGGAGAAGAGAGAAAAGAGAGAGAAGAGAGAGAATCTCGAAATAAGAGGGAGAGATAAGGAGGAGAGAGAGGAGAGAGAAAGGAGAGAGGGAGAGATAAAGAGAGACATATATAGAGAGAGAAGAGAGAGGAGAGAGAACAGAGAAGAGAGAAGAGGGAGAAGTAAGAAAAGAGAGAGAGAGAGATAAGAGAGAAGAGAGAGAAGAGAGAGAAGAGGGAGAAGAGAGAGAAGAGGGAGAAGAGAGAGAAGAGAGAGAAGAGGGAGAAGAGAGAGAACAGAGAGAATTTCGAAATACGATTTTTAAAACCGTGACGGGAAGGCTATGTATAACACTATATTTTGGATACATGAGAGATTTTTCCCGCGGCGTGCGGTCGGGTCTTCTCATTTTGCCCCGCCGCCGAATGATCGGTCATAGACAAGAATCTTTCCCGACAAACCAGTGAGGCGGCGGGAAGTACTCTCACGTGGAAGTATGACGCGAGGATACTAAATGGCATGGACATGGACACAGACGAAACTCTACACTCTACAATTCAATAATGATACTCTAATGGTCGAGGAATGATGATCGATCAGGTGGATGTCGTGTCCGGTAACGCTGACTCTCTGCCGAAAGCGTACTCTCTCGGCGTTTTCTGCGCGTGTTCTCCAACTAGCACTTTGAGTGTAGTTCGCCTCGCCGCCGCCAGCGTCTAATTCGCGCCGGGTTTGCGTTGTTTTGGGTTCCCATCACTCTGGCTAGCTCTCTCTCCCGGCAGGCGGGCAGGGCGCGTACCACGGCGACCGAAATTCAGAGAAGTGTCGATTAGAATTGTTTCTATACAATACCAAGAAAAATATAGTTACATATACACGCAACATTGTGCGTCACATCATAAAATGTGTCACATAATAGTTCTATGCGTACTAATTAACGACAGAGCTTGGGAATCAGAAAGAGAAGAAATTTCTATGAAATTCAACAAAAGCACATATATTATCTGTTAAAAAGTACTTGCGTAAAGATATTAAGTTTGTCTTGACCCAATTCAACAAAAGCGCATGCATAAAACGTTTACAAATACTAACACAAACCTGCGCATAAGGGACAGTGGACACTAACAGATGAAATATAACAATACAAATGAATAACGTCATACGTCTAGAGCGAGAGAGAGAGAGAGAGAGAGAGAGAATACGGAGAGAGAGAAGAGAAGAGAGAGAGAGGGGGGGAAAGAGAGAGGCGCAGGTTTGTTTTAGTATTTGTAAACGTTTTATGCATGCGCTTTTGTTGAATTGGGTCAAGACAAACTTAATATCTTTACGCAAGTACTTTTTAACAGATAATAGAATAAGCATTATTAAAAAAAAAACTCCTGCCACCTATCAGATTTACTTGAAACATATCACCAACAAAACAACACAGTCATATGATCGCTAGCATACCAAGCTATAAACCTCTCTCTCTCTCTCTCTCCCTCTCTCTTTCCCTCTCCTCTTCCTTCTCCTCTCTCCCTCTTCCCCCTCTCTTTCATCTCTCTCCCTCCCCCCCGCACCTCTATCTGGTTGGTGAGCCGCACTTCCTGCTCGGTGCGCACGAATGACGTCACTCGGCCCGTCATAGAAGACGACAGGCGACCCACACGGCCCATTCTGGAAGCAAATCAAATCAAAAATGAAAATGAAATATAATGTCAACTTTCAAAGTGACAAACAACGATTCAACCATAGCCGAACTAATAGGTATTTGAGAGGACCCACCAGGGCCCATTGTCAATTCACCTACTTTCTCATACTTTTCATCACCTCAACACACTCTCTTGGGAATTGTGTGACAGTCTGATGAACGACCAATCATAGATAGCCCATCCTCAATTCAGCAATCACTACGTATCACATTGTACCACATTCCACTATTCATATGTTTCTCACTTCACTAATAATTCGGCAATGAAAACAAAAACCAATCTATGAAGACACTCATGACTAGAACAAAAAAAAACATTTATAAAATACCTGTGAATAAAGTCGACAGTGTGCCTCGCGAGATCGTAGTTGATCACGTGTGTCAGGCGGGGGAGGTCCACGCCCCTGGAAGACTCTCTCTCTCTTTCTCTTTCTCTCCCTCCCTCCCTCTCTCTATCTCTCTTCTCTCTCTCTCTCTTCTCTCTCTCTCCCTCCCTCTCTCTCTCTCTCTCTCTCTCCCTCCCTCCCTCTCTCTCCTCTCCCCGCTCTCTCTCCCTCCTCTTCCTCTCTCTCTCTTCTCTCTCTCCCCCCCCACCTCGCAGCCAGGTCCGTGGCCACGATGACCCTCGCTTCCTCCGCCTCCCTCTCACCCACTCCTTTCGACCACAGCAGAGGCGCCAGACCGCGGTTCTCCAGGTCCTGCAATAATCAATAAATCTCGATCAATCGAATAGATCCATTCATAATCGCTGCTTCATGTACATAATTCACGCATGCGAGATAGTTTGGTTGGGAAACAAGCAATACATAAGGAAACTGATTCCAAGATCAATTTCAAGAAAACATATGGAGATTGAACCGAGCCTAAAAATGAACGTTCTTTACCGAGAAAAAAAGATGCTATGTATCCATTCCAAATCGTTCGGGGGAACTTCTCGATGTCTCGAATAACCCCGAGATTGACCGCAACTTTATCAACCACCCCTCTCCCCCCACCTTGCTGACAAACTGCGCCGTCCGTCCGTCCTTGCAGAACACGATGGTCTGATTGCGGGCGCCCCGAGCCACGTCCGACGAGCACAGATCAGAGAGCTTGTCCAACTACAAAGGAAAGGAGCAAAGTCGTCTCCGTGAAATACGACAAAGAACATGAGTCTATGCCGATTGTATAAAGTGAAAACTCGGACAAACTGAAAAACCACTAAAAATAAACCATCGGATATACGTTTTTCACAAAGAACATGATTCAGTGAGAATCGAACAAAACAATTTCTTCAAAGTATCAACTGCAAAAGATCAATGTCCGCCACCATGAAATTTTCACAAACAACATAATCCAATGCCAGTTTACAGAGCAATTTCATCAGATAACAACGTTGCATGAACTGAAAATGCTAAAAGCTCTCGTGAAATATACGTTTCCACCAAAGAACTTAATTCAATGTCAATAGAACAAAACAATACCATCATAATACTAGTTGTATAAAAAACAACTGAAAATCAAGTTTCCATCAAATATACGTTTTCGCCAAAGAACATGATTCAATGACAACTGAACAATACAATTTCATGAAGTTCGAACAAATCAATAAATCGATAAACTATAAACATCCCTCACCTTATCCATCTCGCGCATGCGCACAAACAGCAGCTCAACGTTCGGGAGTAGACGGTGCAGCTGGGGGGATCTGAGAGGAGAAAACAACTCTCTCCCCTTCTCTCTTCCTCACCCTCTCTTCTCCCCTCAAACCTGCCCCCTCTTCTCTTTCACTCCCTCCCAAATGGAATTGGCTATATGGCACACACCGCACAACACAGCACACAACCACGCACCATCGCACAAAACACAAAGCACACTCGCTCACCTGACGAAGGCCAGCCGCTCCCTGTCCACGACTCCCTCTGCCAGACACTCCAGCTCCTCGGGGCACGTCGCCGAGACGAACACCACACGGGCGCCTGCGGGAGAGAGAACTTGATAGGTGGAATAAGTGGCGATTTGTTCGTTGATTTTGAATTAGAATTTGTAAAAAAGAATTTGTACCGTTTATACTACACAACGCGTCAACTTGACGCGCTACGTCAAGCGTTAAAGTTGACGCCTCGTGTCAAGAATTTTGACGCCCTGCGTCAAAATTTGACGCGCTGAGTCAAAGTGACATCACTTATCCTTTGTTTTTTTCGACGGGTCAAATTTTGACGCGGGGCGTCAAAGTTCTTGACTCGAGGCGTCAAAATTCTTGACTCGAGGCGTCAAAATTCTTGACGCCTCGCAAAATTCTTGACGCCTCAACTTTGACGCTCGACGCAGCGCGTCAAGTTGACGCGTTGTGTAGTATAAACGGTCCTTTACAGTCTTCTGCCTTCATCAAAAAATATTTCGCTTGTATAACAAAAACATTCCAACCTTCACTAACTATCGCAGACGAACAACACGCTGACAGAGAGACAACAAAGTCAGATCTATCTATTCTGGTAATAAGTACCTAGGTGTGCGCTGTACGCTGTTAGCTACTAGATCAGAGAAAGAACACCACGCACGCGCCAGACAGAGAATGCAGTCAAATTCCAAACGACACAGAGAAACGGTCTTGCCTTATGGTTCTGGTAACGTGTAATCTGATAATGGTATCATACTCTGAGAATTTCAGTTACTAACCTACAACTGATTATGATCATGTTTGCGATTACGGACTCAACTCAACAGTGCAACATACAATACACGAAAAAAAAATCTCTCAAATGTAAGAGTCTGCAGCCCAAAAAATCCCAATCAACCATCTCCTCTCGCTTCTCCACCCCGCACATACAACCTCTGGCTCTCTTTTCCGCGTCTCCCTCCCCCTTTCCCACCCTTCTCATTCGCCTACCCCTCTCCCCAACCAACCTCACGCATACGGATGCCTAATCATAAATCATAAGAAAGAATCAGGTCGCCGAAGAAAGGAACCCCCGAATCCCAACCCACAAATCAATGAGAAGGGGGGGGGGGGGATTTGTATGGTTCCGACTCCTGTCACCACCAAGTCATCATCAGACATGTAGTTGGCGGCCAATTTCAATCAAAGTCAAAGTCCCTCCCCTGCTCCTCTCTCCAGCTCTCCACCCCTCACACACAACCTCTGCCTGCCTGTCATTTCCGCCTCTCCCTTTCCTTTTCAACTCTTCTCACTTCTCATCCACTGGTGATGTGGTCGTCGATGAACCCAATCGACCCACCCCTCTCCCTCTGCCCCGCCACATTCGTCTCGCTGTATGCGACGGGCACCAGTGCGAACAGATCGGTGAGCACGTCGGTGAACGACTCGTCCAAGAGGGCGTCCGCCTCGTCCAGGATCAACTGGCAACAAGAGGTTCAGTCGGATGCTGGATGATCACAGGAAAGCGGATTTCACTACTCAGATCAGAACGAGAGGGATGCAAAACAATTGAGAGAATCAAGTACCACACGATATCGATTACGTAAATTACGATGGGATACGGGAAAGTACAATGAAATCACTCAAAACCCAAAATTCATAAGCATTCCCATTCACCAACCTGCGTGATCTCCCCTCCTTCAGTCGCAGCATCGGCCGTGTTCTCATCGCTTCGTCTGCAACAAAACTGTCTAACATATATTCTTCTTCTTTCTTCTCCTCCTTTTCCTCCTCTTCCTTCTGTCTATCTCCCTCTCTCCTTTCTCTCTCTCTCTCTCCTTCCCTCTCTCTCTCTCCTCCCCTCTCTCCCTCCCCTCACTGGTTCTCTCTCTCTCCTCCCTCTCTCTCCTCTCTCTCTCCTCCTTCTCTCTCACCCCTCCTTCTCCCTCCCTTTCCTCCTCTCCATCTCGCGCACCGCCAGCCCGGGCGTCGCCACCAGCACGTCCCAGTCGACAGCGTCAGCGTCCTGTAATTACATAGTAACATAGTATAGAACAGTGTTAGAATCTAGTCAGCAGAGCCTCTGCTTACCATATTCAGCCATCTTCACATCTTCATGGAGCCTAGAGCCTAATAATGACGAAGCCTACGGGGCAGATTAGATAAGTTGTATGTCGATTATTGGGGACCATACAAGACAAGCGAACCCACACCCGGTATAGCCAATACACCGGGCGACAGCACTTCTCTACTCTCCACTCTATCCCACCCTACCCTCCTACCCTACCCTCCTACCCACACTCCCACACACATGCACTCCCATCTGCATATTCCGCTTCCTTACATCCCCCCCAGTGAGTGCCACCCACCTTGTCCGCCTCCACCACCCGCACTCCACTCCCATCGGCCAGCTCGCGCAGCATACGCGCCGTCTGCGCGCGTAGTCCGGACGACATCACAAGGACCATGGCTGCAAATGGACTGCGTTCATTTTCATACACAACAACCCCCCATGGCTAAGTTTGGACATTGTGCATTGGATTACGTTTTTTTCAACTCTGCTAAGACCGACGACATCACTAGAACCATGGCTAAAGCTATTAGATTAACAATCAATCAACTATCACAGGCAAATTGCTATCAAGAATAACCCTGCAATATCCACTACGCATGCAACATAGTTCTAGTGTAGTGGAGTACGTCTCTCTCGCGTGAATCACTCGAAATGAATCACGAACAGCAGAGACCATTACTAGCAGGGAGGTACTAAATTGCTTCCTTTCCTATCCTTCTCTCCCCATCTCTCTCTCCTCCTCTTTATCTTTCTATCTCTCTCTCTCTCTCCCACCCCCACCCACCCTTCTCTCTGCCCTTCGACTTGATCACTTGCTGCAGCAGCGGCGCCCCGTACGCCAGCGTCTTTCCAGATCTGAAAACATAGCAAAATAGTTTATTCTGTTTCATTTCAGCCATTCTTTTCCAATTATTTCTCCTCTTCATAGGAGAAGGGAAAAGAGCGAGAGAAGAGAGAAGCGAGTGGACGAGAGAGAGAGAGAGAGAAGAGAGAGAGAAGCGAGTGGACGAGAGAGAGAGAGAGAGAGATATATAGAGAGAGGGAGAGGGAGAGGGAGAGGGAGAGGGAGAGGGAGAGGGAGAGGGAGAGGGAGAGGGAGAGGGAGAGGGAGAGGGAGAGGGAGAGGGAGAGGGAGAGGGAGAGGGAGAGGGAGAGAAAGAGGGAGAGAAAGAGGGAGAGAAAGAGGGAGAGGGAGAGGGAGAGGGAGCGAGTGGACGAGAGAGAAAGAGAGAGAGAGAGAGAGAGAGAGAGAGAGAGAGAGATACTCACCCCGTCTCTGCCGCGATGAAGAGATGGCTCTGCGAGGACCATGCCGACAGGCACTGCGCCTAAAATTGGGATTATGGTGAATTCGTCTTCTACAGCAGAATTGGAGACCATTACCACTCTTCCATTTCCTCGCATTGCGCAACGTATGATTAATGGAAAATAAAACAGGCAAAAGCAGATCACTCCATTCTCCGAATCTACAGATTGGCCGGTTGCATGACACATGAGCTACTTTATATCTATACCCCATTCCACCGCTCACAACGCAACCATCTCTCTGACTCTGAAACTCCATGTTTCCGGGCTACATGCCATAGGAACTACTTCATACTATCTCACTACATAGCACATACCTAACCTCCTCGGCTCAAAATGCTAAATGCCAGGGATTGGCAGGTTACAGGCAGGAGCCACTTCATTCCACCCACTAAGAAAGCAACCATCTCACACACTCTATCTCTGAATCTCCACGTTCCAGAGCCACATTTCACAGACTCTACTCTATCCCATCCAACTTTACTCCTCCAAAATGCTACATGCCAGGAATAGGCAGGTTACATGCCACAGGAGCTACTCCATACCATTAACCATCAACCACACGTTGCATTGCCGATTTTCTAATGTGCTCCTGCTTTCGAGAAGACTATTCTGATTACCACCTGCGTTCCCGTGGGCCGCTTGAACCCCAGCGCCTCTATCCGCGTCTGCAACCTCCTCCCCAGCTCGCGCGGCACAAACTCGTCCCACGATCTGGCCGAGAACCGCTCGCCGCTCACCGCACCCTGCAAGTAACTCAATATTACGAACCAATGATTACCATATCAATAATTGTGTTTCACCCAGCGCTTCGCCCTTGTGGAATACCGTATGCGCTTGTTGAATAGTCAGCATATAGCGATCATGTATGTCCTCCCCCTCTCATGTTCCTCCTCCTTCCCTCCTGCTCCTGCTTCTCCTCCCCTATCTCCCTCCAAATGATTGATCGAACGATTAATAATGATATTACGAATACAATAAATGAATCAGGTTAATATATTGTATTGTACAAAGTTATCCGTGCAAAAAAATAATTCAGGTCCATTCCCCCCACCCACCCTGCAGCTCCTCCGCACCACGAACCACTGCCCCGCGTGCTTGTTGTTCTGCCAGTGCTGGCTGGCGAGTGGGATACGGACCCCGCGCGCGTACCGCAGCCCCTCCACGTGGTTGAACTCGCGACGCGAACACTCTGCAATCCTCTCTTTCTCTCTCTCTCTCTCTCTCTTTCTCTCTCTCTCTCTCTACCTCTCTCTCAGTATTCCTTTCCACTACACCGGTTTTAGATTATGCTACAGTAACCGGGTAACCGCGAGTCCCACCCACTCACCGATGAGTACCTTCTTTCCCGCGAGTCCGTCGATGAATGCCTGCTTCTCCTCTATCTTTCTCCTCGTCTTCTCACTCATCTTCGCAGGAAAGTGCAATTCGTTCACCTGACACATGCATACGTTTTATCGCAGATTCCTCCTTGCCAATACCTTCTTCGGTTTCCTGGGCATATCGTCAAAGTCCCTCGCATTTCTCCGTAGTCGCTCGATCGGCACTTCACTTGAATGAATCGTCCCAAACTAAACATTTTCTCAAGTACATGAAGTATAAACAAGTGTCAAATAGGACTTCCTCACCTCATCCGGACTGATCTTCTGTGCGTACAACCTCACTCCAGATGTTCCTGGATGAAGAGCACACTTTGAAACAGACAAAAAAGCCACCGCGCGGCGCATCTGTTCGATAAGAGAAACGTTGCCACAAATTGCCACACAAAAAAAACCTTTGAAACGAAGTATTCAAAACGAAAAAGACGTTTCAAGAAATGTAATAGCAACCATTTTAAAATTTTCAATTTTTATTGACTTAGAATGTAACGAAATAAAAGTCTCTAAGACACATAAACATAAAAATCTAACCTACTATCTCTATATAACCAAAACACACGGTTCTGAAGGGCGCCCAACAGCCGCAAGAGGAAATAAACACACACAACAAGACAACAACGAGAACAACAGTGAGGGTGAGATGTCTGTGAAGGGAACAAAAATGTGCAAACTATAAGGGAGAACTATACTAGCGCATATCTACATAGGAAATGGGTTCATACTCGTGTTGTTTACTTGCTCTCCTCCTTCTTGGGCTCATCGGCAGGCTTAGCCTCCTCAGCCTGCTGTCCGCCGTTCTTCTCGGCCATCTTCTTGTACGCAGCCTCGAAGAGCTTGAGCGACTGCTGCTGCAGTCCGTTGACGCCCTCCTTGATAGCCTCTGGGGTCTCGTTGTCCTTGTTCTCGAGAATCTTCTTCACCTCAGCGATCTTCTTCTTGATCTCCTCGGTCTAAATAAAACAAAAGTGATTTCATATCGACATCGATTTGAAAAAAACACGCACCTCCTCCTTGGGGAGCTGATCAGCGAACTCAGTCATCTTCGACTCGGTGTCATGAATGATAGACTCCGCCTGGTTGAGGACCTCAACGAGCTCCTTCCTCTTGGCGTCCTCAGCGGCGTGCTTCTCAGCCTCGCGGACCATGTTCTCAATGTCGTCCTTGGAGAGTCCTCCAGAAGACTGGATGACAACTGAAAACAAACGATTTGTTCTATCGTTATAATGCAATTTAAAAAAAAAAACTAACTCTGCTGTTCCTTTCCGGTTCCGCGGTCGCGGGCGGAGACGTTCACGATTCCGTTGGCATCGATATCGAAGGTAACCTCGATCTGAGGAACTCCACGGGGAGCGGGAGGGATTCCAACAAGCGAGAACTGTCCGAGCGCCTTGTTGTCGGCGGCCATCTCACGCTCTCCCTGGAGAACCTTGAGCTGCACCTGGGTCTGTCCGTCAGCGGCGGTCGAGAACACCTGCGACTTCTTGGTGGGGATGGTGGTGTTACGGGTGATGAGCTTGGTCATCACTCCTCCGAGAGTCTCAATACCGAGAGACAGAGGGGTCACATCGAGAAGAAGGACGTCGGTGACATCTCCGGCAAGAACGGCTCCCTGGATGGCAGCTCCGATAGCAACAGCCTCATCGGGGTTGACGGCCTTGGACGGGGCACGTCCGAAGAGCTCCTGCACGGTCGACTGGACCTTGGGCATACGGCTCATTCCTCCGACAAGAAGGACCTCTCCGATCTCGGAGGGCTTGACCTCGGCATCGTGCATGGCCTTGCGGCAGGGCTCAACGGTGCGCTTGACGAGATCTCCGACGAGCTGCTCGAACTTGGAGCGGGAAAGCTTGTGCATCATGTGCTTGGGGCCAGCAGCATCCATGGTGAGGTAGGGAAGGTTGATGTCAGTCTGAGTCGTCGACGACAGCTCGCACTTGGCCTTCTCTCCAGCCTCACGCAGACGCTGCATAGCCATCGGATCCTAAAAACATTTGTATATTTGGGCATAATACAAGTTATGAAAGAAAAAGTTAACAAACCTTGGTAAGGTCAACACCATGCTCCTTCTTGAACTCTCCAACAAGGTAGTGAACAAGGGTGTGGTCGAAATCCTCTCCTCCAAGGAAAGTGTCTCCGTTGGTAGACTTCACCTCGAAAACTCCCTTCTGGATCTCGAGAATGGACACATCGAAGGTACCACCTCCCAAATCGTAGACAGCGATGCTGAAAGATGCAAACGAATGAATTATGATACGTTATTAGTTTTCATAACATGCCCACAACAGATAAGTTGATGGTAACTAACATCTTGTCATCAGACTTGTCGAGTCCGTAAGCAAGAGCAGCAGCGGTGGGCTCGTTGATGACGCGGAGAACGTTGAGTCCAGCGATCTGTCCGGCATCCTTGGTAGCCTGAAAACAGTCATCACATTCAAGTTCAACTTTTAGAAAATCCGTACCTGACGCTGAGAGTCGTTGAAGTAAGCGGGAACAGTGACAACGGCGTTGTGCACGGCAGTTCCGAGGTAAGCCTCAGCGGTCTCCTTCATCTTGATCAGAGTGAATGCTCCAACTTGGGACGGGGAGTACATCTTGCCCTGAGCCTCAACCCAAGCGTCTCCGTTCTTGGCCTTCACGATCTTGAAAGGCACGACGCTCCTAAAATAATCCAAAATACGTATCTACATGACGATGCATGACGAAATATACTCACACGTCCTTCTGGACCTCGGGGTCATCGAAGCGACGTCCGATAAGGCGCTTGGTGGCGTAGAGGGTGTTCTGAGAGTTAGTAACAGCCTGACGCTTGGCAGGGGCTCCAACAAGACGCTCTCCATCCTTGGTGAAAGCGCACACCGAAGGAGTGGTACGGACTCCCTCAGCGTTCTCAATGACCTAGAAAGAAACATATATTGTACGTTCACCCAGATTTCAATCAATATTAGTTAATAAGAAACATATACATATACACACCTTGGCGGACTTTCCCTCCATAACAGCAACGCACGAGTTAGTGGTTCCAAGATCAATTCCAATAACGGCACCGCGAATGCCATCGGATCTACAAGATATATAGAAGTAAAAATAACATAAGATCTGATTGAATAACGAAAATTATTGTAACTTACTTGGCCCTGTACGAGTTCCTGAGGGCACTGCGAGATGCGCTCAACGCATTGCGAACTGCAGGGAACAGCATTGTGCTGGAGTGTTACCTATAAAACAGTAATAAGAAACCTGATAAAAAAATAATAATAATAAATAAGTACAGAATGCTACAATGATGCAATAGAAAACGAAAAGACATGAGAACCAACCGCACAGGAAAAGACAATAGCGTATAATAATAGTATATAAATGATGAATCAAACAAAACAATGTTTGTTACACGTGTTACAGAACAACACGCTGATGATGCAAGTTTTGAAACTACGGACGGTCTCTTATCTGGCCGCGAGAGAGTAGTCTAGAATATTCCAGACCCCAAAAAAACGAAGGTTGTTGAAAGGGGCGTGCAGGAGCTGTATAAGAACATGTACCAACTTGACCTTGGCCATCCGTATGATAAGATATACAATCCGCATAATCAATAAATTTACGTACTCAAAGGCCTCATGCACCACACGTTCAGCAAGTTCAACGGAGGAAATCCACCGTATGCAAGACGGGCGGTTTCCGTAAACGAATCAATCTTAGCGCGGCGAGACCAATTTTACATTCACTAGATGTTTTTATTCGCAACCAGAAAAAAGTTGTTTGTGTTTATTTTTCAAGTTTGTACTTTCTGTTGTCATGTATTGTTGTTGCTCACATTGATTGATGTTCATCGTTGTTATACGTCACCTGAGTTAGTTACATATTGTTTTTTTATAACACAGAATGCAAGAAAACCCGACGTAATTTTTTTTTGATTACAATTTGTAAATAATATATATATATATATATATATATATATATTTATTCAGGATGTCGGTTCGTCTCGCAGGTACGGCGCTCCGTGAGGTGCGCATCCACCTCTGCCAGAAGTCGCAGGCGTCTGCCGGCGTGCGCGCCTTCGTCGAGAAGGACTACGTGCCGATCAAGAAGGTTTGAACAAGATTTTGATTATCATATTTCAATGTTTCCGTTCTTTTCATTGTCAACAACCATCGCGGTTTCAGGCCAACGCCCAGTTCCCCATCCTCATTCGCGAGTGCTCCGGCATCGCTCCCCGCGTTTTCGCCAGGTTATTTTTGTTTGCTTATTCGTTGGGTTTGGGTTTTGTTGACCATATTGTGCTTTTGTGGACGGACCTCATTATGCTTATTGTAACAGTTTTCATATCGACGACTCTCTTTCATTCATTTCCGGTAGCGCTCATATCGCATCCACGTATCATGCCGGCAAAGCGTCTTGTAGCTCCACTTTCTTGCTCGTACAAAATAATTAGCATTCTCTCCTCATGTACAACTTATGTGTACTGAGGAGGAATGTGTACTGAGAGCGGGTGTGTAAGGATTGCACCGGGGTTAGGAAGACGTTTGTACCAACAGTTATGTGGGTCAACATCAAGTGTACATGGAATCCACTCATTGTTCGGGTTGTTCAGTTATAACTATATATCGAGAGTGATCAAAAGCCGGCGCAATTATAGTCATAGCCCTCTCTCTAAACTCTAAACGAGTCCTCTAGTGCGAATCTCCTCATTCACCTTGTTCACACATTTCACGACGTATGTTCTCTCCTCTCCATCGTCATCGTTCACATTTCACATTGCTTCTTACTCATGCTTCTTCAGTTCCCTCATTTCGCTAGCTGTCATTACAAACAGTTTCTCTCATTTCTTAGAATTAGTTCTCTTCCACACCCATCTGTTTGTGCATCTCTCTCTCCCCCCCTCTCCCTCTCTCTCTCTCCTCACTCACTCACTTCCTTGCAGGTACGAGCACGGCGTGGAGCGCAGTGTGTCTCTCGACGGCGTCCCCGCCGACAAGGT
The DNA here is from genome assembly GCA_963966185.1 of Rhabditoides inermis. Taxonomy (NCBI): domain Eukaryota; kingdom Metazoa; phylum Nematoda; class Chromadorea; order Rhabditida; family Rhabditidae; genus Rhabditoides; species Rhabditoides inermis. The sequence goes on along the minus strand of CAWZYM010000369.1, from coordinate 1,109,856 downwards.
CACCTCGATCCTCCAGCAGCTCGCCGCCTCCCAGTAGACTACTAGACATGTACACAGTCGTTTCGCAGATAAAGAGTATACTGTAAAAGCGGACTTATCGTACACAAGGTTAATCAATTCGATTTTTTGTAGTCTTTAGTGATACCTTGTCGATATGCACCGAGCGCTTTCTACTTGAAAGTGAGACTACTTAACATATTCTGAGTTAATTCATTCGTGGTAAGACTCACGTAGTAATGATACTACAGAATACACGGTGCTACCGATACTTTCTCGTCTCCTATTCAGTCTTTATCCGTCACTCAACGACACGTTCGTTGGCGATTTCCATCTCTAATGAAGGAGTTTATTATATTTTAAGAGTACTTGCGTGATGAGCCACTGCATCTCTGATACGCTCCCCCATATGTCATATAACGAGACACATCTCACACAGTTGCTCCCATTTCTTTCAATTAGTCCTCAATTTTCCACATCCGCTTGCACTTTTTTATGTGAGCACGAGAGTAATGATTGAGGAAGAAAGATTGAGAGAGAGAGAGAGAGATGATAAAGAAATGCGCTGACGCTTCCGCCAATATATCGTATCGATGTGTTGTGTAAAGTTTTCTATAAAAGGATTATCCTCGTGCGTCCCTCTATTCCTCTATTCCCACTCGCCTATTCAACAACCACTTTCTACCATAATCTGTGGGTAGAGCCTAAGCCTCTGGGACCTCAACACTGTAATTTGCATTGCCACCCTCGTATAAAGCGCCTCTGTTTTCCTTTCCTTTCCACTTGTTCCCGTCTTGTGCTTCACAAGTGCTCAATTAATCGCCTTTGTCGACACGTAATTTCACTGATTTTGTGCGTTTCAGCGGAATATTTTTTCAAGCACGATGAGATGAGATTCATGTTATTCCATATTTAGTCATATCTGAAGATGGTAACGTGGAAAAAACGTTTGCGATAGAAGAAACCTCCTCCATATAACATAATATTTTTTCTCGCCCCATAAAAAGAGATCCACTCTATAGAAGTGGCGGCTCATTAAAGTTTGCACCCTTTGCCAGCATTTGATGCACGCATTTGCATCTCTCCGCTATTACGCATCACGGGTTGTCGCGTTGCTAAGTCGCCTCCATTCCGGCGGATCCTCTTCTCACACTCTAGCACTCTGCCAGGTCTGATAACATGTTTACCTCTCTCTCCCCCTCTCATTTCTGCTTTTGTCATCCTTCAATTATGGGTTGATACTGTGTTTTGTGTACGTCTTACCGTGTCGCTGTGTTCGTGTCGGGACCATTTCTCTCGTATCAGGATCAGGCATGTTCAGGGCGATGTCGGACTACGACGACGAAAAAGACGCGATCATCGCGCCTCATAGAGGATTCTCGGCCAAAGCGAGGGAGGTTCTGCTGGACAGTCCCTTCACAGTCGGCGAGGAAAAGAGTAAGTCTCTCTCTCTCTCTCTCTCTCTCTCTCTCTCTCTCTCTTCTCTCTCTCTCTCCACCTTCATAATCGTTCAACTCGCTATAATTCGAAACTAACAAGATCACATCAATTTCAACAAACATCGCTAGTTGGGTGAAGAAACATGAAAGGAATGACATTAACCGGAACTTCAGTCTATTCGGTGAAAGCGAGGGAGGTGCTGCTCGATAGCCCCAGTGAGTCATGGTTTGCTGTGTTCGTAGTTGGTAGTTGGTAGTCTTATGCTTCTCGAAACTGTCGTATGCAATTTCTGCAAGTTATCGTCTCAATCGTTATAGCCGAAAGGTCGGTATGGGTGTGGTCAGTCTCTATTCGACAGTAATTCCGGCAGTATCCTGAGGACAATTCTAGAGACGATTCCCATTCCTTTTTTCACAGCATTCGAGTGTTTTACTGACCGCTACATGACATATCCGCTAGCCGCGGCGGGCGGGTGAAGCCCCTCATGAATCGATGTCACTCATTGCCATATCATTGTCCCGCCGCTTCTTATGCCTGCTACTTACGCGTACGCTCATTCATTCATACAAACATTCATTCATTTTTTTCATTCATTCACACGCTCACATTCTTCGCGACAACACCGACATTTGCATTGTGACATGCGAAATGCTATGCTCACCGTCGCTATATCCGTCCCTTCTATCCAAAACATGTTGTCTTTCGTTTTCGATCTTTTGTCGTTGCATTTCAGCGCAAATGCCTTGTTGTTCATGTATTCTCAAGTGATTGTGATGTCGTTTTCGCCGATCGATAACCATTGTTTCGAGCTTACGGAAATGGCGCATTTGCATGGTCTGTCTGGGAACTGTCTGTGTCAGTAAAAAAGGGGACACACTATATAAGACGACTCCAAAAATAATCCTGCTAGTAAAATTCAAGAATCGCTGTTGAAAGTGGCAAAAAGTTTTTGGAGTCGTCTTATGAGATGTCGTGCTTACATGTGGATTGTCTCAGAAATGTCCAAGTCGAGCAGTGAGTTCGACCTGCGGCGGAAGATCATCGGAGTGGCGGCGCTGGTGAAGAGAAAGAACGGCACGGTTGGTGCACATCATAATATATTTACTAGCTTGGACCCAGCTAGTAGGAGACTAGGTTGGATGCTCCTTCCTACATAGTTGACTAGTGATAGTTTCCTAGTCGCCTATCTAACTGTACGTGGGAAAGTTTCTAGTATCCTACTAGTAGTCCAGACGAGTATTGCTTTGGGAGAAAAACAACATAAAGAAAGGAAAGTATAAGACTCCTCGTGTCCACGTTGTAGACGTTTCTTCACTCCAGTGCACTTTTCACAATAATCACCCGTTACAGACTACACAGTTGAAAAGCACAGAAGCTTGTCGAAATTACTACTTTCAGGGCGCTTCGAATTCTCCGAAATCGCAGCAGTCGTCATCGGGAAGCATAAACAACGGCGGTGTGTTGTGGAATTCGAAGAAATGCGGTTGATTTGTTTGCTGTTTTCTCCTAATTGGTATTTGCTCACCACGGAATCTAGTCAGACGATACAACTTTTGAAAATTAGCAAGTTACTTACTATCTGGAAACAATTATATCACAAGATTTTTTTCTTAAAATGTGGAAGCAAAGGCGCTAGGCGCCAGCTGTTTTGTTTTGATAGACGCGAGGGTGTGTGGTTCTACGAGGCAAAAGCAAAGTGCAAAGAGATGAAAGTCTGCATTTTGCATCCACCTACAGATTGAGCTGTAGCAAATCATCTAATTTCAAAACCTACGACCATCTTGGGTGTTTGAAATCATTTGGTGCAGGCGGCGAGTTCGACGAGATCGGCGGCGTGCCGAAGAAGCAGCTCATTCGCGAGAAGGTCATGCTGGTCGAGATCGGAAAGACCAAGTCGGCAGGGGACATATTCAAGGTGCGTTTTCTTTTTGTACGCACTGCACAGTAAAGATAAAGATCCCCCTCGATTCAAGAGATCACTCTGCCGAGTGGGTCGAAGGAGGACGATGACACTAGACTACACCATAGCCGGAGATTTTCCAAGATCACTAATAAGACCATTCCGGATAAGATCTATTGTGCTCCGAATGTTCACATCACTTATGGAATAGACAGACTACTAGAATCATTTCGGATTAGAGAGACCTATTGTGCTCCGAATGTCTGATTCGGTTTCTGCGCACTCATATCTATTGTCCATCTCGTTTCTTTCAGAGTAGCGCGGCCGATAAGAAACTGTTCCGGACGTTCCGACAAGATAACGTGATGAAGCTTCCAAGGTAAACAGCGGAAATACGGGCTTTTGAAAAAGTGAGCTTTTTCCAGCATGGACTCCGAAGCGGATCTGCACGGCTCACAAGACAACTTTGCGTGCAATGGTAGTGGCAGAAAGTGGGTGTGACGAAGTGTTGCCACCCGTGTTCCGCATTCATATCGCGCTATTTGCAGATACATGTAAGGGAGTATGCCTCAGCGTCGCCGCTAATCGGAGAGCGGCGCAATTCTTCTCATGTTTCACGAATGAGTGTGTATAAATGTGTGCTTAGAACTTTCCGAGAAGTGTTTTAGAGACACATTTCTATTGCGATGACGATAACGATGTTGGTGAGAAGCTTTGCAGAATTTTGGTATGAAATAAACCGTGTAATTTGCGCTCACGTGCATGTTGATATTGGTCGAAGAACAGCTTTCCTGTCGCACTCATAAAACTTTGCCACATCTTCACATTCCGCACTGGGTTGCATCAACTGCACGTTTTCACGATTGGGAACTGAGGGGACCACGCGATAAGCCGTGACGCCAAGATGTATGGCAACGTGGATTCTGATAAGCGTCTACTATCGGCTGAACTGGGAATGATCCCACTGGACACGCTATATAATGCACTAGCATCGCGCCATCGCTAGCCCCCAGCTCACATCCCAACAATGGTGAAGTTCCTGGTGGTGGCCTTTGCTGGCCTGGCCGTGGCCGCTGGCCTCGCCGTCCCTCAAACCGAGGAGGCCGTCCTCGCCAAGCTCCGCAACCGAGTGATCTCCAAGGAGGCCGAACAGCTCACCGGACAGGCGCTCGTTGATTACATCAACTCCCAGCAGGACTACTTCCAGGTGAGACTATCAGAAGCAGCTATTGGATTGATTGATTCTCATTTTTTGAAACTAGGCTTAAATATGGGAACGAAGCTCGCTAATGTGAGATTTCGGAAAGAAACTTTTGCATAATAACTGTCATCCGCAGGCGAAGCTCTCGCCCCGTTACTCGGAGATGTCCGTCGAGATCAAGTCAAAGCTGATGGGCGTCAAGTACCTGGGACAGCCCATGGACGCCGTCCGCGAGGGTGAGTGACGCGACCTATTACTATCACTGTTAATATCACTGTTTAGAACAAGTCAAGCATCTCTTCTTACAGGTTTGCAAGACGAGGTGGCCGCCTCGATCCCGGCGTCGTTCGATGCGCGCGCGCAGTGGCCGCACTGCCCCTCGCTCAACACGGTGCGCGACCAGTCGTCCTGCGGCTCGTGCTGGGCTTTTGGCGCCGCCGAGGCCATCACCGACCGCATCTGCATCGCCACCAACGCCAACTTCACCAAGCCGATCTCCGCCGACGACATCCTCTCTTGCTGCGGCTGGCAGTGCGGAGACGGGTGTGAGGGCGGGCAGCCTCTCGAGGCGTGGCGGTACTGGGTCAAGCACGGAGTCGTCACCGGCTCGGGCTACGTCGACCACAGCGGCTGCAAGCCGTACCCGTTCGCGCCCTGCGAGCACCACTCGAACGGCACGCACTACAAGCCGTGCCCCGGCGAGATCTACGGCACGCCCAAGTGCGAGCACAAGTGTCAGGCCAGCTACTCGACGCCTTACGAGCAGGACAAGCACTTCGGCAGCCGCGCGTACGGCATCCACCAGTCCGTCGCCGCCATCCAGACCGATCTCATGAACCACGGACCGATCGAGCTGTCGTTCGAGGTCTACGAGGACTTTGAGCACTACACCGGAGGAGTCTACGTGGTGAGTGCGCTGCCTCACTGTTAGCAGCGAGTCGATCAATCGATATTCGCCGCTCATTGCAGCACACCGGCGGCAAGCTGCTCGGAGGACACGCGGTCAAGCTGATCGGATGGGGAACTGACAACGGCACCCCGTACTGGCTCATCGCCAACTCGTGGAACACCGACTGGGGAGAGAAGGGTCTGTTCCGCATCGTGCGTGGACTGGACGAGTGCGGAATCGAGTCCGGAGCCGCCGCCGGAACCGTCTAAGCTCAATGTCATTCATACAATGTACATATGATATTCATATATGAAATAAAAGCTTTACATTGATGATTTTTTCATTTTAAATGGCTATTTTATGAAGAACATGAGTACGGTAAGAAAGTAGAGGAACTGATGGACGAACATCATCGAGATGCAAATGATAGTAGACAGAATTCTCTCCAGAGACGTTGTGGAGTTGTGCCGTTATATTTATATATATCTTTATTCATACATAGTTATGGTAGCGATACAATATGGTTGAAATGCGCGGTACAGAACTAAGAGGAGTTTCGACAGGGTTCTGAGGCTACTCGATCCTTGCCCAGACGATGCGCAGACAGACCAAGGGATTTCCTGCCCCCAGACACTGTTGATTAGAGCAGCGTATGCGGGGGTAGGAAACCTTTCATACCACTTACCAGGATGGGGTTCGCGGCCGGTGGGATAGACCCTCCCACTGATTCACTCCCCTCTCCACTCTACAAATGATGGCAAGAGCACGTTTATGACTATATTCTAGTTGGATCTACAATGTTCAGTTGATTTATTTGAGACTTTATAAACTTGGTGACACCGACTTTGAATGCGCTTTTGTCTGACACAAGGACAATGTGACTAGGCAGCTTATTCCATAAATTGTGTACTCGGAAGAGGAAAGAAGATTTAATTATGTAGCCTGTTTGTGTCCAATCTGTTATGTTTGATTGTTTGATTCCACGTAGCGTAAGGTACCATTCGGTGAACTGATCTACTAATCACTCCGATAAGCGCAATTCCGGATTATCAAACAGCAATATGCGGCAATGGCCAGCGTGTATACACAGTGGCACCCCGATAAACCGTCTCGCCATAAAGATAACCGCCGAAAGTCGCCGATCCTGACCTAATCGGTCTCGTGACTTGGCGCGCGCGCGTGTATAAAAGGCGCGCCTTGAGCAGGATCCGGCAGCCCCCAGCTCAGAAACCAGCAATGGTGAAGTTCCTGGTGGTGGCCTTCGCTGGCCTGGCCGTGGCCGCTGGCCTCGCCGTCCCTCAAACCGAGGAGGCCGTCCTCGCCAAGCTCCGCAACCGAGTGATCTCTAAGGAGGCGTCCAAGCTGTCCGGACAAGCGCTCGTTGACTACATCAACACACAGCAGGACCTTTTCCAGGTACGTGGTTGCTTCTCGAGTTTGGGCTGAGTTTTTGATAATAGTAGCGCAGTCTAACTGGGCACTGTCCCAGCTCTGAGAGTGGTAGTTCTGACCGATCTTTATATATCTTGAAGATTTTTTTGACCATTCCAAGCCTGCGGCTGAGGGGCCTCAGATCCTCATTAAGTCGCGTTTTGTACCAAAAAGCAGCTTTATGAAACATCATTGAGTCTGACCTCGCCTTTTTTGTGAAGCGATCCCAACTGTGTCCTTCAGGCTGAGATGCCGCGTCGCTTCTCGGCCATGTCGGCGGACACGAAGGCGAAGCTGATGGGCGTCAAGTACCTCGGCCACTCAATGGACACCATCCGGCAGGGACTCAAGGACGAAGTGCTGGCCGACATCCCCGCATCGTTCGACTCGCGCACCCAGTGGCCCAACTGCCCCTCCATCAAGGTTCGTGAAACTAAATACAAATTGAATTATAAACGACAAATCAGAATGATACAATACCAATATTAGCTTGAAGTA
>CAWZYM010000369.1:1060000-1097500 GCA_963966185.1 Rhabditoides inermis | reverse complement strand
CGGTTAAGCGATATCTCGCTCCGATAGGAATATCACAATTCGAGACATGCATTATCTTCTAGATCTAAGAAAGTTGTTATTTATGGCTGATTGTAAAGTGAACGACAGCTAACCATCATAGGTATTTATCGACCGTCTAGTATTGAAAGCAATGAGCCGACTGCTTTCGCACTAGATGATTGTTGAAGGCGCAGTCAGTCTTTTTGAATACATATCAGAAGTAATGAAGTAATCCGATGTAATTCGAAGCAAGGCAATCACAAGCAATTCGAAGTCGTTTGAAGTAATTTGATGGCAAATCGGAGGGCGAAGTAGTTTGAAGTAGTCGTTTGAAAGACTGACCGCTACTTGATTGACTGGATGGCATTGCAGGTACCCTCCCTCGGTGCGGTATGGCACACGCAGCTACTCTGTGCTGCTCGTCGACCAGAACGACCAGGCGACGTGCTATGAGAAGAGGATGGTCGAGGTGGGCTCATCTCTCACCTTTCTCTGTCTCTCTGTCTCTCTGTCTCTCTGTCTCTCTGTCTCTCTGTCTCTCTGTCTCTCTGTCTCTCTGTCTCTCTGTCTCTCTGTCTCTCTGTCTCTCTGTCTCTCTGTCTCTCTGTCTCTCTGTCTCTCTGTCTCTCTGTCTCTCTGTCTCTCTGTCTCTCTGTCTCTCTGTCTCTCTGTCTCTCTGTCTCTCTGTCTCTCTGTCTCTCTGTCTCTCTGTCTCTCTGTCTCTCTGTCTCTCTGTCTCTCTGTCTCTCTGTCTCTCTGTCTCTCTGTCTCTCTGTCTCTCTGTCTCTCTGTCTCTCTGTCTCTCTGTCTCTCTGTCTCTCTGTCTCTCTGTCTCTCTGTCTCTCTGTCTCTCTGTCTCTCTGTCTCTCTGTCTCTCTGTCTCTCTGTCTCTCTGTCTCTCTGTCTCTCTGTCTCTCTGTCTCTCTGTCTCTCTGTCTCTCTGTCTCTCTGTCTCTCTGTCTCTCTGTCTCTCTGTCTCTCTGTCTCTCTGTCTCTCTGTCTCTCTGTCTCTCTGTCTCTCTGTCTCTCTGTCTCTCTGTCTCTCTGTCTCTCTGTCTCTCTGTCTCTCTGTCTCTCTGTCTCTCTGTCTCTCTGTCTCTCTGTCTCTCTGTCTCTCTGTCTCTCTGTCTCTCTGTCTCTCTGTCTCTCTGTCTCTCTGTCTCTCTGTCTCTCTGTCTCTCTGTCTCTCTGTCTCTCTGTCTCTCTGTCTCTCTGTCTCTCTGTCTCTCTGTCTCTCTGTCTCTCTGTCTCTCTGTCTCTCTGTCTCTCTGTCTCTCTGTCTCTCTGTCTCTCTGTCTCTCTGTCTCTCTGTCTCTCTGTCTCTCTGTCTCTCTGTCTCTCTGTCTCTCTGTCTCTCTGTCTCTCTGTCTCTCTGTCTCTCTGTCTCTCTGTCTCTCTGTCTCTCTGTCTGCACTGTGCACTTTATTCAGCTCCCTACTGACGTCTCGCTTGCCAGCTGGTCCGAGAAAACTGTGAATTTCACGATCGACTCATAATTCAAAAGGTTTCTGAACCGGACACACCGTTTTGTTATTCGTATAAACTATTCTCGCGTTTCCGGTTTTGATCGAAATCATTTATGGCAGAACTGATTGTATATTACTTTCGATAAATGTTAACTGCTCTAGGAGGGTTTATGAAAACTTTTATTCAGAAAAATTCAACTATGCTATTGGAGAGCCTTTCCGCAAAACTAAAACATCGTTGCTCAACAGGGATTATTTCGTCTCGATTCTGTCGAAATTACTCGCAGAGGGCTGAGAACAAGAACGGGAACAACCGATCCTGCCGAAGTTGCTGGCTGTTCTCAAAACCTTGGATAGTGCCAGTTCCGAAGAACACCTCTTTTGCCCTCTCCTCCTCTATTGTCAATAGTCATTTTGTCTTCCCTCTCACTCTCCTTGCTTCACATTCGTGATCTTTTCCAGCGTGTCCGTGCTTCAACAACCACCGATGAAATCTACATCTACACACGTATATCAAAGAGTATGGAAATCGAGACGTTTTCTGCTCATCCACCGAGAATAGGACAACATTGATGTGTCCAATAATCGTTTAACAAAAACGGTTTTACATGATTACAGGACATTAAAAAACATGCTGTAAATCTTGTGTGAATCGTATTTCTGGTAATAGGTTCGTGGCTCTCCCTCTCCCTCTCCCTCTCCCGTGTGGTGGATGGACTTCAGCGCACACACTCCTTCACATTCTCGTTCGCCTTGGCAACAACAACCGAGCAGGCGTTCACGTTCTGGACAATCCTGGATGTGGGATGTGGCGTCGACCCGGACGACGACAGAAGTGGCTCCGTCCATCATCGTCTTCGACATCGACATCGGCCCATCGGCGACACACAAAATGAAAACGAAATTCAACATTTTCCCGGAATTCTTTTTTCTGTCGAACTCATGCATATGACTGTGACCACTGTGACGTGACAAGCCCCGTCCCTTTGAGTGGCGACAGACCCTCTCTCAATCCGGATGCACTGGTTCGATTAGTATCTCTCTCTCTCTCTCTCAGCTACCTTGCACTCAGAGAGAGAGAGAGAGAGAGAGAGAGAGAGAGAGAGAGAGAGATGATCATGCCAGAATCTTTTGCTTGAACTGATAAATTCTTTCGTAATAACATACTTTATTCAAATAAATATACAACTGATAAAGGTGAATACAAAAAGATACTTGGTGGAACACAACCTCGAAAAACTAAACTGGAGTGAATCAACCACTCACATAAAAAAAACTAGAGTGACACTTGGTGGTGGTACTAGAGATACTTGCTGGCCTCCATACACCAGGACTTCCAGTCGCGCCCGACCTTGCTGGGAAGATACGGCAGGCTGACCTAAACGCGTGAAAATTAATACTGGAACACAACCTCGCAACAACAAAACTGGAGTCAACCACACATCAACCACTCACATCCGGGAAGGCCACTGCCCACATCTCCTCAAAGACAGCCAGGTGCTTCGCGTCCCACAGCACGATTGCCGTAGCAGTGATGCCGGGATGCCCGAACCGCCCAGCATTGTGTGTCTTGAGCCAGGATACGGCTGAAAAAGAAACACTCAATGAAAAGTTTACAAGATTAGAAGATACACTCACAGTTGGCCTGGTTCGGGAGACACGGGCAGCGCACAGGCTTGCCAGCCACGACATGCCGCATCACGACATGCCCACTGCCGCCACCGCCGGCTTGCTTGCCACACTCCTCATCGTTCATCGGCACGTGGCAGATTTTATTCTTGGCAGGCTGCAATGGGCTGATCATACTAACAAAACTCACATATATATGTATGTATGTATGTATGTGTATGTATGTATATATATATATATATATATATATATATATATATATATATATATATATACATAAACTGTAGTTCAAAACTAATTTTCATCTCATCTCTCAATAAGTCGATATCGCTATTTGGGCATTACATCAATATTTGGTTTGGCGCTTGTCCAAACTCACCGTCACGACGCTTCCCAAACCGCTACCGCGTCCTCCACCGGCTTCGCCGCGGGAGCGCCCACTGCTGGCATCAGAGCCGCCAGCAGCGGCAGCAGCCCCAGCCCGACCACGGCCCACACCGACCCTCCCGGCAGCAGAAGTCGCAGCCCCACGCGCGGGGCGCGGCGGCAGTGCTTCGGCCACGGCCCACTACCCCGGCAATCGACGAGGAATCGTGGGTGGCGGGGCCGCGAGCGGTGGTGCGCCCACTCCCACTCGGAACGGATCCCAGTCCCAGAGCCGTGCGGGCGCGGCCGCTTCCATTCACCGCTCCGACACGGCCACACTAAACAAAATATTTTCATTCCACCCCATTTATACACATAGTTCGTCTCCTATATACCTCAATGGACTGATCATGACGAGAGGTGTTCTGGTCGGAGGAGCTCTCCGGCGACAGGGCGATGGGCTGAACAAAAAGAAATAATCGATATCGCTACCATATATGGACAATGCAAATATTCGGCGCATGTCCAAACTCTACGTTCAAACACTATCTCTCCTTCCATACCACTCACCAGCCGACTCGTAGTTGTTGAACGGAGAGCCGTCAATCGACGCTCCTTGTCCTCATACTCGTGGAGCCGATCCAAAGCTCTATCGAGTTGCACCTACAAAAACACAGGGATAAAACACTGCATTTCAGACTCCCAAACAATGACCGCTAAGATCACAGCATTACGAAAATGCAATAGCATTATATTGAAAACAACTCGTACCTTGAGGCTGTCGCGCTCCATCCGCGCCTGCGTGGCGTCGGCGACGGCGTCCTCCATACGGCGAACAGCCTCGTCCCTCTCGTCCTCGAGAGCGCCGCTCCGCGCTTCTTCCCGAGCCAGTCGCTCCTCGTGTTCGCGGGCGTGCCCGAGACACTAAAACAACAACATCATAGCTAATACAACGATCGCATAGAGTGGTCGAGTACAATAGAGGATACATCAATACAAAACAATCGATAACATTTACTCACATCTTCCAATCCGCTCAACAGTTTCGACCGCGACATGCCTGAAACTCCAACATTAAACAATGTGGAAGGAAAAAAAAACGTGCAAATCGAGTCAGTTATAGCAGGAAAGCAAAGAGGAAATGAATGACAATTGTCCCGAAGAATCGTCGCCGCCGACGCCCCGCCCACTCGACTCTATGCTAATGTGAGTTTTGTCAGTGCGCGAGAGCTGCGAGCAAAGTACATACAACAAAGTGCCACAATACGTTCACGTTTTCACGCATTTTTATTTCACACATGTTTATTTGTCAAACAATGTCAAATTGATCAAACCAACAAACGCAACAGTTCTTACCTGTGTACTCAATGTACTACTCCACCTGCCACACACGAACGAGAAGCTCCAGGAACGTTCATGTCGGGTACTCTGTACTCGTTCATGATGGCGGGCAGGATGGTGAAGGGCGCGCACGTCTCCGACACAATGGCGATGACGACCGTGGTGCAAACACGCAGCTGGCGCTCCTACACCTTGAGGTTGTTGAGCAGCGTGGCGAGCACATCGTGGGGGCCAATCGCCTTGGCGATGAATCCGAACGTGTTGATGGCGGCACGGCGGATGCTCTTCTTGTGCGCCTTGAGCAGCTGGAGCAGCTCGAAACAGATACGCATCCACTCCCTCGCAGACACAAACTCGCTTCCGCGGTCGGCGATCGACCCGACGAAGTTGATGCAGTTCTCCTGCCCCCCTCGTGCCTGTTCTTGAGGATGGGGGTGAGACGTGAGAGAAGATCCTTGATGCTCGGAGTCATCTTTCTCATTCCGATCACGTAGGTGATACTCTTGAGGGCACCGAGAATAGATCCGACCACTTCCAGGTACTCTTCTCCGAGATACTAAGATGGCACACTAGCTTCTCCTCCTCGCACAAATGCATCACCGGGGCCTGTTGTCAGGTTGTCACACCTGAAATAAACAACTTAGTCGCTTTCACTTTCTTCTAAACTAACCTTGGCCGACTTACTATTCAACCTCCACAGAATGGTTCCGCAAATCTTCGGCAAGTAGGGTTTGGAGCGACGACCGAGGGCGACACACCGTACCGAATCCGTCCAGCATTACCACGTCCTCTTGCGTTTGCTCCTAAAACAACAATTTTCGTAAATTACGTTAAAATGTCTATTTACCAATTCCCTATCGCAACATATTCAAATGATAACATAAGAATTGACCTCACCTGGAACGAGGAGAGAATCTGTCAATGAGCTGCTCCTCCAACCTCGAATCAATATCGGTGGTGCCCTGCAGCAGGATGATGTTCTCGATCGCCTCCATCACCATCTTCCTGAAACAGCCATTTTCAATCAATAAACCTTTCACGTCCAACAAACCTGTACTGTTCGTTCTCATCCTTGAGGTCATCCACCACACGGGCGATCATCTCTGCCGTGCCGACTTGGTGGCAATCTCCACCGTTGTGTCGACGAGTTGTCGGTAGTTCCTCCTGTCTATCGCCATCCTCTGGTTCCAGAATGACTTGAAGAACAGACCGAGAATCTCGTCGCGAATGTACACCGGCTCAACTCCATCAGTCGCACAGCACTGCTTCACCACCTGAACAACAGGAAATAAGCTTTGTTCAAGACCCGGAGAAAGAGAATCTACATTCTACACGAAAAACTTTACTCACCTTAAGCACAATCTTCTTCATCTCCTCGTCGGGAGAAGAAAACTCTCGGATGAGGATGAGCATCACTTCCCTGGTGTAGTAGGAGGCGTACTCGGCGTCCATCAGTGGGATGAGGAATCCAATCGCCTTGAGGAACGCGGCCAAACCCTTTCCACGGTGCGTGCGGATACCCTTCCACAGCAGTTTCAGCACCGAATCGAACGCTTCGATTCCATACGAGGCAGACGCCTCCGCCAGCGCAGACAGACACAGGGCGGTGATAGTGCGCACCTAAACATTGCATTGAACACTCTCTCCCTTCCTCCCTCGTCGACTCACCTTCTGCTGCTCGTCCTCGAGTCCTTCCTCGACAATCTCGACAAGGGAGATGGGGCAGCACGGCGCATCTCACCAGAATGGCAATCTGCTGCACAATCTTGATACCAGTGTGCCTCGCCTGCCAATTCTTCTTCGACTTGCACACTGCCTTGAAGAAGGGCAGCAGGGAGGGAATATTGAGAGCCGATGCGACGACGGCGAACGCACGAGCAGTCGTGTTGCGCACATACTTGTCCACGTTGTCAATGTCGAGTCGCATGGTGGAGATCATGGTGGCGAGATCGGCAGCCTTGGCCAGGTTCGAAATGATCTCTCTGCCCTCCACGCGAGCATAGTAGTCCTCGTCGATGAGAAGCGGCTCGATAACCACGAGAATCTTGTGCACGTACGGACGCACCAGGTCGTCTAGCTTGGATACGGTCAATGACCTGAAAACAGCTCACACGTTTTTTTATACAATACACGATGCAGTGCAATGTACTCACGGTGCGCAGTCCGCTCTTCCTCATAGGGGGTGTTCTGTTCTTGATCTTGAGCAGCTGGCTCATGATCTCCATCTCGTTCAGCTCTCCCTTGCTCAAAGTGCTCTCATCCACATCCATGAGAAGCTTATCGAAATGCTGCATATCCTCCGGCTTGAGCAGCGGGCAACCACCCTCACAGAGGGCGCGCTCCGAATCCACCCGCCCCGTGCGCGGTCCACCCCTGGTCACACACACTCACAGTGTGCGTGCCTCTAATCAATCGATAATGCACACTTGCCTACCGGCAGTGAACATTTTTTGTCGCACCCTACAGGGCGCGTACAAATTCAAATGAATCAACGTTCACACGTCTGATAGTGGTGAACACATCTCAAAACAAACCGAACGAACCAAATGAATCAATCAATAATTAATCAATACTACTCTACTGAACTAACCGAATGGGAGATGAAAACAACCGTGTATGAATTTCATGTCACTTAGACACCCCGAATTGGAATCTGTATCCAAATATCAAAACGTAAATACTTTGTACATTTCTCACATACCTTGTGATACGTAATGATATAAATGAAGAAACAAATCAGATGTTAACCGAATGTTATGTTATGCTGCAACCAACTGACACCCGAACACTTCAATGACATAGAATATCAATAACTTACTTGCAAGAACACATAATTATAATTGACAAAGAAAATAAATGCGATAATAATTGTAATCTTAAAATACAAACAAATCAACGCGCATAAATTTGAATAGAGCGTGAATACTTCCGTGCCACTACTATTTCTTGTGTTTGCGCGTTGTTGAAACATACTTGTATGATTAGAACTTGTGTGGTGTCTGAGTTTGACATTAATTTCGTATACGGTGGTTTCGTTCCCCTTGCGACACAGGGTATGTCGGTCCCCAAGCTGTCGATCATTTTCGAGGAAGTGACTTAATGTTATCGATTGTTTCGTATTGATGTATACTCTATGCGGTCGTTGTATTAGCTATGATGTTGTTGTTTTAGTTTCT
This sequence comes from Rhabditoides inermis, assembly GCA_963966185.1. Taxonomy (NCBI): domain Eukaryota; kingdom Metazoa; phylum Nematoda; class Chromadorea; order Rhabditida; family Rhabditidae; genus Rhabditoides; species Rhabditoides inermis. The sequence goes on along the minus strand of CAWZYM010000369.1, from coordinate 1,089,522 downwards.
CGGACAAGTGCGCTCTTATGAAGAGAAGCTGACGCTAGAGGAAACAAGAAGCAATAGGCGCAAGGAGGAGAGGGACGCCGCCATCAACCGTATGGAGCGTGCCATCTGTGACGCGGAACAGGAGAAGAAGGAGAAAGACGAGATGAAGGTACGTGTTGTTTCAAAGTAATGTTATTGTTATAAAGTTGCCTACAAACTGCCATGAAACTCTGCCCTCTTCAAAACTTTTTCTGCGCCAAACCTAACGCTCGCGCGCTATAAAATTTGGAACACAAATAGTGTGTGGATGTATGATTCAAGACTGCGCAGTTCAGGTTTCAAATTGTTCCCCGCCCATCCCTGGAGAATTGGAGAGGGCTTTATCGTAAAAAGGTAATTGTAGCTTTCAGTGTTTGAGAGTTTCAAATGCAATGTTTGTTGCCCTTATTACTGTATTTTTGTAGTTGCAACTGGATGCTGCGCTGAAACTCCGGGAGTACGAAGAGCAGGCGCTTCTCCGTTCGTCGATTCGCCGCTCGGCGTCTGCTGGTCGCCTGGTAAGTGATATGGAGGGAGGGATAGTGTTTGAACGTAGAATTTGGACATGCGCCGAATGCAATGTCCATATAGGGTAGCGATATCGACTATTTCTTTTTGTTCAGTGCCCTCGATTCGCTTTGTCTCCGGACAACTCGTTTGATGCGATGACTGGCGCGCGCTTTGATGGAGCAGTGAGTGGATCGAAGGAGGTATGTAGGAGACGAACTGTGTGTATAAAGGGGGTGAAATGAAAATATTTTGTCAAGTTTAGAACTAGTTTGAAGGTGAAAAAAGTCAGACTGTTGCATACCCTGTACGAATGAGTAACAGAGTTCTGTTATTTTGGCTGACCACTGAATTATCATGACCATGACATTCTGACATTCAGGCGTCCAGCCCGACCGGAAAGCAAGGGACAGATGAGAACTACGGGAGCTACTCGAGATGGCAGCTCGACCGGCGGTGGGAGCGATGCTCCGATTCGAGCGACGCGCACTGAAACCCGTGGTGGCATGTCCTCCAGGGGGGGGGGGGGAGCAGCGGACGCGGCTCTACCTCGATGCCTCGTACCGTGAGTTTGGACAAGCGCCAAGTAGTGATGCAATGTCCAAATAAAGTAGCGATATCGATTTTTTGGGAAAGGGTATGAAAATTTGTTTTGAATTCCAGTTTATGAATGTGTATGTGCTTATGATCATTGTGATTGCAGCAGTCGTCGAAGACGGTTACCTGTACTCCACCGCCACCATATCCTTCGGTCAAGGTGAGTGCGAGAAAAATTGATTGTCACGTAAAACCATTTGTATATATGTGAGAGTGTTGTTAGTGTAGTCAACTTATTGCAGCCGGCAAGAAATCGGACATGCAAACTGGTGGTGGACGGCATCCCGTGTGGGAAGCAGGCGAGCGCAGGTGGCAGTGGCCATATCGTCTATCAACATATTGCTGCCGGCAAGACAGTGCGGTGCCCCTGTCTCCCTTTGCAGACCAACAGTGAGTGGCTCATTTTTCCTAATCCTGTATTATTTTCTAGAGTGTTTCTTTTTAGATATCCTAGGACTGGAGAACCATGTCGGTGGCCGTCACGGTCACCCAGGCTTGACAGCGACTGCTGTTGCGCTATGGAGCGCTGTGCACGAGAAGGAGTTCCGCAGGTTGTGGCCACTGGCCTTTCCGGGTGTGAGTGGTTTTGTTGATTTGCTTCAGCTATGTTCTTGTGAGATTGTGTTCCATTATTTATTTTCACGCTTGCAGGTGAATCTGGCCTACCTCCCGAACAAGCAGGGACGATATTGGAAGAGCTGGTGCGCCGAGGCAACCAAGTACCTCTAGATGAGATGTAGATGTAGTATGTATATTTAGACGTTTCATGTACCGTAGTTCGTGTGCCCCTATAATCTAGTAACACCCCACGACTGCACAACGGCACACGATGTTCTTCTTCGACCTTTTTTTCGTGTTTGTGAATGTTTTTGTTCATTAGAAATAAAAGGTATTTTTGCCATTTACTCGCATAAGGTGTGTGTCACTATGTGGTTTTGGTGGTAATTCATGTTTGAATTGGCTGCATTTGGATGATTGACAGAGGAAATAGATGTTGCTTTCAACTAATTGCAACGATTTCATCAACGACTGTTTCTTTTACCACAATGGTATATGTTAGAATATTCCTTGTTGTTTTTCATGGTTTATTGACATCCTGCAGTATCGCTTTTAGTGTGAGCGCATGTGTGTTGTGGTCTACTCTTCCTTCTCTGTGTACCGCCCGTCGCTGATCATCGTTAGGAAAACCAAGGGTTTCTTTATTATTATGTTTCTTGTGGCGACGTTGTTAGCGAGAGAGGGAAGGAGGGAGGGAGACAAAGGAAGAGAGAGTGACAGAGGAAGAGAGAGAGAGAGAGGGGGGGAGAGATAGAGAGAGATGAGGAGAGAGAGAGAGAGAGAGAGAGAGAGAGAGGTGGAGAGAGAGAGAGAGAGAGATGGGGAGAGAGAGAGGAGGGGGAGAGAGAGGGACACCCATCTATCACAGTGCCTGTACACATTAGTCATCAGAAACGTATTGAGATTCATTTGTTGTCTCCGTGGTACTCACTTGTTCTACATTCACTTGTTCCATTCATGTGCACGCCGCCTCCATTTTGCTCAAATTTGCGGCATCAAATCGGGCGCCGTCGGAGGAGTCTACATGTACTCGATACATCACGAATATCGCATAAGATCATGATGTTATCGTAAAAACAAATGTCTACAAACACATACGAAACAATCGAAACACCAAATTATATCTGAAAAGCAATTTCAAAAATAAAATAAAAACAGATACCCTTATACTTGGAATATCGGCTTCGAAAATGATCCTATTGTCTGTATCTCGTTCTAACCAGAAGAATGGTATATAATTTCATGGGAAATTTTGATTTTAAAGGAAATTGGAGCAGTTTCAGTGACCGGAAGTGCGGGTGGTAGTGCCAGATTGACTTGTTTTCTCGAGATGAACGGGTAGGGGAGGGATATGTATATGGTACCCCCTCACTCCCTCTCGTTTACGACCCCCCTCCCTCCCTCCCCCTGTCGGCTCCTTTGTATGGGATACATAGGATACATGATCGTAGAAGACCGATTCCAGACATAATCAACCCGTATACTGGCCGATCAGACTGCCCTCTGGCAGTGGGTCTGTGCATGCATCCAGCCAACATCGATATAATGAGGAGACTGTGTCCCGTGACTTGTGGATACACTAAGTCTAATACAACGGTGACAACATCTCTCTCTCTCTCTCTCTCTCTCTCTCTCTCTCTCTCTTCTTCACACACTGTAAATAGTGAGACAACAGTCAAAAACACCACAATCGTTTTTCTTAAGACAACATTCGCACCAAGTAAATCAACTACTACTACCACTACCACTACTACACTTCCACCAACGACCACTCAAAGTGAGTATTACCTTTCCTAAACTCTTTCGATCAGGTTGTCCAAGACCTTTGCTACTTAGATTTCTCTTTTTTTTCCATTCGCGCTCGCGCAATTCTCAATCAATGAGTCAGAATGCTCCAGTATACTTCACAGCGACAAAGTGCGTGCTTGAAAAGTCGAGAAAGACTTCCGTATTCTGGATATATAACAAATATCATAAATAAATGTTCAGCTAGCGCATCGGGCTGGTCGCGACTTGGCAAGCGGTGCTACATGGTGAGTATTCACATTAAAGGAACGTACCACTCTAAATTTTGTGTATAAACCACAACTGCCACGTGATAGAAGATGAAAATACTATCACTTTTCATAAATAAACCATATCCTTTAAATGAACGGAACACATTGAAAATTCGACGCAACGCTTCGAAAAACGTAGTGAGGAATACCGTTCTCGAGTGTATACGACCCTCTAGAGGGTATCGACGGTATATCTCACTACGAAATTAAATCTTCGCGGCGCGTTTTCTACATGTTGCGTTCATTTTTAGCATTTAGTTTATTAATGAAAAGTTGTTGTATTTTAATATTCTTTCATGTGGCAGTCGTAGTTTATGTACGAAATTTAGAGTGGTGTGTTCCTTTAACGGGCGCGTGCCTAGCGCCCTTTCTTTTGTACTGATAATACCCACGTGTTAGAGTGCTCACATCAATTTTGTGGTGCTTTAATTAACTTTTTCAGGCAAAGGCCGAGTCTATTTCGTGGGTGGATGCTGAAAGAAAGTGCAAGAATCTCTTCCCGGGAGCACATCTTGCAGCAGAGCAAAAAGGAGCTAGACTTTGTTTTTGGTGCGTCGAGTTCTCTCTCTCTCTCTCTCTCTCTCTCTCTCTCTCCATGTCTCTATCACTGCTTCTTCCCCTCTCGTTGACAAAGCAATCCATTCCAGCCCTTGTACCCAATCCGTCCGTCAATACGTGGATAGGACTGCGTATTGTTCGAGCAAAGTGGTCGTAAGTAGATGGAGAGAGAAAGCAGATATATTCATAGCTAGTTTTCCCAACGGCGAGGTCGCTACCTACTTCAATTGGGCACCGAACGAACCGAACAACGTGAGTCGATTTAAAGTTCAGCTTACAATGTATATAACCGTGCGATTGCATTTTTTTTTGTTGCGAAATGGTTGTGAACACACATAAATAACAGACTGTAAGAGCTCTACGCTATAGAAGCTCTTGCCGGCGCCAGGTATGTTACTCGCGCCAAGTTTGCATTAGTTCCATCAAGAACAAAAGGCAATGCCAATGAAATTGCAAAAATCTAGTACTGTTAGATTAATTTTTATAGAGTGGTCATATTTTTTAATGATTAAAAAAACATTTTAGGACGATTTCGGACATGATTGCGTCCAGCTATATGCGAATAGTGTAGGTTTTGAATTATGAAAAAACAATGTCACAACAACTTTCCAGGAATATAACGACTATGTATGCACATAGACGAGTGGAAACTATGCTTGCAGGTGATAGAGAGAGAGAGAGAGAGAGAGAGAGAGAGAGAGAGATAAGTTAGAAAACGGTAGAATGAGTATGATCAAGTAAGAGAGTAAGGCTAGACGCGGAAAATAGCGTGAAAATGACTTGTTTCAGCTACGACCTCTAGCACCATCTCTGGCTACGCAATGTGTAACCGTACACACACATAATACACGTAATAAAAAAAATCGATTTATTTGTTGACTGAATCCATATACTCACGTGTTTCACCATGCATGGGTGCATAACCTGAAAGCGATAATTAATACAGCCTATTAAAGGATTTATCCGGACAATGTATTATTCCCTGATCTTCAGAATGGGGCCGCTTTCGTTTTCTTGAATTTGCAAAAAAAAAGTAAATTTGCAAAAATATTCATTCCATGATGGTTCAAAAACAATTCATGACGATTCTTGTTCGTAGAATACATAGTGTTATTTTCTTCAAAAGTTTTCGTACTATAAAATCCAATAGCGTCACACATTCAACGAAGACCCTCGACAAAACTGTTATTACTCCACGTACTGAATAAGTTTATTCAAGATTCAATTCACGAAGACATAAGAAATAATTATTTTTCATACGATACTACCACCATGTTTTACAGCAAAATTCACAGCGTCACAAATTTGCTAGATGTTCTTCATCTCATGCCAATCGTTAGTACGCTTGACGAATTTGATTGCCATGCTATGGCCCATGCATAGACATATGAGACAAATCAAGAGGTAGCCGATGGCTTGCACTGCAAACAGGTTTACATTCCAGCTGCAACTATAGAAACTACACGTTTTCGTATTGCAGTAATCGAAATAAAGATCCGCAATATAGTAACGGAGCCACCAAAATCCTTTGCAGAACACAGCACACAGAAGAAAAGTGATCTGAAAAAAATGATATGGACTCAGTGAGTCAACACATTCATGAAATCGTAACTAACCACCAAGTATTTGTCGAAAGGCAGCCAATCAGACGAGGCTCGAGAAGAAACAGACCGATCGATGCGCACCAGCGACAGAAGTCTGCAATATATAATGTGTATGTACAGAAAACAACATAAGTGATAATATCAAAAATTTGTGAACTTATTTTTCACAGTTTTATTTTCTCACTCGTGTAGGTTTTGTACACGCATACTGCAAGGAAAGGGTGCACACAAAACTGTGATGTGATGAAATGCGCGACTAGACTGACTCTAGCAAGTGAGACGCCCTGGTCTTCTCGTCACTTCGCACCCATCGCAGAATCGCGTCGTATGCCACGTTTCCCTGGTTGTCCCGCTTCTCTGAAAGCTCAGTGATGCCACGTCACTCGTCCAGTCACTCACTCTCGATTAGGCCCTTGAACACTCGGAAAGACAGAGTGAGCAGCGCCGGCGAAGCAGCGAACTGTCTGGAAGTTGCATGAAAAAAGTTATTTCGTTTATCCGGGGTTAAATCCGGGGTCCTCTTATAGTAGAGAACAATATACGAATTTGTTGTAACGTTGCAACAAACACCCCAAGTTGATGACACGCTCACTTGAAGTTGTGGCAGATGAAGTTCTCTGCGGCCGCTTTCAGAGTGCCGAGGGAGTACTTCTCGGAAAAGAGGAGTCGGTCGACGCAATTGGAGAGGGACAGAGAGAGGGAGAGGTGGCTGAGAATATTGCAATGACAAAACTCTCCCACTTATATGCTTATATATCCTACTCATTTCCTACTTACTTTCCATTTATTGCCTACTCTCTAACGTGGCTCTAAGGCTAAGAATGTAGCTCTCCCTCTCTCATTTATGGACGTGGTCGTAGTTGGAAGGGATGGAAGCAAGTTGCAAGGAGACAAATTGGGACATTGGACAGAAAAGATCACAACAGTTTCAGAATACTTGGAAACCGACAAAGTGATAAGAGAAGTAGAGCGATAGATCAAGTGGTTCAAAATGCTTTGAGAGACAGAGAGCAAGCGGGCGAGGTCGTTGACAACGAATGAATGGACGTGGTCATTTTTGAAAGCGGTTTTCGAAGCGAATCAAGTGGTTAGAGGGTATTCGGGGACAGTTGGTGAAAAACAAGTCGAAAGGCGCTTCGCCGTGTATTTCGAGTAGCCGGAAAGCAAGGCATTTTGAGAAGTTGAACAGGAGCCATAACAAATAACAAATGACAAATGACAACTGCACTAACCTCGCGCACTGCCCTGTGACGTCATCGAATCCCAATTCAGAAGCTGCGTCAACCAGCGACGGAACGAGCGCGTCGTCTGAAATTGACATCAAGTATCTTTATTTAATTAATTGACATATATTTATATATTTGATCATATTTGTTTATCAATCAACACAATCATTACGCTTGATCAGGTTAAAACAATTTTGAAAGTAGGAAAAAAATTTCAATCATTCATGACACCCACCAATCTGCAGTTGGCCGGTGTAGCAAAAGTGCACGATGACAGTGAGAATGTCCGGAGAGATCTGAAAAAGCGCCATATTTATCCACATTGTAAAATCGCACTCTTTCTTCTTCTTTTCTTTCCTAGATCTATGAGTGTTGCGCCTTGATCTGGCGTAATGTTTGTAACTAATAATTGATAAATGATGTTGTCCACCCACATGCAAGGTGATTTTGGGCGGATGGGATTGCGACGCGGTGACGTCATTGAGGAGAGTGGAGAAGTGGCGGGACGCGACAGAGAGAACGAGTTGGTGGGCGGGAATCTGGAAATGGATGATATAAGAGAGTCAAAATGAGAAACTAATCGCTTTCACCAGCACTACCGCAAACACGTTGTTTCTATCACGAGGATAGTTTCACTATTTAGTGCTCTGCCACATTATTGTTATTTTACAATCACATTTCGCTTCGTCCGTGCTTCCATATGAATATACTCATACATTGAACACATCGTGAAATAATTAAATACCAAAAATGGTGAGTGCATGTAGACCCACCTCGACCGCCTGATCGCCTCTCTTTCCTGCTGCCACGAGAATCACGTCAGCCAACTCGGAGCGTCTGGAAAGAAAAGTTAAATGTAAAACGTGAAATGTAACATTATTGTTTTTCGGAAGTACCAAGTAAAGGCAACTTCTCTACACTGCTATTCTAAATGAGCTAAGCGCGCCCTCTGTAATATTTATATTACCAGGAAACATGCGACAATCTGAAGTACGCGACTCGAATGCAAGAATAAACGACTCGAATACAAGATTACAAGAGACCCACTCTCGCAGCGCTGCCATTCTCGCGAATCCTTGGTTGAGCATCGCACTGTGGTCCCTCCATTGGTAGTGGAAACGGGAGGACATGGTAGGGGAGGGAGTGGGGGAGATCGAATGAGCCAGTGACGACTTCTGTCGACGCGTGAGAGAGAGAGAGAGAGAGAGAGAGAGAGAGAGAGAGAGAGAAAGAGGCGACACCCCGGGCATCCGTCGGTGACCCCAATACAGCAGATATGGATGGGGGGGCATGTGATAGGTAGTGTATAATATGGAGATCGATATCGCATACAAATACACCGATACTCGTTCCAATATCGTTCCATCGCAATGTTCGAAACATTCGCACGATTCGCGCTGGCAGTATCACGGCAACCTGAAAGCTTCCGTCTACTCTCACGTCTCCGCTCCGCTCACAGCAACTATCTAGTTCTAGAGACAGTTGCATGATCTATTCTGTCTTCTCTCACGTCTCCGCTTACTAGAGACTGTAAGTAGAATTAGGCCGGTTTAATGTATGAACCGCAGTCTACATATCAAACTATGCGAGGTTGGAGACAAGCCAAAGTCAGAAAAACAAGTGATGGTCACAATTTAAAGATTTTATTCATTTCACATGGTTCACAGGGTAAGCAAAATTAACAAGTATGAAACTGATATCGAGATGGGTAGGATCGTGAAATGAATCTCATGTATGAAGTTGATTTGAGAGAGCGTTTCAGGTTAACCCTTGCTAGGGCACACGCTGCCTGAGGGTAGGGATCTAAAAGAAGAGTAAATGTCCACCCAGAGAGAGAGAGAGAGAGAGAGAGAGAGAGAGAGAGAGAGAGAGAGAGAGAGAGAGAGAGAGAGAGAGAGAGAGAGAGAGAGAGAGAGGGAGAGAGAGAGAGAGAGAGATACGTAACTCACGATCTTCTGCCCCGGTTTGCGCCACAAGTAGTAATTAGTATCGATATTTTCTTTAAAAAGTACTTGCGTAAAGAGATGAACTTTGTCTTAACCCAATGCAGCAAAAGCACATGCATAAAACGTTTACAAATACTAACACAAACCTGCATCTCTCTCTCTCTCTTCTCTTTCACTTTTCTCTCTCCCATTTCTTACTTAATCCTTACTCTATGTTCACTTGTATATCGTTGTGTTCACTGGTTAAAATCAACAGAACTTTTCAGAATGCGCAGGTTTGTGTTAGTTTTTGTAAACGTTTTATGCATGTGCTTTTGCTGCATTGGGTTAAGACAAAGTTCATCTCTTTACGCAAGTACTTTTTAAAGAAAATATATGTCCTTTTGTTAAATTTCATAGAAATTTTTAATATGTGCTGAATTATTACTATTCATCTGGATTATATCAAAAACTAATATATCAAAAACTAATTTTATAGATCTCTCTCCCTCTGTTTTTCTCTCCCTCTGTTTTTTCACTCTCCCTCTGTTCTCTCCTTCTCTCACTGTCTTCTCTCTCTTTCACTGTTCCTTCTCTCTCTTTCACTGTTTCTCTCTCTCTCTCTCCCTCTCTCTCTCTCTCTCTCTCTCTCTCTCTCTCTCTCTCTCTCTTTCTCTCTGCCCTTCTCTCTCTGTCTCTCTATCTCTTTCTGCTATTCTCTCTATCTCAGCCCTTCTCTCTCTTCTTACTCTCATGTACCACAGATCACACGTTACGTTTCGGATTGCCGTTACGTTTCACAAAACGTTTTTCCCTACATATTTTCTCACTACCAATTGGAGTCGCGTCTACTGCGCTCTTCCTCCTGGTTATAGTTGGCGGCCCAAAACAATGCAAACCCGGCGCGAATTAGACGCTGGCGGCGGCGGGACGAGCTACACTCAAAGTGCAAGTTGGGAAAAGTAGTGACGGGAAGGAAGGAAGGAAGGAAGGAAGGACACGTAACACGCTGGCCTTTCGCCTAGTGCGCACGCGGGATCGCTCATAACTTTGTTCACAGAAGAGATACAAAGATGCCGCCGACAAGTGATCTGGTCTACGGAACGGTGCGAATCTGACTAACATGATTTGGATGGGTCCACGTTGTTGCTAACATGACCTTTGAATATCGCTTCTTGAATTTTGTCACAGGCCCCGCCCCCCTCTAGCCTCTTCCTCCTGCTCTTATTGGTCAATTTAAAAGTGACTCATTCAAAAACAAGAATGACTCATTCAAGTGAGTGAGAGAGAGAGAGAGACGAGCGCGCGCGCGCGTGAGAGAGAGACGCGAGCGAGAGAAAGGTCAACCGAGAGAGATGGCTAATATGTGACAAACCGCAACACCTAGCCTAATTAACGAACAATTTCTTTCGGTTATTACCTCACTATCACGTGCCTTGCATCACACAACCATTTCTTTACTTTTATCAACACTGATAAATAAAATGTTCAATATCATTTATTGCAGGTAAAGCCAATTGGATAATTCAAAACGTGGCACATCAAGTCAAGTGCATTGTGGCGAAACATATACTGGAATGAAAAAAAGTGTGAGATCATATCTCTACATGTTTACATAATTCAGGGAGAAGAGAGAGATTTCCCAATATCATTCAAAGAGAAGAGAAAGGGTAGTCAAAGAGAAGGAGTAAAATTCAAAAGAAGTTTTTTACAATATACAGACGGCAGTCAATGATAAAAAGGGCAATGCACTTACAAAGATTGCAGCACACACTGGCGCAGCACTTCCATCAGCTCAACCTCTCCCTCCAACTCCCAGTGCGAGAGCGAGAGAGAGAGACACGTCCCTCAAACAGGGCGCTTCGAAGCCGGAACAGAAGCTGAATGATGATGCTTGGTGAATGAAAATAACTTTAATAACATTACCTCCACGTGGAGCGCGATTATTCCCTCGTCCACGATTCCACACTCTCGAAAAAAACTCGGAGTAGTCCGAGCATGCAGACATTAGCACGACAATGTACATTTCTAAAATTAGTATATACATAAACGAGACTAAAAAACAGAAGGCAAATGAAATCCGATAAGATCTTATGTTATTAGAAATCCCCCACCTTCTGGGATCCTTCAAAGAGATGCGCAGGCAGACCTTGAATTGACCTCCTTCATCATTGATGCATATCTAAACCGGATTGCTTTATTTTATACTTATGACGCTGTCTTTTTTTTTTGAAAATTGTTCGTCATTCATCGATCTGCAAATGTGTTCATAACGTGAGATTCAAACCAGTATCGGAGGCGGGGCTTACTGGTATAAAAGGAATTGCTCAGTGCAGGCACACATAAATGTCATCAACAAAGTCACAACGCTTTACTACTTTCTCCATAAAAGGTACTGCCATGAATCATTTATTTTAACGCTGATTAGATGTGATCCGGAAGGAGAAGGAGAGCATGACACCCTATGGCAAGGAGTGTACATATATAATTAATACGGATCAGCCAGGTGTAGACCTACCAGAGGTGATAATATGTTCAGTTCATAATTGATTTGTTCAGGCATTACTGGAAGCAATGAAACTACACGAAGATTGTACATTTGTTTTGGAGCTGACCGATTCAACCATGTCAAAGTCGCATTTTAAACGTAAGAAGACAGACATCAAACAAACCTTTTCTGAACTAATGCAAGAAGTTTTTGGCATCACACAATCTAACAAGGAAAGCCGTAATCACAAAGTAGTTTTTTAAAAGTTTTTTTTTTCAGTTAAAATCTCTAGAAGACGTGAAAATTAGGATAATCGAAATAAAGAAGCAATAAACTAACAGGACTACACGATCATTCGATACATGCGAGGACAAGCTTCCCTTCTCACAGACTTTCAAACATCCAAATGACTTCTAGCAGCATTAATCAATTGATGTCAAATAAATTAATTGATGTCGGGGTGGTATGTGAAGGCCGGGAGGCCCGTCGCTGATCCCTACGTGAACACAGATGTGGATAAATAAAATACATTTATCTCATTGTCTTTACATGCTGTCAATTTCTCCCCCTTCCACCCGGTCGGCATAGTATCATCAAAACGCATTTATCAAAATACCTCAAACAACATGTGGATGTGAGTCTGTGTCGAATGTGTACGGCAAGTGAACAGGGTGCGCGATCGCAGGCATGGGAGATGAAACAGATAACGATGGCGAACAAATTCTGCAAACAGCAAATTAGAAAGAGAGAGTCGGGGATGGGAAGATGGGAGATGTAGACGTTCAACTGGCCTGTGTGAGTCATCATATGGACAAGGGGCGCAATCGCAGGCGTGGGAGAGACAGCAGGTGGAGGCGATGGCGAACGAACTCCTGCAAACAGCAAATTAGAGGGGGGAGGGCGGGAGTCAACTTACAGTATATAGGTTTGACTGAGAAAGCGCTCGCCGGCACTTATAAAGATGGCATCGAGCGCGGATCTCCTTCAACGACTCGATAGTAGAACCAAAAGAGTCGGTCGCCTCCTTCAGCTCCTCTCCGAGGAGTCTGAGCTTGCCCTCTCCGTCCGCCGCATCGCCCACTACCGTCCGAACTAGTCCGCCACTCACCGATACCATCTCGTCCCAATGCGACATCGCAATGGACACGGTGGCGTCGAACGACTCGACGACCTCATCTCCAGCTCCTACGCCCACCTCGCTAAAGTCGAAGAACAACTCGCGCTCCTCATACCCGACGTGGTCCAGGTATGAGAACGCAGAGTTTGCCGTGATGTCGCTGGAGGCGCCAAGGATGAGCGAGTGGGCAACGGGGTCGACGAGATAGCGATCTCGGGTTTCGAGGCGGGCAGCATGGGTCGTTGCACAGTTGTACAGCAGACGATCCCGACTCTCCCGGAGAGCCGCAAGGTCCGTCTGGAACTCAGTGGAGGACTTCGGGGAGAACGCAGACAGGCGCACGGAGTTGACGCATGTGAAGAACGTCATCACGGCGGAGACCATGTGACACGCGGCTCGGTCGAAACTGGACACCGCCTGAGACTTAGAAAAACTCAGAGGAGTTTGCGGCGAAGGCCTGTAAAAATGGTAATTATACCATGAATCTAATCCCGATTCCCGCCAACACTCTAACCTCATACCTCGGAAACATTGTATGCACTCGAGAGGGAAGCGTTTGTAGATTGTAGTTTGGTTGTTGGATGTTCATGCAGTACGAGCGCCTCTATTTATACATCTACATGAGAACAAGAGAGAGAGGTGATATATTGAAAGATTATGAGAGAGGAGATGCCAAACGGGAATTATGCAAAAGTCGTACAGATCCTCATCAATTAGATGCTTTGTGCTTCTGATGTAGCAAGGTGTAGAGGCCTTCATTAGTGCGTTCGAGCTAGTTTCGCCTGTACATCTCGAAATCCTGCTCAAAGGTCGCTCAAAGTGTCACTGATGACAGATCGTTTCTTGAGTGCAAAATGCGCAAGCCCTAGCTGACTCACCTCGCATTACAAGTAAACAAGTTCGTTTCCACATGATCATTTCTGACCCCACCAGAAGGTCACAAGTCGCTGTGCGAGTATATAAGAAGGCACACACCTGTGAATTGCATCCAACACAACCGATTACAAGAAATACTATGAGTGAAGCGCCCCCAGCCAAGAAGGAGTGCAAGCAGTACTTTAGGAGACCATCTCCTAGAGCCATCTTCATGAACTCGCCAAACTGCCCGTTCTTTCTTTGCAAGTCCTGCATAGCCATGTCCCAGGCCCAAACAATCCAGTACGAGTCTGAGTACAATAGGATTACCGTGATGCTATGTTCCAAGTGTACAAGTTTAACTCTTTCTCTACGATTCCACCCGGATCCCGACTTCTTTGCCAAGAGACAATCGCAGCAGTCACAGGCGCCACCGCAAGTCCAGAAGACTGCCGCGGAACTGCCAGCACCCGTCATTCCCGCAGTGCCAGGGGTTTCCGACTGAGAGGAGTATAAATACCCTAAAAATTGTGGGTTTCACAGTCATGACGTCGGCAGTTGACGAGTCCATAGTGAATCCGGAAGTTTTAATGACGTGCGACATTTCACCAGTAGCAACGTTTTTGATAGAATATGCATAACTCTTACTCCGAAGTCCGATAAACTCGACAATTTCCCACCCTTCAGGTATCTCATCCTCCAGTGCTCCGAGCCCGTCGCCAATGTGCTCCGCCAGCGGCTGTATGTCACGTGGGTGTTCGAATATTACACTGTCCGTATCCATAAACAAAACCCATTTTTGCAGTATTTCGCAATACTGATAGAGGTAGAGTCGCGCCTTGGCCGTGACGAGCGATGCAAATGCGACGTTTCCATAAGCCACCTCGTCAGTCTCCGTTACGTTTCTGTAGGTCATTATTGTACACTTGTCTGTCACATCCAATGACCGTATTGTGAACGCGTCGTCGTTTGCAATGTCCAAAATCTCTTGGTGGAATCCGCCGTTGCCAATAAACGTATTTGTCTTATCCGGCCGCTCTCCATATTTCCCCCACGACGCATTAAGGATCTGCTTTGCACAAGATCTCATGCTAGCATTTTTACCCTTGTCTAACACCTTTTTGTCAACCTCCACATTGAACTGCTCGCGAATTTGCGCAATGTATTTCAACTTGTCTTCTTCACTCTTGATCCACCTAGGGTATCCTGACGATTCCAGCTTAAGTCCATACCAGTCAGAGATGAATGGTCGCATCAAGTAGTCACCTTCACTCCATACCCACATTTGCTGCACTGAGACCCGCGAAGCGAACCCGATCCCGCGAAGCGAGCTCGCTGATTGCGCAACGATACCACTAGGCCATCCACACATGCGCTGCTCTCTCTCTCAAAGACGGGAAACAATGCGCTGCGTTCAAAAAGACGAGACTTGAAGATGCTTACTTTTTTAATGTAATTCCTTCTGAACCAAGGAACTAATCCCACTATGGCATTTGGAAACATATCAATTGATATTTGCATAATCACTCTCACACAATTAGCATTAGCTATCACAAGACTTTTTGAGGTGCGCGCTGTCGACTATCAGTTAATGCAGCTCGCAACACGTGGTTGCGTAGTGTAGTGGTGTAGTATCGCGAACGCTGATCTTATCTCGAGAGTTCGAACCTCGCGCTAAGCGAATGTTTTGCCAGGACAAGCTATCAGGTCTGTTTGCAAAATCTCTGCAGATCGTTCTGCCCTCTCTGCGTTTCGTCTGTAAAATCGCATTTTCTTTTCGTCACGGCGGTCGGTCGGGTGCATTTCTCGCTCCACCGGCCGTCGTCGCCGCAAGTTTGGATTCCTCTGTGAGCACGACTGGGCCCGCACAGAGAAGCCCGATGGAGCAACAGGACGTCATCAACATCGCCGTCCTCAACGCCCGCTCTCTCCGGACAGAGAGGAGACTATTGGAGATCGAAGAAGCCGTGCAGAAGGTGAAAGTGGACGTTCTCGGGCTATGCGAAGTCAAGCGCGACGCACCCGAGCAACGTCTGCTGAACCGGAGCCGGTACGAATTCTACCACAGTGGAGGAGGGAAGAAGCATGGCGTGGGTTTCCTCATTAGCCCCGCCTACGCTGACCGAGTCATCGGATTCACCGCCGTCTCGGCCCGACTCTGCTACGTGGACCTGGACATGGACAACTACACACTGCGCGTGGTCTGCGTGTACATGCCGACCACTGCGTACACTGACGAGGAGTATGAAAGGACGCTGGAAGCCTTGGGTGATTGCACCCGCCCCGGTGCCAGGCAGAAGAGCCTCCGGGGTGGTGGATCGGTAAGCGTTCGTCGGTCCGAATCCGGGGTTCGCTGCCGTTTCCGCGCAGTCATCCTTGGCGACATGAACGCATCACTGGGGAGCCGGATCGTGGACTCTGAACGCTGCGCTGGACTCTATGGATACGGTACAAGGAACGGACGAGGAGACATGCTAGCTGAGTGGCTCGAGAGCAACGGATGGGCCGCCGGAAACACCTACTTCCGGAACCGGACGGGACGACTCTGGACTTGGAGATCGGCTCAAGGTACCCACTCTTGTTATGATTTCGTGTTTATGCGGAATCTGGACGGAGTGCGGAGTTGCCGAGTCGTGAACCAGTTCGACTTCCGGTCTGACCACCGGATGGTCCGGATGGAGCTGCGAGTACACCTGCCGAAGAAGAAGCCGAAGACGAAAGGAAGATGGAGGACGAACTGGAGAGAGTATAGAAAGGAGATGGAAGAGCTGCTGTCGAGAACGCCGCTGCCGCGCTCGTCGGATGCTACGGTACACTACCGTACCCTGTGTGCGACGGTCAAGGCTGCGGAATGGACTACGTCTACGATGATGCCGCGCGACTCGCGACTGTCAGCCACTACTCTGGATCTGTTCAGACAACGGAAGCTGCTGCAAAGGAAGAACGACGTCAACTCCAGGATCTCTCTCACTCTTCTGAACAAGGCAATACGAGCTGCCATCGAGAAGGACCTGGAGAAACGACACATGGCACTCTACAAGAAAGGAATAGCGTCACGAAAAGCTCTACGTGGAGAGGAGGTGTCGAGGACACTGATGGGAAGCCTGCGAGCTGTCGACAACACTATCGCCACTCGCCCCTCTGATGTCTGCAACGTCATCTGCCTCTTCTACAACACGCTCTTCGGCACTGGCTGGCTGCCGCTCTCGCCGTTTGATGTGGATGGGCCGCTGCCAGAGGAATTCACTACCGAGGAGATTCGACGAGTTCTGCTGCTGATGAAGAGGAATGTTGCACGAGGACCCGACCGGATATCGACGGAGAGTCTGCTGTACGCGCCACCGATTCTGCTGGAGTACGTTGCTGCGCTGTTCAACACCTGTCTCACTGGAGGGAGGATCGCTGACGACATGGCTGACTCCTTAGTGTCGCTGCTGTACAAGAAAGGAGACCCACTCGACGTCGGCAACTACAGGCCGATTTCTGTCTCTTCGACGCTGCTGAAGCTGCTGTAGCGTACTGTACTCGCTCGACTACAACCGTCATTGGAGGCGCAGCAGCCGCGGGAGCAGGCCGGATTTCGGAGAGGATTCAGCTGCAACGATCACATTCTGGTGACGCGCGAAGTGATATACAAGCTCTATCGCCACGGCTACCACGGCTACCTGGTCTTCGTGGACTTTGCCAAGGCCTACGACTCTATCGAACACAACGACACGTGGCTCGCGCTGAAGAGATGTGGAGTGCACCCCGCCTACATCCGACTGCTGCAGAGTATCTACAACGACGGCAAGACGAAGGTGAATGTTCGAGGGACACCGGCTGAAATCGAAGTGAAGAAAGGAGTGCGCCAAGGCTGTCCGCTGTCTCCTCATCTGTTCAACTGCGTGCTCGCTGAAAAGACGTGCTGTGCGAAGCGAGATCAAGGAAGTGGAGGTTCGCCCGCCGCATCATGACCTGCAACGACGACCGATGGACGCGACGCGTGATCGACTGGAACCCGACAAAGAATGGCAAGGCCGGTCGCCCCCACCTACAGTGGAGCGACGAGTTCAAGAAAACGATCCAGACCAATAGGAGGACCCTCGAGGAGGAATGGAAGAGTGTGGCCGCTGACACCGACGCGACAAGATGGAATACTTACGCTTCCCGGCGCTACTCTGTGAATAATTGATGTTTTGAGTTATAATCACATAATGCGATACCGGATAAATTTTGAATTGAATTGAATTGATCTACCATAGACAGTTTTGCAATTTTAGTCGCATTAGTTGCTAGTTTCAAAGTTCTCTATAACTTTGCGAAAAAAGCAATTGAACCCGATATTAGCCATCTCTCTCGGTTGACCTTTCTCTCGCTCGCGTCTCTCTCTCACGCGTGCGCACGCTCGTCTCTCTCACGCGTGCGCGCGCGCTCGTCTCTCTCTCTCACTCACTAGAATGAGTCATTCTTGTTTTTGAATGAGTCACTGTTAAATTGACCAATAGGAGCAGGAGGAAGAGGCTAGAGGGGGCGGGGCCTGTGACAATATCCATACTAATTACTACTAGTAGTTATCCAATCAGAGTCATAGTACTCAATCCAAACACAACACTAGTCACAGAACAACGCCCGGGTGCGCGCATATTTACTCCGTGGGTCAACCAACCACCCAGTGGCAGCGTACGAGCGCAACTGGAGAGAGAGAGAGAGAGAGAGAGAGAAAGAGAGAGAGAAGGAGAGAGAGAGAGAGAGAGAGAGTGAGTGAGATAGCTAGTGAGAATGAAAACGAAAGGGGAACTCACAAACCACAGACGTCGTGGTCCACTAGGTACAAGAATACACTCTCATCTAGGCAGAGACGTGGAATCTATGTGGCGAATGACGAATCCTTTCCCTTTGCTTTCCCCGCCGACCCACCCTTTCCGTCAGATCGCCGTGGTTGATTGGCGCGTGTTTCATGGAGCGAACAGATCGACAGATTATCTCCCGGTCATTTTCTGATGTCATCCCATATCAAATAACGCCATCGCGCGGTCAACTCATCAATGTTGATTTTGCAAACAAACGTCATTTTCTTTCAGTCGCCGAAAGAGTCTATTCAAACAGATCATGACTCTTCACTCCCATCTTCTAGCTTGCTTTTAGCCAGTCATATGCGCGCTTTCTGGATTTCTGGTGTTTGCACTTTGCGAATATGCTATAGACTTTTGTTTTATGGATAAACAATCATTATTAATATTCACTGACACTCACATGTCAACATCATGTCGTCTGTCCTGAGCGAACAACCAATCAGCGACGCTGGGAGTGTCGGCCCAAACTCCGCCCATTTACCGTACCTGTTCATAGTCGGGTCCGATTGTCGATTGGGTTCTAAATGAGAGAGAGGGGGGAGGCTGAAAGATGGACTTGCTAAGGAGGAGAGAGGTAAAAAGCATAAGAGAGAGAGAGAGAGCGAGAGAGCGAGAGAGAGAGAGAGAGAGAGAGAGAGAGAGAGAGAGAGAGAGAGAGAGAGAGAGATTTCCCACCTTCTCCTTCTCTGCTCGCTCTCGGCTCACACTTTCCTCCGCAGGCATTCAGGCGCTGTTATATGAGCGATGTAAAAGAGAGAAAGAGAAAGAGAAAGAGGGAGAGAGAGAGAGAGAGAGAGAGAGAGAGAGAGAGAGAGGAAGGAAAGAGGTGATATGACATGACTGGTCAGAGATTGCACGTGTCTGTCCAAAGAGGCTGCTAGATCGGCGACTGCTCCGAACGTGCGATGACACAGGTAGCATAGCGGTCACAGCGTCGTGGGCGTCTGTTGAAAGTAGTATGTCCAAGTGAATCTCGTCCCTCGCCGTCTCAGTCTTTGTGCCCTGTGGTGCCGGGGACTCGGGACAGTAACAGTAGCCGCTTCTGCTCCTGCCGGCTGTTCCATCAGTTGCTATTCCGTCACGTACATCTCTCCACCCACACCAATACCCATATATTTGAAAGTTCACGCTCATTAATATAATTTCTTAAACGAATTTTCAACAGGGTTAGCGATAATTGGTCGGACACAACCAAAAGAGACACAATTCGAGGGAGGAATAATCGGAACCTCCGCGAATCATATAAAGCCCATATTACCAAAATAGGATAAACACATTATATAAATAAGAAATTTTTCTGACAACCGGGAAGAACCGCACGCCGGAGGGGACACAACAACAAGTTTGGAAACACGACAACAAGGAAAATTAACAAGACAACAAGGCAAATTAACACACACTAGTCTCTAAGGGAAAACTATAAACGATTGTGCGCGGGTAGAACACTCTTCACAGGAACTTGCTGGCCTCCGTAGTCCAGGTTTTCCAGTCCTGTCCTTGCTTGTTTGGGGAGATGAGGGAAGTCAACCTGAACGCGTGAAAATTAATACTGGAACACAACCTCGCAATAACGTAAGTAAATCAACCACTCACTCCCGGGAAAGCAAGAGGCCATGCCTCCTTGAAAGCCGCCAGGTACCCGTCGTCCCAGAGAACGATTGATGTTGCAGTCACTCCGGGGTGACCGTGCCGTCCACTGGTGTGGGCCTCGAGCCAGCCAATTGCTGAAAAAGAAACACACTCAATGGAAATCAAACCAGTACAAGTATCATAAAAGAGTAGAATAGGAGTCGAAACTTTGTACTACTTTTATCCTCTTTTCATTATATCACACTCAATGGAAAGTCTACAAAAGTAGAAGAGACACTCACTATTTGCCTGCGACGGAAGACAGGGGCATCACACCTTCTTGCCGACCGTGATGTGGTTGTACACCACGTGGCCGCTGCCGCCACCGCTTGCGTGCACGTCACACGACTCGCCGTCCACCAGCAGTCGACATTGCTTGTTTTTAGTCGGCTGCAATCATCACACTGACAAAACTCGCACACATATAAAAGTCACAGGTGACAATCAAGTCTTCTCGCTCGGCGGCGGGCGGTGCCGGACGTCGTTGACGGCCATGGCCGTTCCTCGTCCGCGCGTCACCTGCAATCACAAGGACCATAAACACGCAGAAACTGGAGTGGAAAACATCGATATTGCTACCCTATTTGAAAATGTCCAAACTCACCGACTGCGCGCCCTTCGCCCCGGGAACAGTGCCGCCGGCTGCGGAACTAGCCCGGCCACGCGCCAAAGCGACCCCATCTGCTTCGCCGACCGTCGCCGTCCCACGCACGGGACGCGCACTGCCGACAGCGGTAGCAGACCGGCCACGGCTGGCCATCCCGGCCCTCCTCGACTGGTCGTCGCGAGACGTCTTCTGGTCTTCTGGTGCTGTCCGGCGAGACAGCGAAGGGCTGAACAACAAAATAACGCTACCATAAATGGACATTACATCAATATTCGGTGGATGTCCAAATTCTATTTCAAATCATTCGATCAATCGATATCCGGGGCTGTTATCCAGTGTAATCCACATAATGAGATTCACATTTCAGATTTCAGTGACTTGGAAATCGATAACTTTAGGGTTATTCACTCGAACACTATCTCTCCCTGCATACCACTCACCACCCGACCAGTAGAAGCAGAGATGAGAGAGAGAGAGAGACGTTTCCCTACCCGTTCCAAGTACGCCTCGCCTCCGTCTTTCCCTGCCTCGCCCACTCAATGAGCACATAGATCACAGAGAGAGAGAGAGAGAGAGAGAGAGAGAGAGAGAGAGAGAGAGAGAGAGAGAGAGCCACACAAAACACAAACCCTCCGAGCAACCACATAAATAGTCCCGACAAGCCGTACAGGAACTGATATGGCACTGATTAAAAAAACACTGCGTAGAGCTGCATCTGTCAGTTACAAAAGCCATAAACTTTATCATAAAACGGTACACATCAATTAACTATGAAAGATTTTCTGTTTGTTTTGTAAGACTTTCGGAGATGTTTAGTCAAAATATCCAGCCGCCACCATTCGATCGAACTCTTCGTGAGCCTGGAGAAGAAATAGAGAGGAGAGAGAAAGAGAAAGAGAGAGAGAAAAAGAGAGAGAAAGAGAGAGAGAGAGAGAGAGAGAGAGAGAAAGAGAGAAAGAGAGAAAGAGAGAAAGAGAGAAAGAGAGAAAGAGAGAAAGAGAGAAAGAGAGAGAGAAGAGAGAAGAGAGAAAGAGAGAAAGAGAGAAAGAGAGCAAGAGAGAAAGAGAGAAAGAGAGAAAGAGAGAGAGGGGAAGAGAGAGAGAGAGAGAGAGAGAGAGAGAGAGAGAGAGAGAGAAAAGTATACGGAAAAGAAAAAAAATAATACTTCTCGGATGCCTCTGCGAACATCTGGATCGGTTTTTCTGTAGAACCACACAACGAACACAAAGTAGACTCCCAGAAACAGAAAGATGTATCCTCCTGTAAAGTTATTCTATTGGCAATTTAAGAAAAAAGGCAAACCAATGTTTTGTCGAATCCACTCGTCAAAATCGTAATCCACTGTATATTTATCGTTATAGTATTCTTCAACTCCCTTGATCGGGCTTTCAGTTGTGGTCGCAGTTTCTGGAAATCAGTCGGTAGTTATGGAGAGCAAGATAATACACACACCGAAATTGTCGTGATTATGAGTTTCCTGAACCTCTTTCGCATTTTTCGAAATTCGAGGAACAATATTGTTCACAAAAATCTGAAATCGCACATTTGATAATCAAAACAAACATGCAGTTTGAACTGACATGAAGATTGCACTGTTCTCCGAAACAACAAAACTGATCGATGAGAGTGGTTCGGCCCATCTAAACAGTATATGTTCATATAACATTCTGAAAACGTATAGGGAGAGAGAGAGAGAGAGAGAGAGAGAGAGAGAAAGGGAAATCGAAAACAAACTTACGTAAAACACGTGACTTTTAGTTACTTGAAAATGAGGCATCCACATATTAATATTGGTATCATAGTTATAGAGAGGTTTTTTGATGCATTCAAATGTGCTCCTACTTCCTATTATCGGGAAACATCCGAATTCAAACTTGAGTTCATTGTAGAACGCTCTTATTGCGCAGATCTCAAAACAGTTAATGTAAACACGTTCACTCATTGAGCACACTTCATCGGCTGCGCAGGATTTCGAAGCAGCTTGCAGGTTTCCACTATCTCCCCACATGCTCTCATTCGAATTTTCTTTGTATTTCCACATCCCATGCAAACACTTCGTCTCAGCGTTTGTTTTATTGTAAGTATCTAAAGAAAGAGTAATATTAAAACCTAAAAAACCGACCTATTTGGTTGCTTTGTTTAATGAGTTCCAGTCCATCATTCGACTTTATTCCCACGATGATCTGAAACAAGTTAGTTTTGAGCTATGTTTTGTTAATTTCGAGCTCAAGCATTCACGTTTTGACAAATGGCGTTGTTACAGCAACAGGTAAGCTTGTCGACTGTGTCTTCAGAACACATAAACATCGAATATGGTTTCTTGCGGGGGCACCTTCCAGTAGACATATTCAGACCATTCGCACTTCCCGTTTCGCTCATTATACAACTTTGTTGCGGGAAGTAATACTTCAAAGCATCGTTGGGGTTTATTGAAGTCATATCATACTCAATACGTGTTGGTACGCTGCTTCCTAAATGAAACGGCCTCCAAAGCAAATGATGTCCAACAAGCATACCATCTGTGAGCTTGCACTTTTCTGATGTGTCAGTGTAATTCACCGATCCTCCGAAAGCCTCCTGTCGCTGCTTCTCATATGCGTCATCGCCATCCTTCTGCTCATTCGAATCATCTAAACACGGTGTCGATTGATAATTGATTATTGATATCTATTGATAGTTTGGCAGATTGTCATCAAGGTAAAAACGTAACACAACTCACCAGCCTGTCCTACCCTTGCTAGTAGCAGTGCCGCAGTGAGCAGCCACCACAGTGGAAGCCGCATGGGTGAGGGAGGGCGGGGTCTGAGGAAAGGGAAGGGAGGGAGGGAGGACGCGACCTCTTTCGATCACACGCCCGACCGACCGCGCGGCGAAAGGGAGGAGGGAATGACGGGCACGAGGGTTCGCATGAAATGGTCTTCATTCAACTGGCCAGTTCGGTCGTCTCGAACAGTTTATCCACGCGCCTTTTCACGAATCATTCCGAGAGGGTGACAATCTCGTCAACGTGAGGACGTCTGGAAGCCAAGTTTTGAGACTGATCACTTTCATGAATTGGTCACTGCCACGCGGAGGTTTCCATGCCTCATACCATTTCATCCTATCCCACTGGCAAATAATGATGTCTGTCATTCCATGTTAGGAGTAGTCCTGGTGTGGAATTCCTAGTTGAAGCAATATGCATGTTGGAAAAACAAAAAAACAAACAAAACAGTCGGCATATAGTCTTTTTATAATGTTTATGTGCGCAGCAGACGAACCCGAAAAGCTCACCTGTTGCTGCAACAATGCCAATAGTCAAAACGTGCATGATTGAGTTCAGATTGGACACATGGTTTGATTTAGATCATCATGGGAATAGATCATCATGGCTATTTTCGAAAGCCGGGGCACTTTGCGCTCGGTACAATGCTGGTGACTTTTACACAGATAGAGGTGGCGAATCGCACGCGCTACAAAAGTCTGTCGGTCCCCTAAGCGGGCGTATGCGGTATATACAGTATCTCAAGTCAAGACTACAGTACCCGGGAAGGCAGGAACTTGTAAACGGTTGCCTAGACTGGCATGTTTGATAAAAACGAGTTGAGAGAGAAGAGAGAGGGAGAGAGCGAGAGAGCGAGAGAGCGAGCGAGCGAGAGAGAGCGAGCGAGCGAGCGAGAGAGAGAGAGAGAGAGAGCGAGCGAGAGAGAGAGAGAGAGAGAGAGAGAGAGAAAGCGAGAGAGAGAGGGAGGGAGAGAGGCAGAGAGGCAGAGGAAGAGAGCGAAGGAGAGAGAGAGAGAGAGAGCTGCAGAGAGAGTGTCAACAACAGGTACTGGTACGTTGCCACTAGCGCACACCCACACTATTGTCTGTGTGCTACACGCACGGCTCGGCCCGCTGATCTCTCGCCGCTGTCACAGTCACGCGTGGCACGCGTCGCATGAGCCCGCGCAGCGCGGCCGCCATTGCAAAGTGCAAAGTCAGTGCATGCCGCCTTTGAAGATTCCCAAGCGGCGCAACTGTGACCCTTTAAAATAAACTTGGTTACCCGTCATTTGACATGTCGTACGAAGAGAGGCTTTCAATCCTCGGATTGAAGTCACTCGAGTATCGACGAGTTGAGCTTGATCTCATCTTCTGCTTCAGGGTGCTAGCTGGTTTGGAGAGTGCCGAGCTGAGCGGCATGTTCGAGGTTCTTCCCGCCCGCCGCCAGTCGCGTCGCCCCAATACCAGACAGCTTGCGAGATCCGCAATAAAAACACCGGAGGTTTACAATAGTTTTTCTAAGCGTGTAGTCCGTGTTTGTAATGACCTCCCTGATTTGATAGTCAACACCTCAAGCCTCATATCTTTCAAGGAGGCACTCAGTAAGTTTGACCTGCACACCATTCACCCCTTTCCATCACATGCATGATACCCCACTCCCACACACTCACCCTTACACCCACTCTCACACATGCAAACTCTCACGCATGCGAACTCATTAACACTTCCACCTCTTTTTTCTCTTTTTTTATCGTCTCTTACTGGCTTATTTCACTGTGGGTCACTCGCGCGTCTCGGTGTCTCATTTCTTGTGTTCTCATATCGTTTGTTTCTATTGTTTTTGTTCATTTATTGTTCTCGTTATCACACACATTATTGCACGCGATAAATGTCTATCATCCAAGCGATATGGGAGCGCGGCGATGAGCGGGCTGAGCCGTGACACGAGATTATGTTTGCACCTTATTTTAAAAACTGTACCTTCTTTGGATTTGTAGTTTTCTGCCTGCGACGTTGTCAGAGTCTAGGTAGAAAAAGTCGTTTCAATCGTACTCAAAATCTAATGCATTTCATGAAATTAAAATAAATTTCACGTTTGTAGTGTTGTGTTGTGATTTGTGATGATAGCCGAGTGAGCTGTAAAACCACACTCGCTTTCGAGATTTGTCACATGCACCACGGATTGTGAAAAAAAATGTTGTAGTTAGTTTTCTTCTCCTTTTTCGTTTGTTTTGTGTTTCTGTTTTTTTGTATGTGTTTGTATTTTTTGTTTGTATTATTTATAATATTTTAGCAAGTAATACTCCGGCTTAGGACGTTTGTCATCTTCGCACTGCCGCCGTCGTCGGGCCGACTTCCCCGCGTGTGTGAGGTAAGCCAGCCTTTGTTGATATAAAAGAGAAAAGAATTTTCATAAAATAAGAATTTTAAATTATCCAAGAAGCACATAAAAAAGTGATTGTAAACACGTAGTGTATAGTTATAGTGATAATCTCACGCGGAACCCTTGTGCACGCACTCAGGGAGTGTGTTATGGCCGCGCGGGAAACCGGGTGGTTGTGAGAGCGGCCCGACAAGGCTCAATTCTTGTGTTTTTCTTGGTTTCAAACATAGTGTGTGTTCTAATTAGTTTTCTTGTTTATTTTTCATATTCACTAATAACACTGTTTATATTACGCTCAGGTGGTCCGATAAAATTCAAAGGATTTATAAATGTCAGGAGTGCGGGATAAAAGACGTAATTTAATCGTTGTTTGAATTATCGTAGTAAAATATTAATTTTGTATTTATTTTTAAAACAGATATTTTTCAAAGAACATAGGGTCATTGGACTAGTCAAAATATCCAGCCGCCACCATTCGATCGAACTCTTCGTGAGCCTAAAGAAGAAATAGAGAGGAGAGAGAGAGGAGAAAAAGAATACTTCTCGGATGCCTCTGCGAACGTCTGGATCGGTTTTTCTGTAGAACCACACAACAAACACAAAATAGACTCCCAGAAACAGAAAGATGTATCCTCCTGTAAAAATTATTCTATTGGCAATTTAAAAAAACAAACCAATGTTTTGTCGAATCCACTCATCAACATCGTAGTCTATCATGTATTTCTCATTGTAGTGTTGTTCTATACCGATAATCATCGGCTTTTCCGTAGTGGTACTTTCTGAAAAGAAAAATCAAACTAGCTGTTTACTCTCGTCTAAGAGGCAACACCCACCATTAGCAACTCGATCTGGAAATATGTGATGATTTCTCGAAATTAGAGGGACCAGATTGTTAACGAATATCTATTAATGTTATTAGATAATCTGATCGTACTATCTCACGTTTAGGTTGCAAAATTTTCCGAAGCAGCAGTATTCATCAATTGTCTTCCACTTGCCTTTCTGTAAAACAAAATTTCAAATGTTCAAACGCCAAAAACACGCACATAACTGATTTTTCTGCCATTCTTCTGATAATTTCCAACATAATATGTGTTATTTTTCTTCGGCTTCGCATTATAGAGAGCCTGTCTGACACATCCATCAAATGTGCTCTTCACGTGCGGGAAACAATCAAACTCGAATCGGAGCTGATCGTAAAACGCTCGAATTCCACAAACCTAGAGTCGGGTCAATGATGAGTCCAAATGGAGCGTGACTCACTTCGGCCTCGGAGCAATATGTGTATGTTCTATGTAGCTTTACTTCATTTGTTCCCCACATTTTCAAACTCTCGTCGTCGTTCCTGCTATCTATGTATGTCCAGCTACCTCGCAAACACTCATTTTCACTCCGAGGCTTCTTGTATGAATCTTAATCGAGAAATTTGCGTTTATGGTTAGGATGTCCGTACAATTACCTAAATCATTGCTCTTTTTGATCAAGTCCCAACCGCCGCGCGCAATTAATCCAAGAATGATCTAAATGTTGGCAAAACTTGTTTCGACTCGATTAATATTTTGAAGTTTTGTATTAAAAACATCACTCACAGTTTGGCATTTGTAGTTGGGACAACAGCATGTAATAATAGGTGTTGTTTGTGCGCATGGAACACATGAAGTATTCCATTCCCACGAGCATTCCACACTCTTCCACGCGCGGTGGCACGCTTTCTTCAATGATACAGCTCACATTCGGATTGAAGTAGTTGATAGTCGCTCCAGTCACGCTATTATTCACTTTGATCAGACGGTACGAAATCGTAGTGTTGAGTTTATCTGAAAAATTCGCGTAAGTCGTCCACACTCGATGAAAGAAAAAAACTTGAAACACACTCAAAACCAGTTTGACACAAAGTTTGCGTCAGTCACCCTCACTGTTTTAGCAAATGAGAGTCACCCAGTGGCCTATAGGGTTTTTCCCCCGTTACCCCCGGTACGGCAGTCATCTAGCCGCATATTTTCTAGACATCATTTCGTCGCATTCAGCCGATCTATCTATTCATTCAAGCGATATTATTCGACCGCGCAATTCGCGCGTTTAGCGTTCTAATTTTAGGGAAATGAGGGTCCTTTGCAAGTCAAACGAAGCAGAGATGGACATCTTCTAGAGCTAATATCTCCTTTTGGAATTAATAAATCTTCACCGTATTTCAACTCCGGCATGACAATATTCCCTAGAAAGCTGCCCCCCCCCCCCGAGTTTTGAGTTTCGTGACTGATCGGCTATAATTCGCAAACCGTGAAAATGGGCGATACTCTATACTTGTTTTTTCTTCTTAAATTCATTTATGCATACCGGAGCGGTAATTCAAAAACAGGTTGAACGCGAGTTCTGATCACACGCTCTAAACGCAGAATTTCTAATTCCTGTCGGCATGCGCTCTCTTCTCTTCGTGTGCTCTCTCGTACTCTCTCGTGGTCGGCAAAAAAACCAATAAGCATGTATCAAAAAGCAAAAAGCGCTGACAAAACCACTTCATTCATTACGATTTACTTCCCACCGATTGACTGATCTATTGATCTTTCCACTTACTTCGAACTAATGTCCCACTTAGTATGATTTTTTACAATTTTTTTAACCATTTTTTTTTACTAATTTCCAATTAATACGATATGTCGTACTTTAAATATAAATTTAAAGTTGCGATAGCACCATGGTAGAAAAAAACAGTTGCTGCGTCTGAATTCATATTCATTGATCTCAACGATCGGCGGTTATAAAGTTGAAATGTGTCAGTTATGAAGTTATAAACGTGTTACAGTGTTTAAAAACAAATCAATCGACTTTTCAAAGAAAGTTGACGCAATCACCGCGAAAAAGCTTACCAGTTGGACCTTCGCATTGCGAGTATCCGCTGTGATGTTCGGTAGACACACCGCTGGCGTTGCCCAGTGCGGCCTCCTTGGCCAGCTCGTACGCGTCCTTCACGTCGTCCTCATCATCTGCCGCCGCATTCTCGACGCTCGTCTCATCTGGAGAATATCGATTGATTATCGATTGGTGGGGGGGTCGAAGTCACTCACCAGCCTGTCCTACTCTTGCTAGTAGCAGTGCCGCTGTGAGCAGCCAGCACAGTGGAAGCCGCATGGGAGAGGGAGGGCGGGGTCTGAGGAAAGGGAAGGGAGGGAGGGAGGACGCGACCTCTTTCGATCATACGCCCGACCGACCGCGCGGCGAAAGGGAGGAGGGAATGACGGGCACGAGGGTTCGCATGAAATGGCCATCATTGAACCGGCCAGTTCGGTCGTCTCGAACAGTTTATCCACGCGCCTTTTCACGAATCATTCCGAGAGGGTGGCAATCTCGTCAACGTGAGGTTTCCATGCCTCATACCATTTCATCCTGTCCCACTGGCAAATAATGATGTCTGTCATTCCATGTTAGGAGTAGTCCTGGTGTGGAATTCCTAGTTGAAGCATGAATCTTAATCTTTGACCCTAAAAATTTGACCCTAACGGATCTCCATTATCATCCGAGCGATAGAGGGTTGTTAGAAGGTTGATAGAGGCTCGCCTCTGTTCGAGGCACCCTCTATCACTCTTCTATTATCCCTCTATCGAGCCTCGAACGCGCTTCGATCAAGGTTCTTGTTTGGGTCTATCGATGCTATAGAGGCTCGAACACGCGAGTGGAAGACGAAATAGTGTGCTTTCACGGAGAGCGCAGAGGTCCGAACAAGCGTTAGGCTTTAACGAGTAGCTAAGAACCCCCTTAATTAAAACAACTATGGTTTTTTCCACGAAACCTCGCTATTTGTCTCGCAATTATCTA
>CAWZYM010000369.1:1047500-1055000 GCA_963966185.1 Rhabditoides inermis | reverse complement strand
ATTTCATGAAATTAAAATAAATTTCACGTTTGTAGTGTTGTGTTGTGATGATAGCCGAGTGTGCAGCTGTGAAACACACTCGCTTTCGAGATTTGTCACATGCACCACGGATTGTGAAAAATTGTTGTAGTTAGTTTTCTTCTCCTTTTTCGTTTGTTTTGTGTTTCTGTTTTTTGTATGTGTTTGTATTTATTGTTTGTATTATATATGATATTTTAGCAAGTAATACTCCGGCTAAGGACGTTTGTCATCTTCGCACTGCCGCCGTCGTCGGGCCGACTTCCCCGCGTGTGTGAGGTGAGCAAGCCTTTGTTCGTTTATTTACCATTTTGATGTTTTATCAATGCATTGCTAGTGTCGCGTGGCAGCTGGGAGTTTCTCGACGGGAAGCGCAGAGCCGTGCGCATCGGAGTGGGGCGACGCGGGCTGCAAGGTCATAAACACCATCGTTCGTCAGCCCTCAACCATCTCCACTCGTACGTTTACAACACTTATGATATCTTTTCCAACTCTATGGTGTGTATTGGTGTTGTTCAAATGTAGCATTACTTGTTCGATATGATGACGGCGGCGGCTCGCTTTCGCGTTCACACGATGACCTGACGAAGCCTGACGATGCGCGCTCAGAGAGCCTCGGCTAGCTTAGCGGCTGAAGTAAAGGTCACATCCAACTTTTGCTGGCAGGAGACCCTCAGAAAGATCTCAGAACCGCCGCGCACCCTTAAAGTCCGAAGAAAATGTGGTTTTTGTATCATAAATCGGCGTTTTGTTACATAGTCGCGTCATTTTCTTTCTTGCTTCTCTGTATTGTTAGCCCACTGATGGTGTATACGAAGTTCATATTGCTGCATGGTGTAATCCAAGCACTATTGAAACGTATTTATAACGTAGTACTATGCATTTGCAACGCGCAGCAAATTTGGCATATGGCCGATAGTTTGTCGACGGCGTTTTTAGCCGCTTGCTAGCCATGGGTCTCTGACACTGACACTGAGTGTGAGCGGGGCGCGCGAAACATATAATGGTGAACTTTGCATGTTTATTGTTTCCGCTTCAGGTTCTTCCCTTCCCCTACATCTCGCCATTGCCTTCTCACATCCTCGGTCAGTCAGGTAAATCATATCCCACACTGCACTGTTCCTTCTCTCCGCTCTTGTTGTTCCCTCTTTTCTGACCACCTCATCTCTCTACTTCTACAGATGCGTCTGACGCTCCTCTTCTCTCGCGATGGCGACCCGCCCACTCCCTCCTCCATCCACATCGACACGGAGACGATCACCGCGACGAGCCAGGCCGATGGACAGGTATCGATTGATTATCGATTGATCACCGATCGATATCCACATTTTCAGAAGCTCTTCTCTCTGCACCTGGCTGAAGTGTCCAGCGTAGCGTGGGAGTCCGGAGAAAGGACTGCGCCGCATGTGCGCGTTGAGGTACGGTTGATTGCAAGGATACTGTAGCTACAGTATCCTCTAGGTTACTGTGAGTACAATAGTCTTTTCAGTCGTCGGTCGGTGCATTTCGGTTCTCGAGGCTGGAGCAAGACACCAGTGATGCGGCGGAAGAGTGAGCGCGAGTTACAGATGGATGAAGTATCGTCGTTCTAGGGACCACGAGAGTGAAGCAGATCTCACAATGCTATACCGCTTTCTTCTGTCCGTGAGAAGAGAGGAAGAGCCCGGAAAAGGTACGGTATACGGTAGTAGGGTGACGGTACATTGAAATTTCAGAGTCTGGTCTGAAGGAGTACGTGATTGCCTACAACAACGCTTGCGCGATGGCAGAGGGAGAGGGGGAGGAGAAGTCGAAGGATGTGAAGGTAATATCTTTCTCTCTCTCTCTCTCTCCCTCCCTCTCTCTCTCCCTTCCTCTCTCTCTCTCTCCCTCTCTCTCTCTCTCTCTCTCTCTCTCTCTCTCTCTCCCTCTCCACACATTCAATTTAGTTCCTCCACCGTCACTACCGGAACGGAAAGAAGCAGATGGACATGTGGCGCGACCGTGAGTTCACTGTACCGTATACCTATATTGCTGATACCGTAATCTCAGGGAAGCTGACGGACGTGGTGCTTCTATCGGGAGACGGGGAGAGGGAGCCGGCGCACAAGTTGCTGCTCGCATCTGCGAGCGACTACTTCTACAACATGTTCTGCAGCGATATGGCGGAGAGCAGCATGGGTGAGAGAGAGAAAGAGGGAGGGAGGGAGAGGGAGACAGAGAGAAAAGAAGATGGGAGAGTAGAGTGAGTGGAGAGGAGCTACGTCTATTCCAGCCGAGGTCTCACTACCCTTCATCTCCGGCCCCACTCTGCGTCTCCTCCTCACCTGGCTGTACTCTGGCGATCTGCGTCTGACCGCCGAGATGGCGCCGGACCTCCTGCTAGCTGCCGACCATCTGCGCCTGGAGGAGCTGATGGTACCGGTGTACTGTAGACTACCGTAGCTTCTCCATCGTAGGATACGGTAGTTTCGGAGCTCGCCTCGATGCTGTCGCCAACCTGTCTGCTTCCGGTGTGGGAGGTGGCTGCTCGGATCGGACAGAGCGAGTTGGCCAGGGATTGCCTCGACACAGCGTGTCACTATGCCGAGGTGGGGAGAAAGGGAGGGAGGGAGGGAGGGGGGGGGAGAGAGAGAGAAGAAGAAGAAGAAGAGAGGGGGGAAGAGAGAGATGATGATGATTACAGATGGAGGATGACACGTTCCTCTCTCTCTTCCGGAGTGAGACCCGCGAGGCCGCGTTGCAACTGCTGCGTGCTGTCCCACCCGTACCCTTCACTGCAAAGGTCCGTCGCTCCCTCCCTCTCTCTCTCTCTCTCTCTCTCTCTCTCTCTCTCTCTCTCTCTCTTCCCCCCCCCTCATTTCATAATCTAGGTGACGTTGCTGACTGCTGCCTGGCACGGTACGGACAGGACGTGTGAGAAGAGCGGCGATGACGTGCCGGCTGCGTTCTCGTTTGACTCTGCGGCAGAGCTGGACACTGGTATGTGATTGGGATATGTGTAATACTATCCTCTTGTCTGCGTGTAGAACAGTGGAACACGGATAGACTGTAAGAGAACTGATGGCGGCACATTGTAGTAACCTGTCCCTAGGTTGTTTGTAGAATCATAAAATAATCGATTTATTTTTGTCCAGAACTCGACTCGATCGTCGCTCGTCTCCACTCTCGCCCCACCTGCGCCGATATCCTGCGAACTATCGGGGTAGGCTTTTAGTTGACATCTACTCTCGTATCGAGCTATTTTCTTTTCCGATTTGTTGGGACGCTCACAACCGCATTTCGGGTTTGAGCTTCGCCTGGTTGATACATTGGAATGTTTAGAGTGTATGGAACTCTACCCCGTGTTCGTACCGTAGTACTAGTACCGTATAACTAAGCGTAAGTACCGTACCCGCATTGCAGACGATTGATGCTACGTGGCGGAAGATTGCGGCTGGTGGCTCGAGGTTCCCCAACCGCAATCTGCCGGAGAATGTTGAAAGGAGCGAGCTTCTATCGATGGTGTTCCTGAAGCTGCACAACCAGCTGTTCACTCTGCTACACATGAAGGTCGGTCTACCACCCTGTCTCCCCTTCTCCCCTTCTCCCCTTCTCCTCAATCTAATGATACGTTTTCTTCGATTTTCACTAGACTATGCAAATGTGTGGATAGACGATTGTGTGTGTGTGTCAGAATGAACTTGTACCACTTTAGCACAACGCTGTCGTCATCGCGTCTCTCGACGTGCTTCGTCAATTCGTGATGTCGGCGTGGCGGGAGCAGTTTGACCTGCCCGGCACACAGGGCGCGGTCAGTCTCTCTCTCTCTCTCTCTCTCTCTCTCTCTCTCTCTCTCTCGGGATTGAGGCGTATCAGGCGCAATTGCAGCCGTTCGGCAGTCGCTGCTCTCCTCTGCTCGCGCACCCCTCGATGGCTCGAGTGCGTGCCCTGACAGAGAGTGCGGATGACTGTGTGGCTAATGCGGCTGTCAGATTCGCACTCGACCTCTCCTTTGGCGCAGGCGCTGCCTGGAACCAAGGTGAGTGGTGGTAGATTTGGAACCAAGATGGGTAGATCGGAGTTGTGGGCAGATCGGATTGTTCTGGATGATACTGTAAACTGTAGGTCTGCGTGGACCTACAGTGTCTCCCGGGTTTGATTTGATTCGATTAGAAAACAGTCAACCTATATGAATTGATTTTCGCGTAATGAATTGATTTTTCTAGACGACGTGAGTGCGGGCGTGCGGCTGGCGGAGCGACTGGCTGGCACGGACTGCGACCAGATGCTCGTCGATCTGGCAAATAATGATGTCTGTCATTCCATGTTAGGAGTAGTCCTGGTGTGGAATTCCTAGTTGAAGCAATATGCATTTTGGAAAAACAAAAAACAAACAAAACAGTCGGCATATAGTCTTTTTATAATGTTTATGTGCGCAGACGAACCCGAAAAGCTCACCTGTTGCTGCAACAATGCCAATAGTCAAAACGTGCATGATTGAGTTCAGAATAGACACATGGTTTGATTTAGATCATCATGGGAATAGATCATCATGGCTACTTTTGAAAGCCGGGGCACTTTGCGCTCGGTACAATGCTGGTGACTTTTACACAGATAGAGGTGGCGAATCGCACGCGCTACAAAAGTCTGTCGGTCCCCTAAGCGGGCGTATGCGGTATATACATTATCTCAAGTCAAGACTACAGTACCCGGGAAGGCAGGAACTTGTAAACGGTTGCCTAGACTGGCATGTTTGATGAAAACGAGTTGAGAGAGAGAGGGAGAGAGAGAGGGAGAGAGCGAGAGAGCGAGAGAGAGCGAGAGAGAGAGAGAGAGAAAGCGAGAGAGAGAGAGGGAGGGAGAGAGGCAGAGAGGCAGAGGAATAGAGCGAAGAGAGAGAGAGAGCTGCAGAGAGAGTGTCAACAACAGGTACTGGTACGTTGCCACTAGCGCACACCCACATTATTGTCTGTGTGCTACACACACGGCTCGGCCCGCTGATCGCTCGCCGCTGTCACAGTCACGCGTGGCACGCGTCGCATGAGCCCGCGCAGCGCGGCCGCCATTGCAAAGTGCAAAGTCAGTACATGCCGCCTTTTAAGATTCCCAAGCGGCGCAACTGTGACAAGCGATTATGGGAGCGCGGCGATGAGCGGGCTGAGCCGTGACACGAGATTATGTTTGCACCTTATTTTAAAAACTGTGCCTTCTTTGGATTTGTAGTTTTCTGCCTGCGACGTTGTCAGAGTCTAGTTAGAAAAAGTCGTTTCAATCGTACTCAAAATCTAATGCATTTCATGAAATTAAAATAAATTTCACGTTTGTAGTGTTGTGTTGTGATGATAGCCGAGTGTGCAGCTGTGAAACACACTCGCTTTCGAGATTTGTCACATGCACCACGGATTGTGAAAAATTGTTGTAGTTAGTTTTCTTCTCCTTTTTCGTTTGTTTTGTGTTTCTGTTTTTTGTATGTGTTTGTATTTATTGTTTGTATTATATATGATATTTTAGCAAGTAATACTCCGGCTAAGGACGTTTGTCATCTTCGCACTGCCGCCGTCGTCGGGCCGACTTCCCCGCGTGTGTGAGGTGAGCAAGCCTTTGTTCGTTTATTTACCATTTTGATGTTTTATCAATGCATTGCTAGTGTCGCGTGGCAGCTGGGAGTTTCTCGACGGGAAGCGCAGAGCCGTGCGCATCGGAGTGGGGCGACGCGGGCTGCAAGGTCATAAACACCATCGTTCGTCAGCCCTCAACCATCTCCACTCGTACGTTTACAACACTTATGATATCTTTTCCAACTCTATGGTGTGTATTGGTGTTGTTCAAATGTAGCATTACTTGTTCGATATGATGACGGCGGCGGCTCGCTTTCGCGTTCACACGATGACCTGACGAAGCCTGACGATGCGCGCTCAGAGAGCCTCGGCTAGCTTAGCGGCTGAAGTAAAGGTCACATCCAACTTTTGCTGGCAGGAGACCCTCAGAAAGATCTCAGAACCGCCGCGCACCCTTAAAGTCCGAAGAAAATGTGGTTTTTGTATCATAAATCGGCGTTTTGTTACATAGTCGCGTCATTTTCTTTCTTGCTTCTCTGTATTGTTAGCCCACTGATGGTGTATACGAAGTTCATATTGCTGCATGGTGTAATCCAAGCACTATTGAAACGTATTTATAACGTAGTACTATGCATTTGCAACGCGCAGCAAATTTGGCATATGGCCGATAGTTTGTCGACGGCGTTTTTAGCCGCTTGCTAGCCATGGGTCTCTGACACTGACACTGAGTGTGAGCGGGGCGCGCGAAACATATAATGGTGAACTTTGCATGTTTATTGTTTCCGCTTCAGGTTCTTCCCTTCCCCTACATCTCGCCATTGCCTTCTCACATCCTCGGTCAGTCAGGTAAATCATATCCCACACTGCACTGTTCCTTCTCTCCGCTCTTGTTGTTCCCTCTTTTCTGACCACCTCATCTCTCTACTTCTACAGATGCGTCTGACGCTCCTCTTCTCTCGCGATGGCGACCCGCCCACTCCCTCCTCCATCCACATCGACACGGAGACGATCACCGCGACGAGCCAGGCCGATGGACAGGTATCGATTGATTATCGATTGATCACCGATCGATATCCACATTTTCAGAAGCTCTTCTCTCTGCACCTGGCTGAAGTGTCCAGCGTAGCGTGGGAGTCCGGAGAAAGGACTGCGCCGCATGTGCGCGTTGAGGTACGGTTGATTGCAAGGATACTGTAGCTACAGTATCCTCTAGGTTACTGTGAGTACAATAGTCTTTTCAGTCGTCGGTCGGTGCATTTCGGTTCTCGAGGCTGGAGCAAGACACCAGTGATGCGGCGGAAGAGTGAGCGCGAGTTACAGATGGATGAAGTATCGTCGTTCTAGGGACCACGAGAGTGAAGCAGATCTCACAATGCTATACCGCTTTCTTCTGTCCGTGAGAAGAGAGGAAGAGCCCGGAAAAGGTACGGTATACGGTAGTAGGGTGACGGTACATTGAAATTTCAGAGTCTGGTCTGAAGGAGTACGTGATTGCCTACAACAACGCTTGCGCGATGGCAGAGGGAGAGGGGGAGGAGAAGTCGAAGGATGTGAAGGTAATATCTTTCTCTCTCTCTCTCTCTCCCTCCCTCTCTCTCTCCCTTCCTCTCTCTCTCTCTCCCTCTCTCTCTCTCTCTCTCTCTCTCTCTCTCTCCCTCTCCACACATTCAATTTAGTTCCTCCACCGTCACTACCGGAACGGAAAGAAGCAGATGGACATGTGGCGCGACCGTGAGTTCACTGTACCGTATACCTATATTGCTGATACCGTAATCTCAGGGAAGCTGACGGACGTGGTGCTTCTATCGGGAGACGGGGAGAGGGAGCCGGCGCACAAGTTGCTGCTCGCATCTGCGAGCGACTACTTCTACAACATGTTCTGCAGCGATATGGCGGAGAGCAGCATGGGTGAGAGAGAGAAAGAGGGAGGGAGGGAGAGGGAGACAGAGAGAAAAGAAGATGG
>CAWZYM010000369.1:1027500-1037500 GCA_963966185.1 Rhabditoides inermis | reverse complement strand
CTGCATGCTCGCTTTGTGTGCCAGTGAACGGTCAATAGGGAAACACAGTTGTAACGAGCGTGTTAGACTCCGCCCATCCAAACACCGCCCCCCCCCCCCCCCCCCCACCTTCTTCCACATCTCCCGCTTCTGGTCATCCCGAAGATTGTTGGTGCACGCCTCCGACGGCGACTTAACAGACTTCCAAATACAAAGTACAGTAATAAAACAGTGAATCAAACATCAGAGATGTGTACGACTCTTCCATAGTTAACTCATGTGACCGGCGGCTGCCATTTTTCTTTCGGAAAAACATTTTTTAAATCACATCCTGTACATACATATTCAAACACTCTTGTACGAATTTTTTATTTTGTTTCAACTAGAGAAAACATAGCGACTAAGTAGAACAGTGATATACTGGGCCTCTGGCAATAAAGATCTCGCTATATGAGAACGGGAAAGTACGAAAACGGGAATACGAATACTCAAAAAACACGAAGAGGGTGGTACTAATCACGGCGCGCGAGAAGCAGGGGAATTGAAAGAGAAGGAGAACGTTCCTCCTACAAGTAATAACACTAATTATCGGAACAAGGTAGGATGACGTACCGCTCGCCTGAATCGCCAGGCAGTTCCGGTTGTTCTGCTGGACAGATGCGGGCACGCCAGCGGTCGTGGAGGCGGGCCCGCCGGCGGGGACGGAGGCGGCCCCAGCGGTCGTGGAGGCGGGCCCGCCGGCGGGAACGGAGGCGGCCCCAGCGGTCGTGGAGGCGGGCCCGCCGGCGGGGACGGAGGCGGCCTCAGCGGTCGTGGAGGCGGGCCCGCCGGCGGGGACGGAGGCGGCCCCAGCGGTCGTGGAGGCGGGCCCGCCGGCGGGGACGGAGGCGGCCCCAGCGGTCGTGGAGGCGGGCCCGCCGGCGGGGACGGAGGCGGCCCCAGCGGTCGTGGAGGCGGGCCCGCCGGCGGGGACGGAGGCGGCCACGCCAGCGGTCGTGGAGGCGGGCCCGCCGGCGGGGACAGAGGCGGGCGAGCCGGCGTCCACAGCCGGCTCCGCTTCCTGCGGAGAGTCGTCGAGGAACAGTTCTAAGAAAACAGTAACGTACATCATCATATTCGATAGTAAATCAATTCAATTCAATTATCATGTTATGGTCGGACGGCAATGGAAAATGAAAAAAAATGCGGTGAAACGTACCATTGAAAGCGGCGTTAATTTCCTCGGCAGCCTTCTCTTCCGGATCATTCTTCGGCAGCTTATTCTCCGTCATCTGTAAAACGTTAAATTTGTACGACCAAAACGTCATTAACAAGGTACAACATTGTCAGAAAAAAGTTAAAGTGACAAATTCATTAAAAATGATGTTACACTGATGAAAAGTTCAAGAAAACATCAAATAACATCTAAAAAGCCTGAAACTAGAACTTTTTTCATGATTTGAATGAATGCTTTATGGGTAAAAAAGGTTACATCACAGTTGAGTGTCGAAAACGTCTTGAATGACGGGAATTTTGAAAAAAATTGAGGTGAAAAACAGTTTCTAGCATAAACTTGAGCCGTAGAAGCCGACAAACACATCCCTATGTGAAACGCATCTCGAGTTCAATAGTTATAACCAGAATTGGTAAAGCGCGCCATTTCAAAATTCAAAATTTTTCCGATTGCGGATCAATAAAATTGTCTTTTTAACATATGAATATATGAATGAAGAATATAAAAACACAAAAAAAAATAAAAATTTGGTTTTCTCAGGTACAACAGGGGCAATCGTATCGAGACCAATTTAGTACCTATTTTTCCATTTCGAATATTAGACATTTCACGAATGTTCGGTTCACAAATATGTTTCAATATTTTTTTAAATATATTTTCATATCTACCTTGTGTTATATAATATCTCCACCAACCGTTTTGCGCACTATTCCGTCTGTGTTGATTGCATACTGTGAGTTCACCATGTACATGCGGCCATCGATCACCGTCACAGACTTGTTCTTATTAGAGAGGACGAATGTTTTCATAGCACTGAGTTAGTACAACTATAAAAATCTCTTTTCGAAACACTTACTTCTTGTGCGCAGTGGTGAGCTTGAATCCATATTCTTCTTCCACTGCCGCCCTCAGCTGTCTCAGCGTGAGTCCAGCGCCCTTTTTCCCCATGACATAGAAGCACCCACCGGACACCACGAACCCCTAAATGTTGTTTTAAAATAAAACAAAATCAAAACCTTACGTGCGGTTGGAGCGTGTACGCCCGTTCCTCATCCATTTGCTGTGAGAAATGACGAATATGAAATGATATCGTTTGTTGAAAAGTGAGTAAACAAATAAGCTGCAGATACACAGAACAACGCGATTTGATTTTGCATTGTCTGATTTTATTGTTTTACGGGATGTGTATATGATTTGTGTTTGTATGATCATCATACTTGTACTTGTTCATTTAGGCAACCTCTGACCAGTTCGTCGACTTTTGCAAGCAGGTATCGATTGAATATCGATTTGCCCGCAACGCCGTCGCAGAAGACCACTGGACCTACTCCATCAACTCCAGTCAGTGGTACGATTTCTACTTCTTCATTCAATTTCTGTTTAGTAGTACAGTGAGCTGTGTTTGACTGGGACGTGACCCTGTGACAATGATGGTTGTGTTATAGTTGCGTATTAATTGTGTGTTATTGATTAAAGGGACGAGCGGAGTTCTGACCTTCTACCATCTCTCCTCCTCCTCTCTTATCACTACCCTTATCACCTATCATTAGCAAATAGCTGCTAATGCGCACTGCCAACCGTGTCCGCTGCGCGTGCCACAGGGTCACTGTCACTGATAACGAGAACCTGATTTACGATATAATCAATATATTATTTATTATCGATTATCTAATTATTCGATATTCTAGGGACTACTATGGCTCCCGGTGCAACGTGCTCTGTCGCGGTGCCGACAACTCGCTGGCTCGGTTCACCTGCTCCACTGAGGGCCAGCGAGTGTGCAAGGAATGGTGGACCGGCCCGCTCTGCAACCACCGTATGTACGTTTCCTATACGTTACCACGTTTCCTTTCACGTATCTATACCATCCTATAGGCTTCCACGATTCCTATGTCTATATACGTTTCCTACTTCTATACGTCTTGTGTCACGTCCCGCTGAGGCGTCCTTTCTCGGTGAAGCGCGCCTAATTACACTATAGAGACGCAGTCTCGGTTGCGTCACAATACGGCTAGATTGACTAGAAAGAGACCTGTGCACCTGTGTTCCTTCCCTTTCCTTGTAATCCTGATTACCGTATTTTTATTATAATCTACCGTATCCTAATCCTACCGTACTCCAGCCGTGTGCGAGGGCGGTAACGGTCGCGGAGAGTGCAAAGCCCCTGGAAAGTGCGAGTGCGACAAGGGGTTCGTCGGCGCCAAGTGCGACCAGGTAAGGGGTACTGTACTTTGGGGATACTGTACATTGAAATGGGCTGCTGTATTTGGGATTTGTGTTACTGTACTTACCGTATCCGTTTCAGTGCCAGACGTTCACTGGCTGCGAGCAGGACACCTGTGACAACGGCAAGCCGGCGAGTACGAGTGTAACTTGCACGTGAACGGCTTGACATGCATGCCGGCGAGTACGAGTGCGCGTGTTCCCGGGGGTACGAAGAAAGGAACTGCGAGGTGCGGCTGACTGTACTGACTGAGGAGGCTGCGTCCTCCTCCTCCTCTTCTTCTGTCTGCCGGCCCGGGCTGTGCAAGAACGGTGCGCTTTTTTCTCTCTATTTCCACTTATGTTTCTTTTATGATTTTTTCCTCTCATAGTTATAGTTTTGGTTATATAATTATTTTTCAGGCGGTTTTTGCTCGGCGCGCACCCGTGATGGCTTCCGGTGCAAGTGCGCGGAGGGATTCGCTGGCAAGTACTGCGATGTGTCGACCACCGCCGAGACCACCCACGAAGCGGGGACCATCCAAGACGCTCCTGCTGAGTCCTCGTTCTACAAGACCGCCTTCTACGCATCGGTGAGTTGTTTGTTCACTTGTTTACTTGTTCACTCCTCCTTCTTTCCAGGCCTGATCGCCATCAGTGTCACCGTGTTCTCGTGCGCACTGGCCGCCAGGAGGCACTTCAGCCCCGCCCCCTTCAGCCCCGCCCACAACCCCGCCGACGTTGCCTTCCAGAACGCCCTGAACGAGAAGACGGAGAAGGAGAGCAAGGGAAAGATGTACAAGGTGAGAGGGGGTTATCGATTTATTGATTGTTTATTGATTATATCAGATCAGCTGTTATCGATTATCGATTGCTTACCTGTCCTCTTTCCAGGTGTGCATGCCGGAGTACACCTCCCGCTACTCTTCGCACCTCGCGCAACCTTGCGGCCTCGACGCAGAGTCGCTATACGCCGAGATCGATCCTGATTACCTGATTACCGTCCTGATTACCGTATTAATTACCGTATAATCCTGATTACCGTATCCCCGAATACAGTACCCTAATCCTTCTCTCAGTTTCTTATAATTCTGATTACCGTACCCCTACCGTACCCTAATCCTACCGTATTCCAGCCGTGTGCGAGGGCGGTTGCGGTCGTGGCGAGTGCAAGGCCCCTGGCAAGTGCGAGTGCGACAAGGGATTCGCCGGCGCCAAGTGCGACCAGGTACTGTAGGGGTACTGTACTTTGAAAGCGGGCTACTGTATTGACATTGATATACTGTACCTGGAATTAGGGTTACTGTACTTACCGTACCCCGTTTCAGTGCCATACGTTCACTGGCTGCGAGCAGGGCATCTGCGACAACGACAAGCCGTTCACGTGCAAGTGCAAGCCCGTTATGGAGGACTGTTCTGCAACAAGGGTTTGTTCACTTGTTTATCTGTTTGTTTACATGCGCGGTGAGTAGTCAACATGTTCACTTTCCATCCCGAATATCGTGTCCCCCTACACCTTGTTTACCTACCCGTGTTACCTGTTACCTGTTACCTACCCGTGTTACCGTTTACCTGTTCACCTTTGCAGACCTGGAAGTGTGCACCCGCCGGCGCCCGTGCCAGAACGGGGGAGTGTGCAGCAGCCGCGGCGCGGCCGGCGAGTACGAGTGCGCTTGCCCTCGTGGATTCACTGGAAAGAACTGCGAAGTGCAGCTGACTGGCGAGACGCTTGGATCCGTCTGCCGGCCCGGGCTGTGCATGAACGGTACGCCGTGTCCTCTCTCTCTCTTTCTTTCTCTCTCTATCACTCTATCCACTACCCTATTCCTTTTATGTTTTCGATTATTGATTTATCGATTTTTCAGGCGGTCTGTTCCAGTCGGCTCGCAGCCGCGATGGATTCCGCTGCGAGTGCGCGGAGGGATTCGCTGGCAAGTACTGCGATGTGTCGACCACCGCCGAGACCACCCACGAAGCGGAGACCACCCAAGACGCTCCTGCTGAGTCCTCGTTCTACAAGACCGCCTTCTACGCGTGCATCGGTGAGTTGTTTGTTTACTTGTTTACGTATTTACTTGTTTACCCCTCGCTTTTTCCAGGCCTGATCGCCATCGGTGTCACCGTGTTCTCGTGCGCACTGGCCGCCAGGAGGCACTTCAGCCCCGCCCCCTTCAGCCCCGCCCACAACCCCGCCGACGTTGCCTTCCAGAACGCCCTGAACGAGAAGACGGAGAAGGAGAGCAAGGGAAAGATGTACAAGGTGAGAGGGGGTTATCGATTTATTGATTGTTTATTGATTAGATCAGATCAGCT
Organism: Rhabditoides inermis; assembly: GCA_963966185.1. NCBI lineage: Eukaryota > Metazoa > Nematoda > Chromadorea > Rhabditida > Rhabditidae > Rhabditoides > Rhabditoides inermis. Next base: position 1,031,793 of record CAWZYM010000369.1, on the reverse strand, counting down.
GTTATCGATTATCGATTGCGTACCTGTCCTCTTTCCAGGTGTGCATGCCGAAGTACACCTCCCGCTACTCTTCGCACCTCGCGCAACCGTGCGGCCTCGACGCTGTGTCGCTATTCGCCGAGATCGATTACCACAAGCCCTGATCGGGTTACTGTAGCCCCCGCTGGGGTTAAGGTAGCCCGCCGCCAGGTTACTGTAGCCTCTCTGTGGACCACCACGCATCCAGAGTTCTCTATATCCCGGTCGATTCTCGTTACGTATAGCGGCAGTCTCGTTCGTGAGCCCGCAATTGTGTTTTGTGTTTTGATCTTTGTGTTTTGTTTCCTTCCCACTTTTTATATTGCCCCCGAACGATCACTGGTGTGTGTTTATATACCTTTTATACGTTTCGTATACGATTTCATTGTTGCATACTGTAGCATCCACCCCGCTTTCCTCCACGATATAGATTCGTTTTATTCAACGATTTTCTCGGTTTTTATCAGCCGTGCCTTGTCCCCTACACCCACATCTTTCCTTGCCAGTTTGCTCGCTCTCCCCCCTCCCTCTCTTTTTTCCTCTCTCTCTCTCTCTCTCTCTCTCTCTCTCTTCCCCCCTCTCTCTCCCTCTCTCTCTCCCTCTTTCCCCTCTCTCTCCCTCTTTCCCCTCTCTCTCTCTCTCTCTCTCTCTCTCTCTCTCTTCCCCCTCTCTCTCCCTCTTTCCCCCTCTCTCTCCCTCTCTCTCTCCCTCTTTCCTCTCTCTCTCCCTCTCTCTCTCTTCCCTACTTACGTGAATGTGGTAGACGGCTCACTCAGCGAGGCAGGCTGGAGCGACATATTGTGCAGACTTGCCGAGTGCATCACACCATACGGATCCATCTCCGTCGGAAACTGAAAATGGTATACGGTACAATGAAAAGAAACTGGATCAATCAATAATCACTCGATAATCAATACTCACCTGCATGGCGGCGCACGCGGCCGCCTCGGCCAGCTCCTGCATGTACTGCTCCTGGATCTGCGGCGGCGGAGCGGGCAGCGCATCAAGGGGCGGGGCCAGCGGGGGCGGGGTCAGGTAGCCCATTTGCGCCGCGTAGTAGCTCGCAACCGCGTGCGGGTACAGCGCAACTGGTGACGCGAACTGAAACGAGTTCCTATCGACCGATGATCCTATCGACTGTCTGCGCAGATGAGTACATCGGGTAGACGGCCTCTCAAATTGAGGGTGCAGGAACATGTTAACAGAAGTAGTGGTATCATTGCTTTTCACAGCTCTGATCCCGCAGCACACCCTCACGTCCCTTGCACATTCACTGTCCTATCCATTACCCGCACCCCAAGCAACGGTCTATGGTCGAAGCCATGGAAATTATGTCTCGCAAACCGGTTCTGAATCGGAAAGCTGAGCTTCATAGCCGAACGGCGGTGACAAAGGGCGATAAGCCTACGATAGGATAGGGCTCGCGCCAGAATTTTCGAAAAGCGATATCCAAAAGTCATCTTAACAACAACGTATCTTAACAACATATTTTCTTTAAAAAGTACTTGCGTAAACAAATGAACTTTGTCTTGTCCCAATGCAGCAAAAGCACATGCATAATGTGAGAGATGTGTCATCTCTCTGTTGTGTTTCTCACGCTCGTCTCTTGTTGTGGTTTTGATGCGTTGCGATGTTATGTGCGATAATGTGTATATAACCGATCAGTAAGATCGATCGAGGCTCATTCCGGATAAACCTTTCCCACTGACACGTTGCCCATGCTGACTGGCAGCAGTCGAGTGGTTCCGATCCTACCGTAACCTCTGGCCGTATTGGCAACTACCGTATTCCTAAGTGCGCTTCCGTCTGATTCCCGGAGTGCGTCATTCTTCTGTCGTCCTATTGTCGTATTTGTATTCCCTGTCCGGTCGAGGAGGGATGGAGCAGTGCCGAGAGGAGCAGCTGCGCGGACAGGAGCAGAAGAAGGCGGCTGCCGGAAGAGCTAGGATCGTGTCTAGTGGATGAGCCGCTGCTGATAGGAAGAGAGGAGCCGTTGTGAGTGGACTACTAAGTGTCGATGTGTTTATCTGTTGAGTCCTTGGTTTCTCCTAGTTTTGGCCTCTGAGAAACCAAGTATCTTGAGACCATCTATCTAGATTCGGATTTAAGAGTTGCACTATTGTGATCATATCGTGTGCGTAACTGATTACATCATTGTACAAATGTTAGAGATTGTTCTGAGTGTTGCGATATCTAATGATGAGGACATCATTCTGTGTAGGGTGGTAGCTGTGAGAGATGTGTCATCTCTCTGTTGTGTTTCTCACGCTCGTCTCTTGTTGTGGTTTTGATGCGTTGCGATGTTATGTGCGATAATGTGTATATAACCGATACGGAAGATCGATCGAGGCTCATTCCGGATAAACCTTTCCCACTGACACGTTGCCCATGCAGACTATAAAGCGTTTACAAATACTAACACAAACCTGCGCATTCGGGAAAGTTCTGTTGATACTAACCAGTGAACACAAACAGGAGGGATAAAAGAGAAAGAGAGGAGAGAGAGGTGCAGGTTTGTGTTAGTATTCGCAAACGCTTTATGCATGTGCTTTTGCTGCATTAGGACAAGACAAAGTTCTTTTGTTTACGCAAGTACTTTTCAAAGAAAATATAATATATATACATGTTTCTCGCAATCATGATATGGACGCTAATTGTTGTATATAAAAAAGCTTTTAGTAGTGTGGTACATATAGAAGAGTGTTAGAAGTCTGTCAATCATATGAATGGAAAACACATGACGTTTTCTCAAAACCTTTTTTTTTCGGGAAATCTTGTTGGGTTGGGTGTCGGAGTAAACTTCATTTATAGTAAGCAAATTGATTCAACTTATACTTTTACTAATACTACGGTACAAATAAGTGACTGGGTCCGTTAATCAGAGAGAGGCAAACCAAATGAGAAAAAGAAGGAACATCGAGGAGTATGTGTATGTGGCTGACTGCTGGACGACTGAGCTGGGAGTAGGCGATGGAGAGGTCTGCTGTTGGATACACACGCAGAACTGCATTTCCTCTGCGCCCCATATACACTCCGAACGAGGGCCGAATCTGAGATGGAGGAGTGCAAAGAGAAATAGAGAGAAAGTGGGTTGGAGGAGGAAATGTACATACACATCGTGTCTTGCCACATCGTGCACATTGAACTGCCCATCATCTAACGTCACGAACGCTAAATGATATTGTTTGTTTGCAGCTCATAATGGCACTGTACCTTCATAGTAGATATCAGGTTTCCCTTTCAGCCAGACATGAAAGTGCGAACTACTCGAAGGAGAGGAAACAACTGCAAATAAATTACAGAACGTGTTTTTTTTTTATTTTTCACCCACATTTTCGATTCTTCACGTTTATTATCGACATGTCAACAACTTTCGGCTCCGTCGCGTTGTGGCAAAGATCCTAAATCAATAGTATTTAAAACAAAACAAAAAATTACACGGGACAATAACTGACATAAAGACGCGTCCCTTTGTAGTACGAGTTAGCAAGAATATTGTTGATGTGGGTAAAGACTGCTTCTCCAATACCTGAACAAACTACACAATCATTTTCCATTTATATCATCGTAACCTGGTGTAAGTGCGTTATAAGGCGGCAAAGTGTGGTTCACTTTCTCCTCCGAAGCAGCTCTCGTCATGCAGAACGTCGGAGTAATTTGAATATCGTCGCACGAGCGATCGGGCACTTTTTGAAACAAAGAAATTCCTAAAGTATGTCAACAAATATACATGAGATATGGGGTGCGAACACCTCGTTTCACTGGCGCGACTTCGGACCGCTCTCGGAAATCCCCCCTCGATATATCCGCCAACATCTCATAGAAATCGAAGTGAGACAAAAACTTTTCCGCGTTGTACAGCAAATTTTCGCTGAAATGACGCTGTTACGACGGACAGAGGGGGCTAGGGAGGTTGTGACCGTAGATGGGGGTACTTCTCGTTCACCAAATCGGGCACGCGGATGGCGGCGAGCGGGAGGAGCTCCTCGATCAGTCCCACTTTCTGAAGAACCAACACAAATGAGCAGACACACGTCACACTGTCATCTACTTAGCATAATGATCGCGTTAGATTTTGTTCAAAGAATGTACACTATGAATATCGAACACTGTGAATTTCAAAGTTCAGTTATAGGGACCCCAATCAATAACTGTGATTTCAAAATTTCCTAACTATATTATCATTTTAATCTGACTTCAGTTATGTAGTTTCGAAATATATATGAATGTTTTATTTTTACTGGATACGCGCGCCACAATTCCGCTCCAAGCGCG
>CAWZYM010000369.1:1010000-1022500 GCA_963966185.1 Rhabditoides inermis | reverse complement strand
CCGGCTGCTTGATTATCGACTACTCGAATCGCGCGGGAAAGTGAGAGAGTGCGCAGAGAGCGCGCGCTCTCGAGAGAGGCAGACGGAAAACAGTCATGAGAGTATGATGAGCGCAATCACCTTTTGTGATATTCTGATGCGCTATCAATTGCTTTGATATGCTAAACCGGACAGCAGGGTGGACACAATCATAACGCATGTTTTGAACTAAAGATCATCTCTGTACAAGCTTTTAGCATATCACTAGAGCGACTACAAAAAATGTTGACCGAATTTGGCAAACAAGGTGTCATTCGAACCATCATGATCTGAAAATAGTTTCCTGAAAAGGGCGCATCACAGTTTTGAGTTTTGCGCGCGGTGCGCACGAATATCCAAACGTGCGCAGAACCAGCGCGCGCGGGCAGCGCGGGCAGCCCCTAGGCAACAGGCCGGTTTAGCGGTACCGGTGAAGAAAACTGAATTCATTTGCTATCAATTGATAATCAAACGATAACGGTTCACTCTGCCATCTCCCGCAAGTACTGCTCCTGGATTGGCAGCGGCGCGGGCAGCGCGTCAAGGTGGCGGGACCAGTGGGGGTACATGCGGGGGCGAAATCAGCGGGGGTACATTGCCAACGGAAACGCGCACTGAAGCTGCATGCTCGCTTTGTGTGCCAGTGAACGGTCAATAGGGAAACACAGTTGTAACGAGCGTGTTAGACTCCGCCCATCCAAACACCGCCCCCCCCCACCTTCTTCCACATCTCCCGCTTCTGGTCATCCCGAAGATTGTTGGTGCACGCCTCCGACGGCGACTTAACAGACTTCCAAATACAAAGTACAGTAATAAAACAGTGAATCAAACATCAGAGATGTGTACGACTCTTCCATAGTTAACTCATGTGACCGGCGGCTGCCATTTTTCTTTCGGAAAAACATTTTTTAAATCACATCCTGTACATACATATTCAAACACTCTTGTACGAATTTTTTATTTTGTTTCAACTAGAGAAAACATAGCGACTAAGTAGAACAGTGATATACTGGGCCTCTGGCAATAAAGATCTCGCTATATGAGAACGGGAAAGTACGAAAACGGGAATACGAATACTCTAATCACGGCGCGCGAGAAGCAGGGGAATTGAAAGAGAAGGAGAACGTTCCTCCTACAAGTAATAACACTAATTATCGGAACAAGGTAGGATGACGTACCGCTCGCCTGAATCGCCAGGCAGTTCCGGTTGTTCTGCTGGACAGATGCGGGCACGCCAGCGGTCGTGGAGGCGGGCCCGCCGGCGGGGACGGAGGCGGCCCCAGCGGTCGTGGAGGCGGGCCCGCCGGCGGGAACGGAGGCGGCCCCAGCGGTCGTGGAGGCGGGCCCGCCGGCGGGGACGGAGGCGGCCTCAGCGGTCGTGGAGGCGGGCCCGCCGGCGGGGACGGAGGCGGCCCCAGCGGTCGTGGAGGCGGGCCCGCCGGCGGGGACGGAGGCGGCCCCAGCGGTCGTGGAGGCGGGCCCGCCGGCGGGGACGGAGGCGGCCCCAGCGGTCGTGGAGGCGGGCCCGCCGGCGGGGACGGAGGCGGCCACGCCAGCGGTCGTGGAGGCGGGCCCGCCGGCGGGGACAGAGGCGGGCGAGCCGGCGTCCACAGCCGGCTCCGCTTCCTGCGGAGAGTCGTCGAGGAACAGTTCTAAGAAAACAGTAACGTACATCATCATATTCGATAGTAAATCAATTCAATTCAATTATCATGTTATGGTCGGACGGCAATGGAAAATGAAAAAAAATGCGGTGAAACGTACCATTGAAAGCGGCGTTAATTTCCTCGGCAGCCTTCTCTTCCGGATCATTCTTCGGCAGCTTATTCTCCGTCATCTGTAAAACGTTAAATTTGTACGACCAAAACGTCATTAACAAGGTACAACATTGTCAGAAAAAAGTTAAAGTGACAAATTCATTAAAAATGATGTTACACTGATGAAAAGTTCAAGAAAACATCAAATAACATCTAAAAAGCCTGAAACTAGAACTTTTTTCATGATTTGAATGAATGCTTTATGGGTAAAAAAGGTTACATCACAGTTGAGTGTCGAAAACGTCTTGAATGACGGGAATTTTGAAAAAAATTGAGGTGAAAAACAGTTTCTAGCATAAACTTGAGCCGTAGAAGCCGACAAACACATCCCTATGTGAAACGCATCTCGAGTTCAATAGTTATAACCAGAATTGGTAAAGCGCGCCATTTCAAAATTCAAAATTTTTCCGATTGCGGATCAATAAAATTGTCTTTTTAACATATGAATATATGAATGAAGAATATAAAAACACAAAAAAAAATAAAAATTTGGTTTTCTCAGGTACAACAGGGGCAATCGTATCGAGACCAATTTAGTACCTATTTTTCCATTTCGAATATTAGACATTTCACGAATGTTCGGTTCACAAATATGTTTCAATATTTTTTTAAATATATTTTCATATCTACCTTGTGTTATATAATATCTCCACCAACCGTTTTGCGCACTATTCCGTCTGTGTTGATTGCATACTGTGAGTTCACCATGTACATGCGGCCATCGATCACCGTCACAGACTTGTTCTTATTAGAGAGGACGAATGTTTTCATAGCACTGAGTTAGTACAACTATAAAAATCTCTTTTCGAAACACTTACTTCTTGTGCGCAGTGGTGAGCTTGAATCCATATTCTTCTTCCACTGCCGCCCTCAGCTGTCTCAGCGTGAGTCCAGCGCCCTTTTTCCCCATGACATAGAAGCACCCACCGGACACCACGAACCCCTAAATGTTGTTTTAAAATAAAACAAAATCAAAACCTTACGTGCGGTTGGAGCGTGTACGCCCGTTCCTCATCCATTTGCTGTGAGAAATGACGAATATGAAATGATATCGTTTGTTGAAAAGTGAGTAAACAAATAAGCTGCAGATACACAGAACAACGCGATTTGATTTTGCATTGTCTGATTTTATTGTTTTACGGGATGTGTATATGATTTGTGTTTGTATGATCATCATACTTGTACTTGTTCATTTAGGCAACCTCTGACCAGTTCGTCGACTTTTGCAAGCAGGTATCGATTGAATATCGATTTGCCCGCAACGCCGTCGCAGAAGACCACTGGACCTACTCCATCAACTCCAGTCAGTGGTACGATTTCTACTTCTTCATTCAATTTCTGTTTAGTAGTACAGTGAGCTGTGTTTGACTGGGACGTGACCCTGTGACAATGATGGTTGTGTTATAGTTGCGTATTAATTGTGTGTTATTGATTAAAGGGACGAGCGGAGTTCTGACCTTCTACCATCTCTCCTCCTCCTCTCTTATCACTACCCTTATCACCTATCATTAGCAAATAGCTGCTAATGCGCACTGCCAACCGTGTCCGCTGCGCGTGCCACAGGGTCACTGTCACTGATAACGAGAACCTGATTTACGATATAATCAATATATTATTTATTATCGATTATCTAATTATTCGATATTCTAGGGACTACTATGGCTCCCGGTGCAACGTGCTCTGTCGCGGTGCCGACAACTCGCTGGCTCGGTTCACCTGCTCCACTGAGGGCCAGCGAGTGTGCAAGGAATGGTGGACCGGCCCGCTCTGCAACCACCGTATGTACGTTTCCTATACGTTACCACGTTTCCTTTCACGTATCTATACCATCCTATAGGCTTCCACGATTCCTATGTCTATATACGTTTCCTACTTCTATACGTCTTGTGTCACGTCCCGCTGAGGCGTCCTTTCTCGGTGAAGCGCGCCTAATTACACTATAGAGACGCAGTCTCGGTTGCGTCACAATACGGCTAGATTGACTAGAAAGAGACCTGTGCACCTGTGTTCCTTCCCTTTCCTTGTAATCCTGATTACCGTATTTTTATTATAATCTACCGTATCCTAATCCTACCGTACTCCAGCCGTGTGCGAGGGCGGTAACGGTCGCGGAGAGTGCAAAGCCCCTGGAAAGTGCGAGTGCGACAAGGGGTTCGTCGGCGCCAAGTGCGACCAGGTAAGGGGTACTGTACTTTGGGGATACTGTACATTGAAATGGGCTGCTGTATTTGGGATTTGTGTTACTGTACTTACCGTATCCGTTTCAGTGCCAGACGTTCACTGGCTGCGAGCAGGACACCTGTGACAACGGCAAGCCGGCGAGTACGAGTGTAACTTGCACGTGAACGGCTTGACATGCATGCCGGCGAGTACGAGTGCGCGTGTTCCCGGGGGTACGAAGAAAGGAACTGCGAGGTGCGGCTGACTGTACTGACTGAGGAGGCTGCGTCCTCCTCCTCCTCTTCTTCTGTCTGCCGGCCCGGGCTGTGCAAGAACGGTGCGCTTTTTTCTCTCTATTTCCACTTATGTTTCTTTTATGATTTTTTCCTCTCATAGTTATAGTTTTGGTTATATAATTATTTTTCAGGCGGTTTTTGCTCGGCGCGCACCCGTGATGGCTTCCGGTGCAAGTGCGCGGAGGGATTCGCTGGCAAGTACTGCGATGTGTCGACCACCGCCGAGACCACCCACGAAGCGGGGACCATCCAAGACGCTCCTGCTGAGTCCTCGTTCTACAAGACCGCCTTCTACGCATCGGTGAGTTGTTTGTTCACTTGTTTACTTGTTCACTCCTCCTTCTTTCCAGGCCTGATCGCCATCAGTGTCACCGTGTTCTCGTGCGCACTGGCCGCCAGGAGGCACTTCAGCCCCGCCCCCTTCAGCCCCGCCCACAACCCCGCCGACGTTGCCTTCCAGAACGCCCTGAACGAGAAGACGGAGAAGGAGAGCAAGGGAAAGATGTACAAGGTGAGAGGGGGTTATCGATTTATTGATTGTTTATTGATTATATCAGATCAGCTGTTATCGATTATCGATTGCTTACCTGTCCTCTTTCCAGGTGTGCATGCCGGAGTACACCTCCCGCTACTCTTCGCACCTCGCGCAACCTTGCGGCCTCGACGCAGAGTCGCTATACGCCGAGATCGATCCTGATTACCTGATTACCGTCCTGATTACCGTATTAATTACCGTATAATCCTGATTACCGTATCCCCGAATACAGTACCCTAATCCTTCTCTCAGTTTCTTATAATTCTGATTACCGTACCCCTACCGTACCCTAATCCTACCGTATTCCAGCCGTGTGCGAGGGCGGTTGCGGTCGTGGCGAGTGCAAGGCCCCTGGCAAGTGCGAGTGCGACAAGGGATTCGCCGGCGCCAAGTGCGACCAGGTACTGTAGGGGTACTGTACTTTGAAAGCGGGCTACTGTATTGACATTGATATACTGTACCTGGAATTAGGGTTACTGTACTTACCGTACCCCGTTTCAGTGCCATACGTTCACTGGCTGCGAGCAGGGCATCTGCGACAACGACAAGCCGTTCACGTGCAAGTGCAAGCCCGTTATGGAGGACTGTTCTGCAACAAGGGTTTGTTCACTTGTTTATCTGTTTGTTTACATGCGCGGTGAGTAGTCAACATGTTCACTTTCCATCCCGAATATCGTGTCCCCCTACACCTTGTTTACCTACCCGTGTTACCTGTTACCTGTTACCTACCCGTGTTACCGTTTACCTGTTCACCTTTGCAGACCTGGAAGTGTGCACCCGCCGGCGCCCGTGCCAGAACGGGGGAGTGTGCAGCAGCCGCGGCGCGGCCGGCGAGTACGAGTGCGCTTGCCCTCGTGGATTCACTGGAAAGAACTGCGAAGTGCAGCTGACTGGCGAGACGCTTGGATCCGTCTGCCGGCCCGGGCTGTGCATGAACGGTACGCCGTGTCCTCTCTCTCTCTTTCTTTCTCTCTCTATCACTCTATCCACTACCCTATTCCTTTTATGTTTTCGATTATTGATTTATCGATTTTTCAGGCGGTCTGTTCCAGTCGGCTCGCAGCCGCGATGGATTCCGCTGCGAGTGCGCGGAGGGATTCGCTGGCAAGTACTGCGATGTGTCGACCACCGCCGAGACCACCCACGAAGCGGAGACCACCCAAGACGCTCCTGCTGAGTCCTCGTTCTACAAGACCGCCTTCTACGCGTGCATCGGTGAGTTGTTTGTTTACTTGTTTACGTATTTACTTGTTTACCCCTCGCTTTTTCCAGGCCTGATCGCCATCGGTGTCACCGTGTTCTCGTGCGCACTGGCCGCCAGGAGGCACTTCAGCCCCGCCCCCTTCAGCCCCGCCCACAACCCCGCCGACGTTGCCTTCCAGAACGCCCTGAACGAGAAGACGGAGAAGGAGAGCAAGGGAAAGATGTACAAGGTCAGAGGGGGTTATCGATTTATTGATTGTTTATTGATTAGATCAGATCAGCTGTTATCGATTATCGATTGCGTACCTGTCCTCTTTCCAGGTGTGCATGCCGAAGTACACCTCCCGCTACTCTTCGCACCTCGCGCAACCGTGCGGCCTCGACGCTGTGTCGCTATTCGCCGAGATCGATTACCACAAGCCCTGATCGGGTTACTGTAGCCCCCGCTGGGGTTAAGGTAGCCCGCCGCCAGGTTACTGTAGCCTCTCTGTGGACCACCACGCATCCAGAGTTCTCTATATCCCGGTCGATTCTCGTTACGTATAGCGGCAGTCTCGTTCGTGAGCCCGCAATTGTGTTTTGTGTTTTGATCTTTGTGTTTTGTTTCCTTCCCACTTTTTATATTGCCCCCGAACGATCACTGGTGTGTGTTTATATACCTTTTATACGTTTCGTATACGATTTCATTGTTGCATACTGTAGCATCCACCCCGCTTTCCTCCACGATATAGATTCGTTTTATTCAACGATTTTCTCGGTTTTTATCAGCCGTGCCTTGTCCCCTACACCCACATCTTTCCTTGCCAGTTTGCTCGCTCTCCCCCCTCCCTCTCTTTTTTCTCTCTCTCTCTCTCTCTCTCTCTCTCTCTCTCTCTTCCCCCCTCTCTCTCCCTCTCTCTCTCCCTCTTTCCCCTCTCTCTCCCTCTTTCCCCTCTCTCTCTCTCTCTCTCTCTCTCTCTCTCTTCCCCCTCTCTCTCCCTCTTTCCCCCTCTCTCTCCCTCTCTCTCTCCCTCTTTCCTCTCTCTCTCCCTCTCTCTCTCTTCCCTACTTACGTGAATGTGGTAGACGGCTCACTCAGCGAGGCAGGCTGGAGCGACATATTGTGCAGACTTGCCGAGTGCATCACACCATACGGATCCATCTCCGTCGGAAACTGAAAATGGTATACGGTACAATGAAAAGAAACTGGATCAATCAATAATCACTCGATAATCAATACTCACCTGCATGGCGGCGCACGCGGCCGCCTCGGCCAGCTCCTGCATGTACTGCTCCTGGATCTGCGGCGGCGGAGCGGGCAGCGCATCAAGGGGCGGGGCCAGCGGGGGCGGGGTCAGGTAGCCCATTTGCGCCGCGTAGTAGCTCGCAACCGCGTGCGGGTACAGCGCAACTGGTGACGCGAACTGAAACGAGTTCCTATCGACCGATGATCCTATCGACTGTCTGCGCAGATGAGTACATCGGGTAGACGGCCTCTCAAATTGAGGGTGCAGGAACATGTTAACAGAAGTAGTGGTATCATTGCTTTTCACAGCTCTGATCCCGCAGCACACCCTCACGTCCCTTGCACATTCACTGTCCTATCCATTACCCGCACCCCAAGCAACGGTCTATGGTCGAAGCCATGGAAATTATGTCTCGCAAACCGGTTCTGAATCGGAAAGCTGAGCTTCATAGCCGAACGGCGGTGACAAAGGGCGATAAGCCTACGATAGGATAGGGCTCGCGCCAGAATTTTCGAAAAGCGATATCCAAAAGTCATCTTAACAACAACGTGGACTCATCCAAATCATGTTAGTTAGATTCGCACCGTTCCGTAGGACAATTCAATGGTCGTGGGCATCTTTGTATCTTTTCTCCGAAAGAAGTTATGAGCGATCTAGCGCACCGATGAGGTGAGAGGCCAGCGGGTGTCGTGGGTGTGTGTGTGGGTGTCGTGTCCGGTAACTCTGACTCTCTCCCAAAAGCGTACTCTCTCGCGTTTTCTGCCCGTGTTCTCCAACTAGCACTTTGAGTGTAGTTCGCCCCGCCGCCGCAAGCGTACGATTCGCGCCGGGTTTGCGTTGTTTTGGGTCCGCCAACTATATATAACCAGGAGAAAGAGCGCGGTAGGCGCGACTCCGAACGGTAGTCAGAAATTAAATGGGGAAAAACGTTTTGTGAAACGTAACGGCGATCCGAAACGTAACGTGTGATCTGTGGTACATGAGAGTAAGATAAGAAGAGAGAGAACGGCCTATAGTTTGTGTTAGTATTTGTAAACGTTGATAGAAGAGCAGAAAGATATAAAGAGATAAGAGACAGAGAGAGAGAGAAGGGCAGAAAGTGAGAGTGAGAGAGAGAACAGTGAAAAGAGAGAGAGAGAGAGAGAGAGAGAGAGAGAGAGAGAGAGAGAGAGAGAGAGAGGGAACAGTGAAAGAGAGAGAAGAGACGAAGAGAAGGAGAGAACAGAGTGAGTGAGAGATAGTAGTTTTTGATGAAATCCAGATGAATAGTCAAAATTTAGCACATATTCAAAATTTCTATGAAATTTAACAAAATGACATATATTTTCTTTAAAAAGTACTTGCGTAAACAAATGAACTTTGTCTTGTCCCAATGCAGCAAAAGCACATGCATAATGTGAGAGATGTGTCATCTCTCTGTTGTGTTTCTCACGCTCGTCTCTTGTTGTGGTTTTGATGCGTTGCCGTTGCGATGTTATGTGCGATAATGTGTATATAACCGATCAGTAAGATCGATCGAGGCTCATTCCGGATAAACCTTTCCCACTGACACGTTGCCCATGCTGACTGGCAGCAGTCGAGTGGTTCCGATCCTACCGTAACCTCTGGCCGTATTGGCAACTACCGTATTCCTAAGTGCGCTTCCGTCTGATTCCCGGAGTGCGTCATTCTTCTGTCGTCCTATTGTCGTATTTGTATTCCCTGTCCGGTCGAGGAGGGATGGAGCAGTGCCGAGAGGAGCAGCTGCGCGGACAGGAGCAGAAGAAGGCGGCTGCCGGAAGAGCTAGGATCGTGTCTAGTGGATGAGCCGCTGCTGATAGGAAGAGAGGAGCCGTTGTGAGTGGACTACTAAGTGTCGATGTGTTTATCTGTTGAGTCCTTGGTTTCTCCTAGTTTTGGCCTCTGAGAAACCAAGTATCTTGAGACCATCTATCTAGATTCGGATTTAAGAGTTGCACTATTGTGATCATATCGTGTGCGTAACTGATTACATCATTGTACAAATGTTAGAGATTGTTCTGAGTGTTGCGATATCTAATGATGAGGACATCATTCTGTGTAGGGTGGTAGCTGTGAGAGATGTGTCATCTCTCTGTTGTGTTTCTCACGCTCGTCTCTTGTTGTGGTTTTGATGCGTTGCGATGTTATGTGCGATAATGTGTATATAACCGATACGGAAGATCGATCGAGGCTCATTCCGGATAAACCTTTCCCACTGACACGTTGCCCATGCAGACTATAAAGCGTTTACAAATACTAACACAAACCTGCGCATTCGGGAAAGTTCTGTTGATACTAACCAGTGAACACAAACAGGAGGGATAAAAGAGAAAGAGAGGAGAGAGAGGTGCAGGTTTGTGTTAGTATTCGCAAACGCTTTATGCATGTGCTTTTGCTGCATTAGGACAAGACAAAGTTCTTTTGTTTACGCAAGTACTTTTCAAAGAAAATATAATATATATACATGTTTCTCGCAATCATGATATGGACGCTAATTGTTGTATATAAAAAAGCTTTTAGTAGTGTGGTACATATAGAAGAGTGTTAGAAGTCTGTCAATCATATGAATGGAAAACACATGACGTTTTCTCAAAACCTTTTTTTTTCGGGAAATCTTGTTGGGTTGGGTGTCGGAGTAAACTTCATTTATAGTAAGCAAATTGATTCAACTTATACTTTTACTAATACTACGGTACAAATAAGTGACTGGGTCCGTTAATCAGAGAGAGGCAAACCAAATGAGAAAAAGAAGGAACATCGAGGAGTATGTGTATGTGGCTGACTGCTGGACGACTGAGCTGGGAGTAGGCGATGGAGAGGTCTGCTGTTGGATACACACGCAGAACTGCATTTCCTCTGCGCCCCATATACACTCCGAACGAGGGCCGAATCTGAGATGGAGGAGTGCAAAGAGAAATAGAGAGAAAGTGGGTTGGAGGAGGAAATGTACATACACATCGTGTCTTGCCACATCGTGCACATTGAACTGCCCATCATCTAACGTCACGAACGCTAAATGATATTGTTTGTTTGCAGCTCATAATGGCACTGTACCTTCATAGTAGATATCAGGTTTCCCTTTCAGCCAGACATGAAAGTGCGAACTACTCGAAGGAGAGGAAACAACTGCAAATAAATTACAGAACGTGTTTTTTTTTTATTTTTCACCCACATTTTCGATTCTTCACGTTTATTATCGACATGTCAACAACTTTCGGCTCCGTCGCGTTGTGGCAAAGATCCTAAATCAATAGTATTTAAAACAAAACAAAAAATTACACGGGACAATAACTGACATAAAGACGCGTCCCTTTGTAGTACGAGTTAGCAAGAATATTGTTGATGTGGGTAAAGACTGCTTCTCCAATACCTGAACAAACTACACAATCATTTTCCATTTATATCATCGTAACCTGGTGTAAGTGCGTTATAAGGCGGCAAAGTGTGGTTCACTTTCTCCTCCGAAGCAGCTCTCGTCATGCAGAACGTCGGAGTAATTTGAATATCGTCGCACGAGCGATCGGGCACTTTTTGAAACAAAGAAATTCCTAAAGTATGTCAACAAATATACATGAGATATGGGGTGCGAACACCTCGTTTCACTGGCGCGACTTCGGACCGCTCTCGGAAATCCCCCCTCGATATATCCGCCAACATCTCATAGAAATCGAAGTGAGACAAAAACTTTTCCGCGTTGTACAGCAAATTTTCGCTGAAATGACGCTGTTACGACGGACAGAGGGGGCTAGGGAGGTTGTGACCGTAGATGGGGGTACTTCTCGTTCACCAAATCGGGCACGCGGATGGCGGCGAGCGGGAGGAGCTCCTCGATCAGTCCCACTTTCTGAAGAACCAACACAAATGAGCAGACACACGTCACACTGTCATCTACTTAGCATAATGATCGCGTTAGATTTTGTTCAAAGAATGTACACTATGAATATCGAACACTGTGAATTTCAAAGTTCAGTTATAGGGACCCCAATCAATAACTGTGATTTCAAAATTTCCTAACTATATTATCATTTTAATCTGACTTCAGTTATGTAGTTTCGAAATATATATGAATGTTTTATTTTTACTGGATACGCGCGCCACAATTCCGCTCCAAGCGCGCGCATCGGAGCGCGCGCTCTCAACGGGGCAACGTGACAGAGAGGGCGGCGAGATCAGAGAGAATGATGACGTCATAGACCACATTTAGTAACTTTTTGGGTATTAGCACAGTATCTTCAGCCGCAAAAACAAAGTATGCCTGAAATCAGCTGACCGAATGCTATCTAACTGTATAGGTTGAAACCCTGAAGACACAGTGCTTTGCATATAAAATAAAAGAGAGAAAAGGAGGAGAAACGACCGCCTCCCGGAAAATCTCTCTTCCTTTCTCTCTCTTTCTCTATCTCCCTTCTCTCTCTCGCCTCTCGCAACGAACCCGGCAATAGTCTCCCAATCGCAGTTGCAATATGTGTTACTACGCCCCGCGTTTTTCAGAGCATCCGAAAAATGTTACACCTATATGCTAGGGGCTCGTGTTTTCGTACGTTTCACACTTTTGCATTTCAGAAGGTGTTGTTGCGTGTGCATTCCTTCTGATATTGTCTAGTATGTTTTTCGTTCAGCTGTGGTTGTATGGTTGATCATGCGTGAACGAGCTCTCCAAAGAGGCAATAGACCCATCGTTCCTTTTTGCGTCGACGAAAAGACAGTAAAATGTGCCCCCGATAACGCGATGTGTGCTCTATCCACATAATATCTTCCACAAATCCACTCTTTCATATCGTGAAATCCGATCTACCCACCCACTCTGATCTACCACTCAGGGCCATCAATCGCCCGCCTCTTTCTCACGCCACTTCACACATTCGCGGCGAGTGAGTATGCATCTTTCTCTCTCTCTCACTCACTCACTCTCTCTCACTCTCTTTCATTTCGCTACAATGATAACCCGAGTGTTTTTGGATAGTATAGAAGCTGATTGTTTATTGTTATTAGTTGCAAGCTTGAAAATAACAATTCTTCACCAGAAAACAAAGCTCGTTTTATGTGCAGCGACTCGTTCCTTCACACTTGTAATGTTGTTTATAGCTTTCTTTCCTTTCTCTTTCTCTCTCTCTCTTTCTCTCTCTCTCTCTTCTCTCTCTTTCTCTCTCTCTTCCGCTCCTTTCCTCCAAATGCATATTTTATAGTCTCTCTCTCTCTCTCTCTCTCTCTCTCTCTCTCTCTCTCTCTCTATACTCATATCTCC
>CAWZYM010000369.1:790000-1007500 GCA_963966185.1 Rhabditoides inermis | reverse complement strand
ATCGCCCGTTGCGTACGGTTTTGTTGTATCACTTTCTAGCGAACAGTACGGTAGCGATACTCCACTGATTATGAGAAGTATTCGAGTCCTTCCGAGTCTAGTCGACCAAAAAAGAGTATTCCGAATGTACGGCATTCCGATAAATTGTTTCATTACCGATAACTGCAAACAAAAACACAACCCATTGACCAACATCCGAAATGTCGAGGCCAGAAATTCGAGCAAGAGACTACACCGTTGTGAGTCATACCGTCTCCCACCTCCATCAGCCATCGTCGCTTAAACTCCACCCACTCAAGTCCCGCCCATACCCGGAAATGCATTTCGTTTTTCCGCAAACAGACGCTCTCTCCGTGTGACAGTGGTCGGTCGTGCGGGATGCGAAACCGTAACCAGCGTGATAGAGTCCGCCTACCTAAGCTCCGCCCCCATCTTCATGCTCATGCCCCGCCATCATCTTCCTGTGAGGTTGGGTGCGCGAGTTGAGCGGTCGAATGGTCTTGCGCGGAGTGATAACGGGCCGTTTTGTGTCTCAAATGCCGTAAATATTCTGAAAAATTACTGCAGTTGCCGTACGAGAAACAAGGTCGCCCTACATGTTTCCGTTCAAACGTATTTTTTTCGAAAAAAAATGATTTCATAAATAGCCAATCTCCTATCGAGAAGCAATTCATGGCTATGAACAGAGCATGACTACTGTAATACAGTAACCACTGTTTTCACGAATACTGTATCCGTACAAACATGACACAATTGTGAACTTCCGGTATTCCGGTTATCATCGCCCGTTGCGTATGCCGTATGGTTTCTATCACTTTCTCTGGAGTATTACAGTATTTAGAGGGAACATGAATAATAAATACCCCGAGACTAGTCGATCAAAAAAGTATTCGGGTACGTATTCCGATAAACGATTTATTACGAAAGCATTAAAAAAACACATTTCATCAAAACTTCGGAATATACGGACTACATTTAAAAACGGGTAGGGTACAGTACATGAAATATCAACTATTAACATTAAAACATCAAGCTATCAATCATCAATCGATAACTAATCTATACCAACCTGCATCACGGCACACGCAACCGTCTCGCCCAGTTTCTGCGAGTATTGGCCGATGTTTAGGTAGCGCATCCAGGGGCGGTACCAGCGAGGGTGGAACCAGGTTATCCATCTGCGTCGCCTAGAAGATGGCAACAGTAGGGGATCCAAGCTGATTTTTCAACTTGGTCAAACGAACGATCCACTTCGGCTCATTTGATTGTCTGATGTGTGTATGGTCTCATATTTCACATTTGTTTTCCAAAATTCTCAACCGTATTCCTTTTATGGCGTATTCTTTGCGCGACGAAAATGGCCACTTTTTCGCCCTATCACCCCTACCGGCTGCTTGATTATCGACTACTCGAATCGCGCGGGAAAGTGAGAGAGTGCGCAGAGAGCGCGCGCTCTCGAGAGAGGCAGACGGAAAACAGTCATGAGAGTATGATGAGCGCAATCACCTTTTGTGATATTCTGATGCGCTATCAATTGCTTTGATATGCTAAACCGGACAGCAGGGTGGACACAATCATAACGCATGTTTTGAACTAAAGATCATCTCTGTACAAGCTTTTAGCATATCACTAGAGCGACTACAAAAAATGTTGACCGAATTTGGCAAACAAGGTGTCATTCGAACCATCATGATCTGAAAATAGTTTCCTGAAAAGGGCGCATCACAGTTTTGAGTTTTGCGCGCGGTGCGCACGAATATCCAAACGTGCGCAGAACCAGCGCGCGCGGGCAGCGCGGGCAGCCCCTAGGCAACAGGCCGGTTTAGCGGTACCGGTGAAGAAAACTGAATTCATTTGCTATCAATTGATAATCAAACGATAACGGTTCACTCTGCCATCTCCCGCAAGTACTGCTCCTGGATTGGCAGCGGCGCGGGCAGCGCGTCAAGGTGGCGGGACCAGTGGGGGTACATGCGGGGGCGAAATCAGCGGGGGTACATTGCCAACGGAAACGCGCACTGAAGCTGCATGCTCGCTTTGTGTGCCAGTGAACGGTCAATAGGGAAACACAGTTGTAACGAGCGTGTTAGACTCCGCCCATCCAAACACCGCCCCCCCCCCCCACCTTCTTCCACATCTCCCGCTTCTGGTCATCCCGAAGATTGTTGGTGCACGCCTCCGACGGCGACTTAACAGACTTCCAAATACAAAGTACAGTAATAAAACAGTGAATCAAACATCAGAGATGTGTACGACTCTTCCATAGTTAACTCATGTGACCGGCGGCTGCCATTTTTCTTTCGGAAAAACATTTTTTAAATCACATCCTGTACATACATATTCAAACACTCTTGTACGAATTTTTTATTTTGTTTCAACTAGAGAAAACATAGCGACTAAGTAGAACAGTGATATACTGGGCCTCTGGCAATAAAGATCTCGCTATATGAGAACGGGAAAGTACGAAAACGGGAATACGAATACTCAAAAAACACGAAGAGGGTGGTACTAATCACGGCGCGCGAGAAGCAGGGGAATTGAAAGAGAAGGAGAACGTTCCTCCTACAAGTAATAACACTAATTATCGGAACAAGGTAGGATGACGTACCGCTCGCCTGAATCGCCAGGCAGTTCCGGTTGTTCTGCTGGACAGATGCGGGCACGCCAGCGGTCGTGGAGGCGGGCCCGCCGGCGGGGACGGAGGCGGCCCCAGCGGTCGTGGAGGCGGGCCCGCCGGCGGGAACGGAGGCGGCCCCAGCGGTCGTGGAGGCGGGCCCGCCGGCGGGGACGGAGGCGGCCTCAGCGGTCGTGGAGGCGGGCCCGCCGGCGGGGACGGAGGCGGCCCCAGCGGTCGTGGAGGCGGGCCCGCCGGCGGGGACGGAGGCGGCCCCAGCGGTCGTGGAGGCGGGCCCGCCGGCGGGGACGGAGGCGGCCCCAGCGGTCGTGGAGGCGGGCCCGCCGGCGGGGACGGAGGCGGCCACGCCAGCGGTCGTGGAGGCGGGCCCGCCGGCGGGGACAGAGGCGGGCGAGCCGGCGTCCACAGCCGGCTCCGCCTCCTGCGGAGAGTCGTCGAGGAACAGTTCTAAGAAAACAGTAACGTACATCATCATATTCGATAGTAAATCAATTCAATTCAATTATCATGTTATGGTCGGACGGCAATGGAAAATGAAAAAAAATGCGGTGAAACGTACCATTGAAAGCGGCGTTAATTTCCTCGGCAGCCTTCTCTTCCGGATCATTCTTCGGCAGCTTATTCTCCGTCATCTGTAAAACGTTAAATTTGTACGACCAAAACGTCATTAACAAGGTACAACATTGTCAGAAAAAAGTTAAAGTGACAAATTCATTAAAAATGATGTTACACTGATGAAAAGTTCAAGAAAACATCAAATAACATCTAAAAAGCCTGAAACTAGAACTTTTTTCATGATTTGAATGAATGCTTTATGGGTAAAAAAGGTTACATCACAGTTGAGTGTCGAAAACGTCTTGAATGACGGGAATTTTGAAAAAAATTGAGGTGAAAAACAGTTTCTAGCATAAACTTGAGCCGTAGAAGCCGACAAACACATCCCTATGTGAAACGCATCTCGAGTTCAATAGTTATAACCAGAATTGGTAAAGCGCGCCATTTCAAAATTCAAAATTTTTCCGATTGCGGATCAATAAAATTGTCTTTTTAACATATGAATATATGAATGAAGAATATAAAAACACAAAAAAAAATAAAAATTTGGTTTTCTCAGGTACAACAGGGGCAATCGTATCGAGACCAATTTAGTACCTATTTTTCCATTTCGAAAATTAGACAGTTCACGAATGTTCGGTTCACGAGTATGTATCAATATTTGTATATGTTTTCATATCTACCTTGTGTTATATAATATAATATTTCCACTAACCCTTTTGCGCACTGTTCCGTCTGTGTTGATTGCACACTGTGAGTTCACCATGTACTTGCCGCCATCGATCACCGTCACAGACTTGTTCTTATTAGAGTGGACGAATGTTTTCATAGCACTAAGTTAGTACGTTTATGGAAAGCTCTTTTCGAAACACTCACTTCTTTTGCGCAGTGGTGAGCTTGAATCCATATTCTTCTTCCACTGCCGCCCTCAGCTGTCTCAGCGTGAGTCCAGCGCCCTTTTTCCCCATGACATAGAAGCACCCACCGGACACCACGAACCCCTAAATGTTGTTTTAAAATAAAACAAAATCAAAACCTTACGTGCGGTTGGAGCGTGTACGCCCGTTCCTCATCCATTTGCAGTGAGAAATGACGAATATGAAATGATATCGTTTGTTGAAAAGTGAGTAAACAAATAAGCTACACAGAACAACGCGATTTGATTTTGCAATGTTCTGATTTTATTGTTTTACGGGATGTGTATATGATTTGTGTTTGTATGATGATCATACTTGTACTTGTTCATTTAGGCAACCTCTCTGAGCAGTTCGTCGACTTTTGCAAGCAGGTATCGATTGAATATCGATTTGCCCGCAACGCCGTCGCAGAAGACCACTGGAAATACTCCATCAACTCCAGTCAGTGGTACGATTTCTACTTGTTCATTCAATTTCTGTTTAGTAGTACAGTGAGCTGTGTTTGACTGGGACGTGACCCTGTGACAATGATGTTTGTGTTATAGTTGCGTATTAATTGTGTGTTATTGATTAAAGGGACGAGCGGAGTTCTGACCTTCTACCATCTCTCCTCCTCCTCTCTTATCACTACGCTTATCATCTATCAGTAGCAAATAGCTGCTAATGCGCACTGCCAACCGTGTCCGCCGCGCGTGCCACAGGGTCACTGTCACTGATAACGAGAACCTGATTTACGATATAATCAATCAAAAAAAAATCGATATGTGTTCAGTTCGCGTGCCTCGCAGTCTACGCTGATCGGTGGACAGGAGTGGACGGGTCAGCACAATGGCGATTCCTCTCTCAGAATGCGATTCATCTGCGACGAGTGAGTCAATCGATATTATCGATTATCTAATTATTCGATATTCTAGGGACTACTATGGCTCCCGGTGCAACGTGTTCTGTCGCGGTGCCGACAACTCGCTGGCTCAGTTCACCTGCTCCACTGAGGGCCAGCGAGTGTGCAAGGAATGGTGGACCGGCCCGCTCTGCAACCACCGTATGTACGTTTCCTATACGTTACCACGTTTCCTTTCACGTATCTATACTATCCTATAGGCTTCCACGATTCCTATGTCTATATACGTTTCCTACTTCTATACGTCTTGTGTCACGTCCCGCTGGGGTGTCCTTTCTCGGTGAAGCGCGCCTCATTACACTATAGAGACACAGTCTCGGTTGCGTCACAATACGGCTAGATTGACTAGAAAAAGACCTGTGCACCTGTGTTCCTCCCCTTTCCTTGTAATCCTGATTACCGTATTCCTATTATAATCTACCGTATCCTAATCCTACCGTACTCCAGCCGTGTGCGAGGGCGGTAACGGTCGCGGAGAGTGCAAAGCCCCTGGAGAGTGGGAGTGCGACAAGGGATTCGTCGGCGCCAAGTGCGACCAGGTAAGGGGTACTGTACTTTGGGGATACTGTACATTGAAATGGGCTGCTGTATTTGGGATTTGTGTTACTGTACTCACCGTATCCGTTTCAGTGCCAGACGTTCACTGGCTGCGAGCAGGACACCTGTGACAACGGCAAGCCGGCGAGTATGAGTGTAACTTGCACGTGAACGGCTTGACATGCATGCCGGCGAGTACGAGTGCGCGTGTCCCCGGGGGTACGAAGGGAGGAACTGCGAGGTGCAGCTGACTGTACTGACTGGGGAGGCTGCGTCCTCCTTCTTCTCTTCTTCTGTCTGCCGGCCCGGGCTGTGCATGAACGGTGCGCTTTTTTTCTCTCTATTTCCACTTCTGTTTCTTTTATGATTTTTTCCTCTCATAGTTATAGTTTTGGTTATATAATTATTTTTCAGGCGGTTTTTGCTCGGCGCGCACCCGTGATGGCTTCCGGTGCAAGTGCGCGGAGGGATTCATTGGCAAGTACTGCGATGTGTCGACCACCGCCGAGACCACCCACGAAGCGGGGACCACCCAAGACGCTCCTGCTGAGTCCTCGTTCTACAAGACCGCCTTCTACGCGTGCATCGGTGAGTTGTTTGTTTACTTGTTTACTTGTTCACTCCTCCTTCTTTCCAGGCCTGATCGCCATCAGTGTCACCGTGTTCTCGTGCGCACTGGCCGCCAGGAGGCACTTCAGCTCCGCCCCCTTTAGCTCCGCCCACAACCCCGCCGACATTGCCTTCCAGAACGCCCTGAACGAGAAGACGGAGAAGGAGAGCAAGGGAAAGATGTACAAGGTAGGTAAGAGGGGTTATCGATTTATTGATTGTTTCTTAATTATATCAGATCAGCTGTTATCGATTATCGATTGCTTACCTGTCCTCTTTCCAGGTGTGCATGCCGGAGTACACCTCCCGCTACTCTTCGCACCTCGCGCAACCGTGCGGCCTCGACGCAGAGTCGCTATACGCCGAGATAGATCACCACAAGCCCTGATCGGGTTACTGTAGCCCCCGCTGGGGTTACGGTAGCCCGCCGCCAGGTTACTGTAGCCTCTATGTGGACCACCACGCATCCAGAGTTTTCTATATCCCGGTCGATTCTCGTTACGTGTAGCGGCAGTCTCGTTCGTGAGCCCGCAATGCAATTGTGTGTTTTGTGTTTTGATCTTTGTGTTTTGTTTACTTCCCACTTTTTATATTGCCCCCGTACGATTACTGGTGTGTGTTTGTATACATTTTATACGTTTCGTATACGATTTCATTGTTGCATACTGTAGCATCCACCCCGCTTTCCTCCACGATATAGATTCGTTTTATTCAACGATTTTCTCGGTTTTTATCAGCCGTGCCTTGTCCCCTACACCCACATCTTTCCTTGCCAGTTTGCTCGCTCTCCCCCCCCCCCCGCTCCCCCTCTCTCTCTCTCTCTCTCTCTCTCTCTCTCTCTCTCTCTTCCCCCCTCTCTCTCCCTCTCTCTCTCCCTCTTTTCTCTCTCTCTCTCTCTCTCTCTCTCTCTCTCTCTCTCTCTCTTCCACCTCTCTCCCTCTCTCTCCCTCTTTCCTCTCTCTCTCCCTCTTTCCTCTCTCTCTCTCCCTCTTTCCTCTCTCTCTCTCTCTCTCTCTCTCTCTCTCTCTTCCCCCTCTCTCTCCCTCTTTCCCCCTCTTTCTCCCTCTCTCTCCCTCTTTCCTCTCTCTCTCTCCCTCTTTCCTCTCTCTCTCTCTCTCTCTCTCTCTCTCTCTCTCTCTCTTCCCTACTTACCTGAATGTGGTAGACGGCTCACTCAGCGAGGCAGGCTGGAGCCACATATTGTGCAGACTTGCCGAGTGGGCAACCTGGAAAGTTCAGCCGTACAGCCGTACAGCCGTACAGCCGTACAGCCGCAAAAAAGTACAGCACATGACGTCACGAGTACACCACATGACGTCATGTGGTGTACTGGTGTACTTTTTCGAAAATAATCTAGAAAAATGCGAGCAACCCCAATATCGGCGCCCGTATTTTTGCAGCGGCGCCGCATAGACTTACGGCGCCGCTATGATTGGTCAAACCGAATGGGTCCGCCTTGTTATCGATCTTCTACGTTTTTTTTTCGGCGCACTGTATTTTTAAAAATTCTAAATTTATAAAGTTAAAAAGTATAACTTCATAAAACTCATAGAAAACTCATAACTCATTCGTTGGTTGCGCACGCATCACAACGCAAAGCAGACGCTCTCCCATGTTGTTCAAGCCATCATTTTTGTCTGTTTCTAAGCCCTGTAGAACATGGTCTCATAACGTAGTGGATAGTGAGCGAGCCCAGAGCTCAAGTGGTCGCAGGTTGAATTCCTCTGACGGCCACAAAGTTTTGTTAAATCGCTGGAGTCAATCGCGACGTGAAACTCATGCATAGCGTGCGTCTGGGTTCACCGTTCAGTGAACAAATGAACTACGGCCGGGCCGTAACACTACGGCCGGGCCGTAGCGGGTCGATGTCGAATTTACTTGCAACCCGGAAATATGCGGATATTTATGCAGACAAAGTTATATTTCACATACATAATTCACTTGCAACACAAAACACATTGTGATGCGTGCGCAAACAACGAATGAGCGCGAGTATACAAAAAATATTAAAAATACTTTTTTACTTTATGATTTTAGAGTTTTTAAAAATACAGTGCGCCCGGCGCCGCTGCAAAAATACGGGCGCCGATATTGGGGTTGCTCGCATTTTTCTAGATTTTTTCGAAAAAGTACACCAGTACACCACATGACGTCATGTGCTGTACTTTTTGCGGCTGTACGGCTGTACGGCTGAACTTTCCAGGTTGCCGCCGAGTGCATCACACCATACGGATCCATCTCCGTCGGAAACTGAAAATGGTATTCGGTACAATGAAAAGATACTGGATCAATCAATAATCAATCGATAATCAATACTCACCTGCATGGCGGCGCACGCGGCCGCCTCAGCCAGCTCCTGCATGTACTGCTCCTGGATCTGCGGCGGCGGAGCGGGCAGCGCATCAAGGGGCGGGGCCAGCGGGGGCGGGGTCAGGTAGCCCATTTGCGCCGCGTAGTAGCTCGCAACCGCGTGCGGGTACAGCGCAACTGGTGACGCGAACTGAAACGAGTTCCTATCGACCGATGATCAATCGATAAGGTATACTCGGTGACTAGAAGGGGGCGGTGTATCTCATCGAGTGCACTGTCTGCGCAGATGAGTACGTCGGGTAGACGGTCTCTCAAATTGAGGGTGCAGGAACATGTTAACAGAAGTAGTGGTATCATTGCTTTTCACAGCTCTGATCCCGCAGCACACCCTCACGTCCCTTGCACATTCACTGTCCTATCCATTACCCGCACCCCAAGCAACGGTCTATGGTCGAAGCCATGGAAATTATGTCTCGCAAACCGGTTCTGAATCGGAAAGCTGAGCTTAATAGCCGAACGGCGGTGACAAAGGGCGATAAGCCTACCTATGCTTCACCCATGTCTCTCGTGCCTATCACTCTCTCTCTCCCGGCCTCTCGCTCACTCCCTCCCCCTCCCCCCGGTCGACGTAGTAGCACTCCCCGGTAGCCCCAGGTCCTGTACATTAGAGAGGGCGCGCAGCGCCCTCTCTTTTGGTTTAGGATAGGGCTCGCGCCAGAATTTTCGAAAAGCGATATCCAAAGGTCATGTTAACAACAATGTGGACTCATCCAAATCATGTTAGTTAGATTCGCATTGTTCCGTAGGACAATTCAATGGTCGTGGGCATCTTTGTATCTTTTCTCCGAAAGAAGTTATGAGCGATCTAGCGCACCCATGAGGTGAGAGGCCAGCGTGTGTGTGTGGGTGTCGTGTCCGGTAACTCTGACTCTCTGCCGAAAGCGTACTCTCTCGCGTTTTCTGCCCGTGTTCTCCAACTAGCACTTTGAGTGTAGTTCGCCCCGCCGCCGCCAGCGTACAATTCGCGCCGGGTTTGCGTTGTTTTGGGTCCGCCAACTATAACCAGGAGAAAGAGCGCGGTAGGCGCGACTCCGAACGGTAGTAAGAAAATATGTGGGGAAAAACGTTTTGTGAAACGTAACGGCGATCCGAAACGTAACGTGTGATCTGTGGTACATGAGAGTAAGATAAGAAGAGAGAGAACGGCCTATAGTTTGTGTTAGTATTTGTAAACGTTGATAGAAGAGCAGAAAGATATAAAGAGACAGAGAGAGAAGGGCAGAAAGTGAGAGTGAGAGAGAACAGTGAAAGAGAGAGAGAGAGAGAGAGAGAGAGAGAGAGAGAGAGAGAGAAGGAACAGTGAAAGAGAGAGAAGGGACGAAGAGAAGGAGAGAACAGAGAGTGAGAGATAGTAGTTTTTGATGAAATCCAGACGAATAGTCATAATTTAGCACATATTCAAAATTTCTATGAAATTTAACAAAAGGACATATATTTTCTTTGAAAAGTACTTGCGTAAACAAATGAACTTTGTCTTGTCCCAATGCAGCAAAAGCACATGCATAAAGCGTTTACAAATACTAACACAAACCTGCGCATTCGGGAAAGTTCTGTTGATACTAACCAGTGAACACAAACAGGAGAGATAAAAAAGAAAGAGAGGAGAGGGAGGTGCAGGTTTGTGTTAGTATTCGTAAACGCTTTATGCATGTGCTTTTGCTGCATTGGGACAAGACAAAGTTCTTTTGTTTACGCAAGTACTTTTCAAAGAAAATATATATATATATATATATATATATATATATATATATATATATATATATATATATATATATATATATATATATACATGTTTCTCGCCATCATGATATGGACGCTAATTGTTGTATATAAAAAAGCTTTTGGTAGTGTGGTACATAGAAGAGTGTTAGAAGTTTTTTTTCCGGGAAATCTTGTTGGGTTGGGTGTCGGAGTAAACTTCATTTATAGTTAGCAAATTGATTCAACTTATACTTTTACTAATACTACGGTACAAATAAGTGACTGAGTCCGTTAATCAGAGAGAGGCAAACCAAACGAGGAAAAGAAGGAACATCGAGGAGTATGTGTATGTGGCTAACTGCTTGCCGACTGAGCTGGAAGTAGGCGATGGAGAGGTCTCCGGTTGGATACACACGCAGAACTGCATTTCCTCTGCGCCCCATATACACTCCGAACGAGGGCCGAATCTGAAATGGAGAAGTGCAGAGAGAAATGGAGAGGAAGTGGGTTGGACGAGAGAGAAAGGTACATACATATCGTGTCTTGCCACATCGTGCACATTGAACTGCCCATCATCTAACGTCACGAACGCTAAATGATATTGTTTTTGTTTGCAGCTCATAATCGCACTGTACCTTCATAGTAGATATCAGGTTTCCCTTTCAGCCAGACATGAAAGTGCGAACTACTCGAAGGAGAGGAAACAACTGCAAATAAATTACAAAACGTGTTTTTTTTTATTTATTTTTCACTCACATTTTCGATTCTTCACGTTTATCATCGACATGTCAACAACTTTCGGCTGCGTCGCGTTGTGGCAAAGATCCTAAATCAATAGTATTTAAAACAAAACAAAAAAATTACACGGGACAATAACTGACAGAAAGACGCGTTCCGTTGTAGTACGAGTTAGCAAGAATATTGTTGATGTGGGTAAAGACTGCTTCTCCAATACCTGAACAAACTACACAATTATTTTCCATTTATATCATCGTAACCTGGTGTAAGTGCGTTATAAGGCGGCAAAGTGTGGTTCACTTTCTCCTCCGAAACAGCTCTCGTCATGCAGAACGTCGGAGTAATTTGAATATCGTCGCACGAGCGATCGGGCACTTTTTGAAACAAAGAAATTCCTAAAGTATGTCAACAAATCTACATGAGATATATGGTGCGACCACCTCGTTTCACTGGCGCGACTTCGGGCCGCTCTCGGAAATCCCCCTTCGATATATCCGCCAACATCTCGTAGAAATCGAAGTGAGACAAAAACTTTTCCGCGTTGTACAGCAAATTTTCGCTGAAATGACGCTGTTACGACGGACAGCGGGGGTAGGGAGGTTGTGACCGTAGATGGGGGTACTTCTCGTTCACCAAATCGGGCACGCGGATGGCGGCGAGCGGGAGGAGCTCCTCGATCAGTCCCACTTTCTGAAGAACCAACACAAATGAGCAGACACACGTCACACCGTCATCTATATAGCATAATGATCGCATTAGATGTTGTTTACGAAACGTACACTATGAATATCGAACACTATTAATTTCAAAGTTCAGTTATAGGGACCCCAATCAATAATTGTGATTTCAAAATTTCCTAACTATATTATCATTATAATCTGACTTTAGTTATGTAGTTTCAAAATATATATGAATGTTCTATTTTTACTGGATACGCGCGCCACAATTCCGCTCCAAGCGCGCGCATCGGAGCGCGCGCTCTCAACGGGGCAACGTGACAGAGAGGGCGGCGAGATCAGAGAGAATATTGACGTCATAGACCACATTTAGTAATTGAAGGCACAGTGCTTTGCATATTTGCATATTAGAACATTAGAACTTAGGATTCCGCTTGGGTCACACTAATGTTCATTATCTTCAAAAGGACTTCCGTAAGCGAAGAGTTTGTGTTACTCAACGTAATGCACGGGAGATTGCCTGCCCCTCAGGGGGCGCGCGCGTATCTAGCTTCCTACAACAGCTAGCGTTACCAAAATCGAAACTTAACCATTTTCTAGCATCTTGATAACATCTATCAGCATCACATTGTTCTCGCAAAGATTCTAAGGGACCTTTCGTTCAGTCGCCTTTTGCCGATTCTAGCGCGCGACTAGTCTTAACACAAACCAACCAGCGCTGCCGCGCTGGTTGTAAAATTTTACGCAGTCACTTTAAAAAAAGTATATGTGCTTCTGTTAAATTTCATAGAAAATTAGCGTGCGGAGTTATGACTATTCCTAGGATTGGAACAAAAAGCTCATATATCTATCTCCTTTTGTTCTCTCTCTCCCTCTGTCCCTTTTCTCTCTCTCTCTCTCTCTGTTCTCTATTTCTCCCTGTTCTTTCTCTTTCACTCCTCTCTCTCTCTCTCTCTCTCTCTCTCTCTCTCTCTCTCTCTCTTTCTCTTTCTCTCTCATCACAGCGTATTCACGGATCGCCGTTACGTTTCACAAAACGTTTTTGCAACGTATGTGCTCACTACCAGTCGGTGTCGCGCCCACTGAGCACTTCCTGGTTATAGTTGACGAAATCAGAACAATGTAAACCCGGCGCGCATTTGACGCTGGCGGTGGCAAGGCGGACTACACACAAAGTGCAAAATGAGAAAAGTAGTGACGGGAAGGAAGGAAGGACACGAAACACGCTGGCCTTTCGCCTAGTGCGCACGCGGGAATGCGCATAACTCCTTTCACAGAAGAGATACAAAGATGCCGTCGACTAGTGATCTGGCCTACGGAACGGTGCGAATCTAACTAACATAATTTGGAGTTCACATCGCTGATAACTTTAAATTTCTGGCGAGAGCCCTATCTTCACATGTAAGCCAAAAGAGAGGGCGCTGCGCTCTCTAATTACCACGTACTCACCGTTGTTTTCCTGGGATCGAAGCGATTGCTGTGGTCTGACATAACAATCACAAACGTGTCGTTGAAGAGATGTCGGTTCTCTGTGAGCACCTGAATATAGTATATACATACATTACTCACTAGCAAAACGAGTCGAAACTGTTGATATGATATCTTTTATAAGCACTTCCGTAAAAGGTGTTGTTTGTGTTAACCTGATTCGAAAAAAGCGCATGCATATATTATTGATTTTCGAAAAATCAAATCGTAAACAACTGAACATGAAAACTAACACAAACTTGCTCTCGCAGACATGAGCGCTCTGCGAGCCTGCGGGACTCGAACATGCTAGTGTACCACTCAGACGACGGCGAGCCTACCTGAGTGAGTGTGTCATCTCCGTGTCCGGCCATGTCCTCGTGTCCCGGACCATGCGTCAGCGTCGTCACCCAGGTGGACGAGAAGCGGCGCACGTGGCGGTAGGTCGAGTGGAATCTGAAGACACAGCCAGCATGGACTGGCGCGGGTCGCCGCGCAACGCACCGCATCGTGTAGCGCCACTGCTCCTCGAACACGCGCCGCCCGCCCACCAGACACATGAGTGTGTCGCACGGGTTGCCGTCGTGGTAGGGCCTGCCTGGAACTGCACGGGTGCGCGGCGCGCAGTCGCTCACCTGGTGTAGTGGCCAAAGTGCGGAATGCCGGGCTTGTAGTGGCTGAACGGGTCGGCATAGGCGCAGTCAGTGTCCCACGATACCACCGCCCCGTGTCGCTCGAACAGCTTGAACGCAAAGTCGACACCAGATATATTACGTGGCGGCTCACGCGACATGTTCTGCAACATCTTTGCAGTTAAGTACATATACGATCAGGGCGCGCTTGTTTGTCGGAGCTCACATTGTACACGTACGAGCGCATCCCGGCGTACATCGCCCACGCGTTGGGCTTGGAGTTCATACCCACCTGAAATCAAGACGGAATCGTCGCAGAAACCTAGCGAACAGAAAGCGCGCCGTCTGGATCTTAAGAGAGACGCAAGGGAGAGCGAGAGAGGCTGCTAGGAAACAAAGTGATGTTGCGGGCCCTGCCTTTGAGTACTTGTTCATGAAGACGAAGCGATTCAACTCGAGAAAGTCGATTGTGTGGGGCATTTGTCGGCGGGCGGCCGACGCCGACAGCGAATCGAGGACGAAGACGAGCACCGACGGCAGGTCGGCCGACGACGGCGCGCTAAACAAAAGCTCATAGCCGGCACGCGTTCTGCTCACCGATCGGCGACGTCTCTCGGCGCGACGCCCAGGAACTTGGTGGAGACGTTGACGCTGGCATCGGCGTCCAACTCACAGCCCACCTCTGTCACATCGCTCTGCACCGCCGTAGCTGCTGCAACACTCGCGCACACCTTTACGTTTTATATGTCATCATGATTATGTTGTCATATATACAGAAATAACGATTTCGAATAAAGTCAATAATCAATCAACCAATCGTTTGATTGATGGATTGATTGACTTTATCCGCGTACTCGAGTGTGTGAGCGGCTGCCAGCTGCCGGGGGTCGTTTTCACCCTGCCGTTCTTGTAGACGGTAATCGGTTTCGATCGATAGCGACACGTGTAGGTGGGGTCGTGCTGCGTTAACGTGCCATCGGACAAGTTGAATGCGACCGGGAACGGCTGCAAAGTGTGTGTACAGACATAGTTTGGGGAGATTGCTGAGCTACCTGTTCCGAGGAGCAGTCGACGGACATAGTGTGCGGTTGGCGGAACTCGGCAAGTGTCGGGTCGTGGGGATCGGGAGTTTCGAAGTGGACAGTTTCCGAGAGCATCACACTGCAATTCTGCATCATCTCTTAAAGGCACAGCACGGCTCGGGGCGCCTATATCGCTTGTCATAATCGCGCGCCGCGCCGCGTGGTAATCTTCAAAGGCGGCATGCATTTATTTTGCACTTTGCAATGGCGACCGCGCTGCGCTGTTTGCATGTAACGGGACTCGAACCAGCATAGGTAGATCTATGAAACGTGAGCGTTTCCACAACACTACAACGACATGTGCTGTCAGATTAATATCGAAGAAATGCGCACAGAGCTTATCTTTCCGATAAGCAATTTCGCGGGAAGTTTGTACTCGCCTTATTGAGCTTCGCACGCGCATATTTTGGAAAGTGTGTAGGTAACGAGAGAACGCCGTTATTTTGCGTTTTCTTTTTTTGTTTCGTGTTTACATAGGTCAAGCAATGAATCAAATTTAAAAACTAAGCGCCACTGTGCTTTTAAAAGTGCTTGCGTAAAGAAAGTCAGCTTGTCTTTCAACCCAAATCAACAAAAGCGCATCCATAAAAAAGCGCTCGACACCGCCGTAGCCGCTGCAACACTCGCGCACACAAAATTTGTCTTTTTCTCTGCGCTCTTTGCCAACAGCGCGCACTCTCGCGCTCTTTCTCGCACCCCCGCGGTCCGACCGCAGCAGAGGGATGGCTTGCAGCTAGAGTGACGAGAAACGATACCCACTCATCCATACTGGCTTCTCGATTCCTGGGCGCGCGCGATCGCTCATAACTTCTTTCGGAGCAAATATACAAACATTCCACCGACCAATGATCTGGGATCTGGCCTACGGAACTGTGCGAATAACTCACATGAATTTGATTAGTTCACATAGTTGCTTTTTAGTAATCGCTTTTTGAAAATTTTGGCGCGAGCCGTACACTAATAATCCAAAAGAGAGGGCGCTGCATGCTCTCTAATTCGCCATCGCCCGACGCACTCACTCGAACAGCGATAGTTGGCTGGTGTTCGCGGGTGGTTGTCCGGCGAGGCGGGAGCTGCGGTCAGGCAGCTCCACGTGTTCGAGCAGCACGAAGACGGTCGTCGCGCACACCAGCGCGCCGAACACACGCGCGTTCATCGGCGAGTCGGAGGACGCGTGGCGTGTGTGGCGATCGAGCTAGCCGCTCACTGAGATCTGTGGCGAGCGGATCTGTGTCAGATCTGTGGGAAACCTGTACGAGATCTGTATCTGTGTGGTGGCGGTTCGAAATGAGTTTCTAATCTTCGCACGAGATGAGGTTGTTAGTAATGCAATTGAGAGAAACGTATGGAACACATATTATTCAAATTAATGCGATACCTTTACATTACATTTGGACCGGAGAAAGCAGGCACATCAGAATCGCAATGTAAGTACTACCACTGCCTAAAGAAAGATAGATCCACTAACATACCAGATTATTCAACCAGATGCCACTGTTTTATAGAATTGGGATTTGTCACTCTCGGAGGCCGGCGGCTCACTCGAAACATACTTGAGTCCAATACCTACAACACATTTTTCTAACCACTAGTATCTGCACGCAACATAGTCATTGCACTACCGTTATATCAACAGAACAATACTGGTTTGTGAACAAAATATGTATTCCGTGAAAAAAAACACATATATCAACGATATAACATTATCGCGATACAACAAAATGAAATATCTATTACAACTCTACAAGTACAATGAACGAACGTTTCTACGCGTGTGTGGAATCGATAACGTCGATGAATTGGTAGGGTTCTTATCGATCTTGACACGCTAGTCACGGGCGGCCGAAGCGAGAGAAAGAGACCTAGAACCCATTTATCAATACCAGTTACTAGTATGCCAAATTCGTGAAATACACACCTCGTTTCTCTCCCGCTAGTCGTACTTTCGTACTTGTACCTTTCCAGCTCGGCCTTGAGATGGATAACCTCCGAACGACAATTCCCTCTGCACAGACAGCGGATCTACAAATGTAATTTTAAAAAAAAAAGCGCACAACACCTCATCAGCACTTCGTGATCTTGATTTCGTTGGCGTACCGCTCCCACCCGCGCCACTCATGTCGACTTCCGCCAAGATCAGACCCTACAACCCATAATCAAGACATACAACCACAAATGTATCACATGGCATACCCTCTCACACTCACCGTGGGCTTGTCGCTGCCGCGCACCTGCCCTCGCTGCTCACCGCTCCCACCCGCGTCAACAATGCCGTCAGAGACCGCCACTGACACACCCTGAACGGCTGTGCGCTTCGTCGGGGGAGACTGAAACACAAGTTAAACTAAGGAAACAGGAAACTCTACATAACCTATAACAACATACCATGTTGATATATAAATGTAGCAACCACAATCTCGACCACAATCTAACAACATTTGTCGACGAGTCTTAATTAATTCAAAGAAGCAGCGTGGCGAAAACCGCTGTACATCCTTTGACAGATACGCCTTCTCAATGGCCATCCTCACACACGACGGAACGGTGATGCGCACTTGGTAGCCAATTTCTTTCGAACGCCCAACTCACAAAGGCCTTATAGACATGTCTCAATACACTAAATAAGAAAGTCTTAAAATTAAACATCTTTTAACTTATACCTGTTAGTATCCTTCTCAAGCTTATCCAACTGTTTGCGGGTCTCGGATTCATATCCAACATAGCAACTTCGACAAGAGTACGAAGGGTCTATAATCACCGCCTATATATTACACCAAAACACTTTCTGTGATGAACGTAAACATAACCTTCTCATTGATTCGATGATGAAAGTCCTCACAGTCGGGGACACACCCAGTGAGACCACCGAACGCACGCACACATCGCTCTCCCCAGAACTTAAGAATGTCTTGCTTCTCCGACAATTGGAGACAACACACATTCTCCCTCGCAGTAGGATACAATGTGCATTTTGCACAGCGGCAAAATTCATACACCTTCTCCCTTTCGGGAACACACTCCTTGAGTGTATAGCAAAACCTGCTGTCACTCAATTTCTCCATATCATCATGGCTGAACTTCCTCGAATCACAAATGTCATCATAGGCCTTCGAATCGAACTCAAAATTGATAGGAACCTCCATCTAAAGCACAAATGTTTTAAATCAATAAAATCTGTCACATTGAATTGTCAAGCGCACGCGCTTGCGCGTCGAGGCCAGCGCGCGGGGGCGTGGCCGAGAGTACCCAATAACAGTGTCTTCTCGCCGGGGCGCGCCCGGAGAGCGGTTGCTCTCCGGCCGCACCATTTTTCCCTAATAAACCTTGTGTGATTTACGTTGTTCCGTTTCATTACCGCACGCGTACTATCAATGGGTTGAGGGGATCCGGTTGTAGGGGAACCAGTCATTAGAGGGTAGTAGGTAGCTGACTCTATTGATTGCGGGATTGGGAAGGAGTAGTCTAGTGGGAGGCGTTCTACCACCGTCGCATGGAGGATAAGGGAATGGTTGGCATGGCGTCACCAGGAACTTAACAGTGGAGATCCCGGTCTTCTTTGGGCGGAGGGGCGAAAGCCTTTCCCCAAGGAGAACTCGGAGTAGAGCGCTTAGTCTTTTCCAGCTCACTAATTTTGCTGCGATGCCTTGCTGCGCTTGCTTGTCCGCCCATTATTGAGTGTTGCTTTTTCCCCACACCTTCCTTATCCTAGAGGGCACGATCCTTAGGTCGTGTTCGATGTTGTGTTTTTGTGCCGCGCCAGCCGCCAGTAGCTCTGATCAAGCTGCTGTCGATGACCCACACGGGGAGACAATGAGATCTACCTTCTCGTCTTTTTATGTGTCCGCTACCGTAAGTTGTTTGCACTCCGGTACCTTTGCCGCCGCGCCCGTTTCGCTCGCATTCATGTCGCAATCCGCATACAGCCGCCTTAGTCTCACTCGGCAGCAGGTAATCTCCTCGGAGAGCACTTGTCTGTGACATTCGGATGTCGCGCAGCTGCTTAGTTAACCCGGATGGTCGGATCCTGGCCGCGCATTTATTTTGTTGTTCTCACCACCGGGCTTACTGTAATACATAGACTCTCAGTGAGAGAGGGGAGGTGCTACAGTAGAGTAGATCGTAGTGGGTTGTTTACGGGACAGCGCTCCAGTGGTCATCTATCTTGTCGTATCGCATCGGCTGACCCAGCCAGCGGACCACTGGCGGCAGCTGGGAGCTGATTTACTGCCCGCTTGACCCTTTGCCCTTGGAGAAGGAGATCACAGGCGATAGCAGGCGGCCACCGTCTTGATAGGTGATTTACGACCTGGCAAGGGACCACAACAAGAGGGCGGGACCGATAAGACCCGACGGACCACCCGCCCCTCTCCCTCAGTCACCGTCGCAGTCGCCTCGCAAGCCGGCTGCTCCACCCCGCACTCATCGAGCCTTCGCTTCACCCCACCCGGAGGAAGCGCCAGAGAGGTACGCGTTGTTATTAAATGTGGGCTGACTGACTGACATACTGACATACTGTGGGCACGAGATGATGGGATGCGTACATAGCGGGAGCAGTAGATGGGACTGTACATCCATTCACTAGTCACTAGACCTAGGCTACACACCCATACCCTCCGCGCCGTCCGTGTCGTACCATACTGTAATCCGTTCATTTTCTGTCTCTCACAGTGTCATGTATTGTCTTCTCATATATCAAGATGTGCATATTCATATTCCACTACACCATATTCGGCTATTCAAGTTTTATTATTATTGTTTATAATATTATCCGCTATTGGCGAGGGGACAGTAGATGTCGGTGCAGCAGAAACACGCTCACAACTCACACCTACTATCACCTCCCAGGCATCCTTTTTTGTCGATCAATGGTTTCCCCGTTCATCGATAATTCTCTCACTCCACAATTGTTCCCTTTCATACACCATATGCAGATGAGTCACCTCATACGCATCCTTCTTCCAACCTATCATATCCATATCAGTCAGTCTTCCACTTGATACTTTGCCTACGTTCCGCTCACCACTGCCTCTTGTCCCGAGACAGACCTGTCCGGCATCCTCGATCTCACTTGTTCAATATTCCCGCTCACATGCGGATTGTTGTGTATTAGGAGCACTGATCGGAAGCGCACCGACCAGTGCGAATGTCGTTCCCTAGTTTTCCTTCCCTGAGGGCAGGGACGACACCGACATGTGACTTTGATGCTCGCTCGACTATCTGTCTCATTCGCGTTCGTCAACAGTGCGGTAACGTCGTTGTGTTGTAGTTGATTGTGTTCTAATGACTCGAGAAGAACAATAACGGTATCCCACACCCTCAAAAATTAATCGTTCCTAATTCAATTCATTTGTCAATACAACCAAACAATATGATACTTGTTATTATTCTTCTCGACTTCGTTATCAGATATTGACCGCGTTCTCGTGTTCTTTCCGTTTCTGCCACGCTGCGCGTACATTTCCACAAACCCAAGCATCTAAAATCAATCTCACTTTCACTCTTACCTAATTCACCATTGCCGCATACAACACTATACCATTCCTGCGCGCGTTTTTCAACTTCTCACTCTTTCATCCTCATTTTTATCGTACTCACCTTCTCACCCCCCACCGCAATTTTCGCAGACAGCACGTTCACAGAGCACGCGGGTTTTCACATGAACATATGTAGAACCACTCACCCGGATCACTATGGCTCTTGTAAATTTGCAACTATCTGGCACAAACCTCTCACTTTGAATAATCCCGTGACGTTCGTAATTGTGTTTTTTTGTGTGCCCCCATCTTCTTCTATCGCGATCACTTTCTCTCTCACTCTCTGCACCGCATGAAGCCTGACTTATCACCCACCTCTCATATCCGTCATATACTCGCGCATGTGTTCCGACTATTATGCAATTGAGATACCGTACCCCATATAAGTTTCCACCCCAATTAGTTAATTTAAACCCTCCTTGTTTACATCTCTCACACCCATTACATAATAATCTACAATAGCCTCTCTCAGTCTTATCATTCCCCCATTCACCCTACCCCCTCGGACACATTGCCCCTCGCTCTTTTAGCCTCTCTTTCCCACCATCCCAGAGCAAGCCGACTTGAGCATTCTTGACTTTGAGCGTGACGTGTCTGTCTTTCTCTTGTCGGTGCGAGACTACAGATTGAGTTTGTGTGCGCGGTGATTCGTGTCGGTCTGGAAGCGCGCCACTGGTCGTGTAGGGCGCACCATTCGATTCTCACTCATTCATACGAGCGCTATCAACGCAGCCCGCGTCTCACTGAATTTCGCCCACCTAGACAAATTCACACGGTCTCGTTACACTGCGCCTATCGGAATTGCTCTATCCTCCTCTTTTTGCGATACCACATTGTTCCTCGCCACTCTCGTTGTCTATGAGACTGTGTCATCTCTCCCTGTTGCAAAGCGACGGAGTCACTGGGAAGCCGTATGTCGAAAGAACAGGCGTAAAATGACGTGACAGCTCGGAAGGGCCCCACCACACATAGTCCCAGATGCAGTCACAGTCTTTGTCCAGGACTGC
Source organism: Rhabditoides inermis (assembly GCA_963966185.1). Lineage (NCBI taxonomy): Eukaryota > Metazoa > Nematoda > Chromadorea > Rhabditida > Rhabditidae > Rhabditoides > Rhabditoides inermis. Next base: position 986,138 of record CAWZYM010000369.1, on the reverse strand, counting down.
GCGAGTGCGTGTAAATCCTCTTTGTTGATCTCTCATGGTCTGCCGAGAAGCGCGTGTGATTTGATCGTTGTGTCATAGTCGAAAGTGGCAAGTTGTTGTGATGACTCCGCATGCGATAGCTGGAATTGTGTTGAGCCCTCCGATCATTTGCGTGTGGCATGCCGGCGTGGAAAACCGCAATCGTACTCTCTCTCCAATGTCTTCGTCACTTCCAATATTGTATCATCATCTCTCGTTGATGTATAGCCGGGGAAGTAGCGGATAGGCATATAGGATCGTAGACTCACTAGGCTAGGGCTAACGATCCATTCGTTCAGGACATCTCTCTGCGAAGAAGACGACAAAGACATTGACCGACCGATTCCGATGGACGGGAATGACAACTGCCATCTCGCGCTTCAACGAGTCATGCCGAGAGTGCCAACTTCGAAAGACGCCGGCCGCTCTGGTCCCGACAGAGCCGATGGAGATCGCAAGGACCCCCACCGAGCCGTTCGAGGAGTGCCACGCAGACGTGCTAGGCCCCTACCCGATGGTCGTCGCGGTGCCGATTCCGGACCAGACTGCAATGACCCTGGCCGAGACCGTCGCCAAGGAGCTGATCAGCGTTCACGGAGCCCCTCGCATACTCGTCACCGACCAGGGAAAGCAGTACAAGTCGGAGCTGTTCACGGAGACTATGCAGCTGTTTGGAATCGACCACATCTTCTCTAGCGCCTACCACCACCAGTCGAATGGAGTCGTGGAGAGGTACAACCGCACCCTGGGCGACGGAATCAGCGTGTACAGCCACTCCGACCCTGGAAAATGGGATGAGTACGTGCCATGGATTGTCGCTGCATACAACGGATCGCGGCACAGCACCACCGGCTACTCGCCCAACTTCCTCGTCTACGGCCGCGAACTCGCCCTGCCGATCGACCGCCACCTACAGCTGGAACGGACTGAACAGCGACGCTCCCTTCCCGACTATGTGCAGCACCTACAAGCCGCCGTGAAGTGCAGTCGCGCCATCACCTCGACTCTACTGGAGCAAGCAGCCGAGCGCAACAAGAGGTACTACGACAACCACCACCACGTCAAGTCCAAATCGATGGACGCTGGCGATTTGGTGATGTTACACGTCCCACAAGCTCAAGTCGGACAGTCGAGCAAACTGCATCAAGCGTGGAGAGGACCCTACCGCATCATCGAACGGACTGGACCCAACTGCACCGTCAAACACACGGATAGCGGCAAAGAGGAGCGGGTGCACATCAACAGACTGAAGCGGTTCAAGGAGCAGAGCAGACCGGACGACAACGGCGGAGAGGCGGAAGTTCCTGATGACGCTCCGGCGCAGCAGCCGACAACGATCCCGAAGGCCAAGGGAGAGTCGAGCCCAGAGCAGCCCGAGAAGCCGTCACAGGAGAAGCCGCGCTACAACGGGAAGAAGAGGAAGCCGAAGAAGACGACTACATCGACGGAGACGAAGACGACTACTACCACCACCCCAGAAGACGGACTGAGACGTTCGACGAGAGAGAAGAAGCCCAACATTCGACTATCCCCCATTTGATTGTAATTTACCCCACCCACCTCACCCCTCTGGAGATCTACAATTTGAACTCTTATTCGACGCTATTATAATAATGCTCATTTCATGTTATCATTATTTGTATGTTGGATGGTACTGCGCGGTCGGGCCGCCCGCTCATCGGAGGAGGGGCGTGTCAAGCGCACGCGCTTGCGCGTCGAGGCCAGCGCGCGGGGGCGTGGCCGAGAGTACCCAATAACAGTGTCTTCTCGCCGGGGCGCGCCCGGAGAGCGGTTGCTCTCCGGCCGCACCATTTTTCCCTAATAAACCTTGTGTGATTTACGTTGTTCCGTTTCATTACCGCACGCGTACTATCAATGGGTTGAGGGGATCCGGTTGTAGGGGAACCAGTCATTAGAGGGTAGTAGGTAGCTGACTCTATTGATTGCGGGATTGGGAAGGAGTAGTCTAGTGGGAGGCGTTCTACCACCGTCGCATGGAGGATAAGGGAATGGTTGGCATGGCGTCACCAGGAACTTAACAGAATTTCGACGAAATGGATAGGATGATATGGATAGGATGAGAACCTTCAAAATGAAACAAAAATACACCAGACTCAAGCATACCAGACTAACAATATGAAATACACACTTTATCATCCTACAAAAAATATGAAAAAAGCGTTGTCATTCATCTGAACTCAGAACTTGTCATTAGGTGAGCGAGGCGAGGGTAATGTCCGCCATTTATGAACAATATGAAAGCGACGATCATCACCCCATCGGTACGTAAAGTGAAGTAAACAAAATACTTAGATTTGATCCGCTGTGCTTAATTCGACATTTCCGTAGGTTTCGGTTAACTATTAGAACAGGGTATTAGAAACCCGACGCAACTCGTGAACAGGCGACAGCCTACCACAGAAATCACAAGTCCAGTGTTTGTGACTCATGATTAAGTATTTATTTCCAGAAAGGTTACGGTAAAATACAGTAATGCAACGCCTACTGCGAGTACCAATAACACGAATATCGGTAGTCCCGTGGATGCGTACGTGCTGTTGGTGGTGCTTGTGACTCATGATACTATAAATAAACAATATCTTATCATTACAACATTAAACAAATGTCATAAATTAACACATACTTGATGTGAAACATTTCATAGCACTCGAAAAGAATGAAAAAAATTGTGCACTAAACAGTGATACCTTACAAGCACCAATAAATGCACGATAATGGCACCAAACACTGGCACCATTTTTCCTTAATGCTACTACGAAATTATTTTTTCAAATTGATTTAAAAATAGTCATGACTCGGTTTTTATTTTGAGATTGTTCGAAATTAACTTTGAAAGTATGCCCAACGTTATTGCGAAGTTAACCTATTGCCCAGAATCAGAGTGTACACTCCCTTTAAAGGAACAGTGGCGCTATTTTTACGACCCAGACTTGATACTTGAACCATTTGACAACAAAACAAACAAAAAAAGGACTGTTTAAGTCTGTAACCCCGTTACCCGGCCAAAAACCGCAGTGGTTGTGGTTTTTATTTTTTGAATGCGCGGGAAAACGCGACGCGTGTGTGACGCGGTGCGTGTACCGCCAAGAGAGAACAGCTGTTTTCTATTAGTTTTCACTTTTTGATTGTTTATTCTGTAATAAGCTTTGTATATTGTGTTAATCATTTTCCGAACATCTGATTGACATCACGCGAACGTTTTAGAATGTGTTAATAGATTCGTGGTTGTTCTAGTCAACGCAAATCGCTCGTATATTGAATGTTGCCAACATTGTTTGTTGCAATATCTTGTAGTAGTTGTTGTTGTTTCAATATGTAAGTATGTGTGTTGTGTGTCTTCTCTTAGTTAATTATATGAGTATGATTTCAGCTTTGTCTGCGTGCGCGGTGATGCGTCGACAGGCCGGGCTGCGCGGCGCGTTCAGTTCCGCACGAACAGACAAGTGAGTTCAAGTTCTTTCATCTTTTGTTTTCTAATAATACGTTTGTTATACATATAATTTCCATGATTATGTTCAGGTAGTCGCCGTGCTTGGCGAGCTGCTGGCCGCCAACGTCTGTCGTCTCCACCGAGCTCGATCTCGTCGCCCTCTCACACAACCTTGTGAAGTGAGTATTTTGTATTGTGTTTATTTATTTATTTTATAATAACACGCTTGTTATTCAATATCGCTAGAACTCTATTTGCAGTTCGTGTTGGTACTGCCGGGCTGAACTACACCGATCAACCTGAAGAACAAGGCAAGTGAGTATGCTATATATATATATTTTCGTGCAAAGTTGTTTGTCAAAAGTTGCTTACCAAAACTGTATTTGTTAGGAATGTACCACACTATGATACGAGTTGCTTGTATACATACATTGTTTTGTTCAGATATCGACGATCAGAGTGGCTCGCCGCCGTCCCGCCCACGTTCCCAGGAAGGAGAAGAAGGAGCGATGGAGGAAGAGTAGATTTTTGTATTGTCGTTCCTACTAGTTCATTGTAGGTTCGTTTGTTGGTATTATATACATGAAAGTTGTCTTGCAATAAAGTTGATTATTTTCTTAGACTGAGAGTGTTTGTGAAACGTATGTGTGGAGAAGCCCGTGTGTAGCTTGTGTTTGTGGGGGATGTTTTCATTTCGTGTGGTTTCATGTTTGGGAATCTAGCTGAAACATACAATTTCTGGTTCTATGCGTTGTGCTCTCTCCGGTGTTATCATCAATGTATTCAGCTCTCCTTCTATCTGCCTCTATGGCGCAGCTGGTTAGAGCGGCCGCCAGTATTCTTGAGGTCGCGGGTTCGAATCCTGTCTGATCATTTTGCGCATACAGCCGTTCTTCTGAAGCGCGCGAAATTTGAAATTGTCAAAACCTCACGGTTCTGCTAAACGCCCCTGTTCCTTTAATAGCCGAACGGTGGCAAAGGGCGATAAGCGTACCTATGCTTCACCCATGCATGTCTCTTGTGCCTATCACTCTCTCTCTCTCCCGGCCTCTCACTCTCTGCCCCGGTCGACCTAGTAGCAGTCCCCGGTAGCCCCAAGTACTGTACATTCATGTTCAATTATGTAGTCATCACCCACCCACATTGTTTTTTTCGCTCTTGACTCGTTGTTTATTCGAGCTTTATTTTGTTGTCAGATTTTATCACAATATTACATTGTATTTTTGTAGGTAATGCTTTCCCTGATGATGCCATGAAAGCGAAACGTCGGAATAAAACTGTTTCTATAGCGTTACATCGGCTGAACACCACATCTCATCATAATGTTTCTAGAAAGTCACTGTCACCGAGACGTGACAGTAGATAGACACGAGCGTTATACACATAGTAAAGTTACGGTGACCGCATCGGAGACGTGAGAGTGGATTTAAGATAAAACTCATGTTTCTCGCAATCATGATATGGACGCTATTTGAGTATTGTATATAAAAGGCTTTTGATAGTGTGGTACATAGAAGAGTGTTAGAAGTCTGTCGATCATTTGATATGACATTAATGGAAAAAACATGACGTTTTCTCAAAACCGTTTTCTCCGAGGAATCTTGTTGGGTTGGGTGTCGGAGTAAACTTCATTTTTAGTTAGCAAATTGATTCAATTTATACTTTTACTAATACTACGATACAAATAAGTGACTGAGTCCGTAATCAGAAAGAGGCAAACCAAACGAGGAAAAGAAGGAACATCGAGGAGTATGTGCATGTGGCTGACTGCTGGACGACTGAGCTGGGAGTAGGCGATGGAGAGGTCTCCTGTTGGATACACACGCAGAACTGCATTTCCTCTGCGCCCCATATACACTTCGAACGACGGCCGAATCTGAAAAAGTGCAGAGAGAAATGGAGAGGAAGTGGGTTGGAGGAGGGAGAAATGTACATACACATCGTGTCTTGCCACATCGTGCACATTGAACTGCCCATCATCTAACGTCACGAACGCTAAATGATATTGTTTGTTTGCAGCTCATAATGGCACTGTACCTTCATAGTAGATATCAGGTTTCCCTTTCAGCCAGACATGAAAGTGCGAACTAGTCGAAGGAGAGGAAACAACTGCAAATAAAGTACAAAACGTGTTTTGTTCTTTTTCTTTTTCACTCACATTTTCGATTCTTCACGTTTATCATCGACATGTCATCAACTTTCGGCTGCGTCGCGTTGTGGCAAAGATCCTGAATCAATAGTAATTAAAACAAAACAAAAATCACACGGTGACAAAAACTGACAGAAAGACGCGTTCCTTTGTAGTACGAGTTAGCAAGAATATTGTTGATGTGGGTAAAGACTGCTTCTCCAATACCTGAACAAACTACACAATTAGTTTTCATTTAAATCATCGTAACCTGGTGTAAGTGCGTTATAAGGCGGCAAAGTGTGGTTCACTTTCTCCTCCGAAACAGCTCTCGTCATGCAGAACGTCGGAGTAATTTGAATATCGTCGCACGAGCGATCGGGCACTTTTTGAAACAAAGAAATTCCTAAAGTATGTCAACAAATCTACATGAGATATGAGATGCGACCACCTCGTTTCACTGGCGCGACTTCGGGCCGCTCTCGGAAATCCCCCCTCGATATATCCGCCAACATCTCATAGAAATCGAAGTGAGACAAAAACTTCTCCGCGTTGTACAGCAAGTTTTCGCTGAAATGACGCTGTTACGACGGACAGAGGGGGCAAGGGGGAGGTAATGACCGTAGATGGGGATACTTGTCGTTCACCAAATCGGGCACGCGGATGGCGGCGAGCGGGAGGAGCTCCTCGATCAGTCCCACTTTCTGAACAACCAACACAAATGAGCAGACACACGTCACACCGTCATCTATATAGCATAATGATCGCATTAGATGTTGTTTAAGAAACGTACACTATGAATATCGAACACTATGAATTTGTTCAGTTAACACCGGAATGTGAAAATGATATGAAAATTATGCATTTTTGTCTATTCAACTACATATGTGTCGAAGATACCTAAAAGTTGCTGAAAAATGTGGTGCATTGAACATTGGTACCATTTTCTGCACTGTGATACATTTGCGCTCATTTGAAGGCAATTTCCGCAAGTAGTTTTATTGACACAATTGCATAGTTTTATCATATTTTCACATTCGGGTGCGAACTCAACTTCGAAGGACATTGTGTACTTTCTCTTAAAAGGATTTATCCGGACAATGTATGTAATCTTGCCTGATCTTCAGGTTGGGGTCGCTTTTGTTTTCGTCAGTGAAATCTTCTTTCAAAATTGTATAAATGTGGAAATACTGTTTGTATTGTTAACATTTTTTTCCGCGCAAACATAAGTTCAAAACTCGTCTTCATTGAAGAGAAAGAAAACGACCCCATACATTGTCCGGATACATTCTTTAAATTTTCTTTAAAAGTATATATATATATATAAACGTAAAAATATAAACTTTGTCTTAACCCAATGCAACAAAAGCACATACATAAAACGTTTACAAATACTAACACAAACCTGCGCATACCGGACTGTGGAAGCAAATTATGGAAAATGAGAATATTCTGTCATGGTTGCTAACAACAATATGTGCTTCTGTTCAATTTCATAGAAACTTTGCATATGTGCGGAGTTATGACTATTCCTAGGATTGGATCTGGATTATAACAGAAAAAAACTCATATATCTATCTTCTTCTGTTCTCTCTCTCCCTCTGTTCCTTTTCTCTCTCTTCTCTATTTCTCCCTGTTCTTTCTCTTTCACTCCTCTCTCTCTCTCTCTCTCTCATCACAACGTATTCACGGATCGCCGTTACGTTTCACAAAACGTTTTTCCAACGTACATATATTATTTTTCCGGGAGATAGTTCGCCAGGTTACGGTAGAAAATCGATCTACCCTCTAGTCGCATTTGATCTACCTTCTAGTCGTGAGGAGACCCAAGCGCGCGCTTTCAAACAATATTATCGATCAAAGAAGCCGACATGCGAATCAAAGAGGCCGCGTGACACTCGAGCCTTTGCCCGCGCTGTCTGGCCTTTCTCGCTCAAAACTGAGTTTCGCCAACTGACCCCGGCTGGCAATAACAGAAACTATCCTTCAGGCGGCGAGTATATGTTCTCACTACCAGTCGGTGTCGCGCCCACTGCGCACTTCCTGGTTATAGTTGACGGAATCAAAACAATGTAAACCCGGCGCGCATTTGACGCTGGCGGCGGCGGGGCGGACTACCCTCAAAGTGCAAGTTGGGAAAAGTAGTGACGAGAAGAAAGGAAGGAAGGACACGAAACACGCTGGCCTTTCGCCTAGTGCGCACGCAGGAACGCGCATAACTTCTTTCACAGAAGAGATACAAAGATGCCGTCGACCAGTACTCTGGCCTACGGAACGGTGCAAATCTAACTAACATAATTGGGATGAGTTCACATCGCTGATAACATGACCTTTGGATATCGCTACTTTAAAATTCTGGCGCGAGCTCTATCCTAAGCCAAAAGAGAGGGCGCTGCGAGCCCTCTCTAATTTCCATGTATGTATGTACTCACCGTTGTTTTCCTGGGATCGAAGCGATTGCTGTGGTCTGACATAACAATCACAAACGTGTCGTTGAAGAGATGGCGGTTCTCTGTGAGCACCTGAATATAGTATATACATACATCACCCACTAGCAAAACGAGTCGAAACTGTTGATATGATATCTTTTAGAAGCACTTACGTAAAAGGTGTTGTTTGTGTTAACCTGATTCAAAAAAAAACGTATGCATATATTATTTATTTTTGAAAAATCAAATCGTAAACAATTGAACATGAAAACTAACACAAACTTGCTCTCGCAGACATGAGCGCTCTGCGAGCCTGCAGGACTCGAACATGCTAGTGTACCACTCACTCAGACGACGGCGAGCCTACCTGACTGAGTATGTCGTCTCCGTGTCCCGCCATGTCCTCGCGTCCCGGACCATGCGTCAGCGTCGTCACCCAGGTGGACGAGAAGCGGCGCAGGTGGCGGTAGGTCGAGTGGAATCTGAAGACACAGCCAGCATGGACGGGCGCGGGTCGGCGCGCAACGCACCGCATCGTGTATCGCCACTGCTCCTCGAACACGCGCCGCCCGCCCACCAGACACATGAGTGTGTCGCACGGGTTGCCGTCGTGGTAGGGCCTGCCTGGAACTGCACGGGTGCGCGGTGCGCAGTCGCTCACCTGGTGTAGTGGCCAAAGTGCGGATTGCCGGACCTGTAGTTGCTGAAGGGGTCGGCATAGGCGCAGTCAGTGTCCCACGACACCACCGCCCCGTGTCGCTCAAACAGCTTGAACGCAAAGTCGACGCCAGATATATTACGTGGCGGCTCACGCGACATGTTCTGCAACATCTTTGCAGTTACATAAGTACATATACGATCAAGGCGCGCTTGTTTGACGGAGCTCACCTTGTACACGTACGAGCGCATCCCGGCGTACATCGCCCACGCGTTGGGCTTGGAAATCCCAGCCACCTGAAATCAATACGGAACGGTCGCAGAAACCTAGCGAACAGAAAGTGCGCCGTCTGGATCTCAACAGAGACGCAAGGGAGAGCGAGAGAGGCTGCTAGGAAACAAAGTGATGTTGCGGGCCCTGCCTTTGAGTACTTGTTCATGAAGACGAAGCGATTCAACTCGAGAAAGTCGATTGTGTGGGGCATTTGTCGGCGGGCGGCCGACGCCGACAGCGAATCGAGGACGAAGACGAGCACCGACGGCAGGTCGGCCGACGACGGCGCGCTAAACAAAAGCTAAGCCGGCACGCGTTCTGCTCACCGATCGGCGACGTCTCTCGGCGCGACGCCCAGGAACTTGGTGGAGACGTTGACGCTGGCATCGGCGTCCAACTCACAGCCCACCTCTGTCACATCGCTCTGCACCGCCGTAGCTGCTGCAACACTCGCGCACACCTTTACGTTTTATATGTCATCATGATTATGTTGTCATATATACAGAAATAACGATTTCGAATAAAGTCAATAATCAATCAACCAATCGTTTGATTGATGGATTGATTGACTTTATCCGCGTACTCGAGTGTGTGAGCGGCTGCCAGCTGCCGGGGGTCGTGTCCACCTTGCCGTTCTTGTTGACGCTAATCGGATTCGATCGATAGCGACACGTGTAGGCGGAGTCGTGCTGCGTTAACATGCCAGCGGACAAGTTGAATGCGACCGGGAACGGCTGCAAAGTGTGTGTACAGACATAGTTTGGGGAGATGGCTGAGCTACGTACCTGTTCCGAGGAGCAGTCGATGGACATAGTGTGCGGTTGGCGAAACTCGGCAAGTGTCGGGTCGTGGGGATCGGGCGTCTCGAAGTGGACAGTTTCCGAGAGCATCACACTGCAATTCTGCATTATCTCTTAAAGGGACAGGGGTGTTTGGTGTTACCACAGTTCGACGAATTTCACTGATCAGACATCAGAACTAGGCGAAACTGTTTGCATGTAGCGGGACTCGAACCAGCATAGGTTGATCTATGAAGCGTGAGCGTTTCCACAACACTACAACGACATGTGCTGTCAGATTAATAATATCGACGAAATGCGCACAGAGCTTATCTTTCCGATAAGCAATTTGGCGGGATGTTTGAATTTGCCTTATTAAGCTTCGCACGCGCATATTTTGGTAAGTGTGTAAGTAACGAGAAAACGCCGTTATTTTGCGTTTTCTTTATTTGTTTCGTGTTTACATAGGTCAAGCAATAAATCAAATTTAAAAAATAAGTGCCACTGTGCTTTTAAAAGTGCTTGCGTAAAGAAAGTTAAAGTCAGTATGTCTTTCAATCCAATTCAACAAAAGCGCATGCATAAAAAAGCGCATGCACAAACTCTACTTTCACGCCCGTCCTTTCTAAAGATAATAACGCTTTGTAACGATACTTATATCTGTCTTATCGATCGCCGCAGCGTAAGTGCATTTGTCTTTTTCTCTGCGCTCTTTGCCAACAGCGCGCACTCTCGCGCTTTTTCTCCTCCTATGAAAACCCGTAACATACCGCGAGCTTAGCGACTTTTGGTAACATACGCCTATCATAAGCGTATACTATTTTCATTTCGGAGCCCGATCGAGTCGCCGAGTCAACTCGCTCCGCCCCATTCATTTGCTTAACATATGAAAAGGTTAGGCAGTAAACCCGGCGTGAATTTGTCTTTGCGCGCAGCCATAAGCGAGCGAGCGTTGTTCTGAACAGTTTCACAGGATGTGTGTGCACCGCGCACCACACTGATTGCTTACATCCACAACAGCAAACAACAACTTTGTAAACAAAGTTCCAAAGTGTTTGTACATTTTTGAAAAGTGTTCATCGATACCTGCAAATTCGCACATTTTAAAACCTGAAATGTGATTGAGCCGCAGCTCATCGATCAAAATCGTTAATATTCCACGAGGTTAAGCGGTAATATACCGTGAGGATAGTGGCGCGTTTCTTAACATACCCTTTACGAAGGATATGTTAAGCGAATACGCTCGCGCTACGTTACCGATAACCGCGCGGTATGTTACGGGTTTTCATAGGAGCTCGCACCCCCGCGGTCCGACCGCAGCAGAGGGATGGCTTGCAGCTAGAGTGACGAGAAACGATACCCACTCACCCACACTGGCTTCTCGATTCCTGGGCGCGCGCTATCGCTCATAACTTCTTTCGGAGCAAATATAAAAAACATTCCACCGACCAATGATCTGGGATCTGGCCTACGGAACTGTGCGAATTTAACTCACATAAATTTGATAAGTTCACATAGTTGCTAATATGATCTTTAGTAATCGCTTTTTGAAAATTTTGGCGCGAGCCGTACACTAATAATCCAAAAGAGAGGGCGCTGCATGCTCTCTAATTCGCCATCGCCCGACGCACTCACTCGAACAGCGATAGTTGGCTGGTGTTTGCGGGTGGTTGTCCGGCAAGGCTGGAGCTGCGGTCGGGCAGCTCCACGTGTTCGAGCAGCACGAAGACGGTCGTCGCGCACACCAGCGCGCCGAACACACGCGCGTTCATCGGCGAGTCGGAGGACGCGTGTCGTGTGTGGCGATCGAGCTAGCCGCTCACTGAGATCTGTGGTGAGCGGATCTGTGTCAGATCTGTGGGAAACCTGTACAAGATCTGTATCTGTGTGGTGGCGGCTTGAAATGAGTTTCTAATCTTCGCACGAGATGAGGTTGTTAGTAATGCAATTGAGATAAACGTATGGGACACATATTATTCAAATTAATGCGATACCTTTACAATACACTTGGACCGGAGGAAGCAGGCACATCAGAATCGCAATGTACTACTGCCTAAGGAAAGATAGATCCACTAACATACCAGACTATTCAACCAGATGCCACTGTTTTATAGAACTGGCATCTGCTTAGACTATTGTCTCTCACAGAAACATGTACTCAGCCTATTGGTACTGTCGTACGAGAAGACGTTCAACCAAGTATCGTATCGAACAAGCTCACTCGTGCAATTGCAGCTGTGGCTATAAATGGATTGCTCATACATTTGTTGCTATCGCATCATAATAGTATGGGCAATAATAAATAAATCAATACACTAAGCATTTACGGAGTTTACTACCACCACTCTACAACACATACAACATTCACTGTGATGACTCACTGTGATTCAACGTTTGTTCTTTTGGCATTCACAATTCACTAATGTGAGAGATTTCTGAGAACTGTCTCATCAAGACATACAACCACAAATGTATCACATGGCATACCCTCTCACACTCACCGTGGGCTTGTCGCTGCCGCGCACCTGCCCTCGCTGCTCACCGCTCCCACCCGCGTCAACAATGCCGTCAGAGACCGCCACTGACACACCCTGAACGGCTGTGCGCTTCGTCGGGGGAGACTGAAACACAAGTTAAACTAAGGAAACAGGAAACTCTACATAACCTATAACAACATACCATGTTGATATATAAATGTAGCAACCACAATCTCGACCACAATCTAACAACATTTGTCGACGAGTCTTAATTAATTCAAAGAAGCAGCGTGGCGAAGACCGCTGTACATCCTTTGACAGATACGCCTTCTCAATGGCCATCCTCACACACGACGGAACGGTGATGCGCACTTGGTAGCCAATTTCTTTCGAACGCCCAACTCACAAAGGCCTTATAGACATGTCTCAATACACTAAATAAGAAAGTCTTAAAATTAAACATCTTTTAACTTATACCTGTTAGTATCCTTCTCAAGCTTATCCAACTGTTTGCGGGTCTCGGATTCATATCCAACATAGCAACTTCGACAAGAGTACGAAGGGTCTATAATCACCGCCTATATATTACACCAAAACACTTTCTGTGATGAACGTAAACATAACCTTCTCATTGATTCGATGATGAAAGTCCTCACAGTCGGGGACACACCCAGTGAGACCACCGAACGCACGCACACATCGCTCTCCCCAGAACTTAAGAATGTCTTGCTTCTCCGACAATTGGAGACAACACACATTCTCCCTCGCAGTAGGATACAATGTGCATTTTGCACAGCGGCAAAATTCATACACCTTCTCCCTTTCGGGAACACACTCCTTGAGTGTATAGCAAAACCTGCTGTCACTCAATTTCTCCATATCATCATGGCTGAACTTCCTCGAATCACAAATGTCATCATAGGCCTTCGAATCGAACTCAAAATTGATAGGAACCTCCATCTAAAGCACAAATGTTTTAAATCAATAAAATCTGTCACATTGAATTGTCAAGCGCACGCGCTTGCGCGTCGAGGCCAGCGCGCGGGGGCGTGGCCGAGAGTACCCAATAACAGTGTCTTCTCGCCGGGGCGCGCCCGGAGAGCGGTTGCTCTCCGGCCGCACCATTTTTCCCTAATAAACCTTGTGTGATTTACGTTGTTCCGTTTCATTACCGCACGCGTACTATCAATGGGTTGAGGGGATCCGGTTGTAGGGGAACCAGTCATTAGAGGGTAGTAGGTAGCTGACTCTATTGATTGCGGGATTGGGAAGGAGTAGTCTAGTGGGAGGCGTTCTACCACCGTCGCATGGAGGATAAGGGAATGGTTGGCATGGCGTCACCAGGAACTTAACAGTGGAGATCCCGGTCTTCTTTGGGCGGAGGGGCGAAAGCCTTTCCCCAAGGAGAACTCGGAGTAGAGCGCTTAGTCTTTTCCAGCTCACTAATTTTGCTGCGATGCCTTGCTGCGCTTGCTTGTCCGCCCATTATTGAGTGTTGCTTTTTCCCCACACCTTCCTTATCCTAGAGGGCACGATCCTTAGGTCGTGTTCGATGTTGTGTTTTTGTGCCGCGCCAGCCGCCAGTAGCTCTGATCAAGCTGCTGTCGATGACCCACACGGGGAGACAATGAGATCTACCTTCTCGTCTTTTTATGTGTCCGCTACCGTAAGTTGTTTGCACTCCGGTACCTTTGCCGCCGCGCCCGTTTCGCTCGCATTCATGTCGCAATCCGCATACAGCCGCCTTAGTCTCACTCGGCAGCAGGTAATCTCCTCGGAGAGCACTTGTCTGTGACATTCGGATGTCGCGCAGCTGCTTAGTTAACCCGGATGGTCGGATCCTGGCCGCGCATTTATTTTGTTGTTCTCACCACCGGGCTTACTGTAATACATAGACTCTCAGTGAGAGAGGGGAGGTGCTACAGTAGAGTAGATCGTAGTGGGTTGTTTACGGGACAGCGCTCCAGTGGTCATCTATCTTGTCGTATCGCATCGGCTGACCCAGCCAGCGGACCACTGGCGGCAGCTGGGAGCTGATTTACTGCCCGCTTGACCCTTTGCCCTTGGAGAAGGAGATCACAGGCGATAGCAGGCGGCCACCGTCTTGATAGGTGATTTACGACCTGGCAAGGGACCACAACAAGAGGGCGGGACCGATAAGACCCGACGGACCACCCGCCCCTCTCCCTCAGTCACCGTCGCAGTCGCCTCGCAAGCCGGCTGCTCCACCCCGCACTCATCGAGCCTTCGCTTCACCCCACCCGGAGGAAGCGCCAGAGAGGTACGCGTTGTTATTAAATGTGGGCTGACTGACTGACATACTGACATACTGTGGGCACGGGATGATGGGATGCGTACATAGCGGGAGCAGTAGATGGGACTGTACATCCATTCACTAGTCACTAGACCTAGGCTACACACCCATACCCTCCGCGCCGTCCGTGACGTACCATACTGTAATCCGTTCATTTTCTGTCTCTCACAGTGTCATGTATTGTCTTCTCATATATCAAGATGTGCATATTCATATTCCACTACACCATATTCGGCTATTCAAGTTTTATTATTATTGTTTATAATATTATCCGCTATTGGCGAGGGGACAGTAGATGTCGGTGCAGCAGAAACACGCTCACAACTCACACCTACTATCACCTCCCAGGCATCCTTTTTTGTCGATCAATGGTTTCCCCGTTCATCGATAATTCTCTCACTCCACAATTGTTCCCTTTCATACACCATATGCAGATGAGTCACCTCATACGCATCCTTCTTCCAACCTATCATATCCATATCAGTCAGTCTTCCACTTGATACTTTGCCTACGTTCCGCTCACCACTGCCTCTTGTCCCGAGACAGACCTGTCCGGCATCCTCGATCTCACTTGTTCAATATTCCCGCTCACATGCGGATTGTTGTGTATTAGGAGCACTGATCGGAAGCGCACCGACCAGTGCGAATGTCGTTCCCTAGTTTTCCTTCCCTGAGGGCAGGGACGACACCGACATGTGACTTTGATGCTCGCTCGACTATCTGTCTCATTCGCGTTCGTCAACAGTGCGGTAACGTCGTTGTGTTGTAGTTGATTGTGTTCTAATGACTCGAGAAGAACAATAACGGTATCCCACACCCTCAAAAATTAATCGTTCCTAATTCAATTCATTTGTCAATACAACCAAACAATATGATACTTGTTATTATTCTTCTCGACTTCGTTATCAGATATTGACCGCGTTCTCGTGTTCTTTCCGTTTCTGCCACGCTGCGCGTACATTTCCACAAACCCAAGCATCTAAAATCAATCTCACTTTCACTCTTACCTAATTCACCATTGCCGCATACAACACTATACCATTCCTGCGCGCGTTTTTCAACTTCTCACTCTTTCATCCTCATTTTTATCGTACTCACCTTCTCACCCCCCACCGCAATTTTCGCAGACAGCACGTTCACAGAGCACGCGGGTTTTCACATGAACATATGTAGAACCACTCACCCGGATCACTATGGCTCTTGTAAATTTGCAACTATCTGGCACAAACCTCTCACTTTGAATAATCCCGTGACGTTCGTAATTGTGTTTTTTTGTGTGCCCCCATCTTCTTCTATCGCGATCACTTTCTCTCTCACTCTCTGCACCGCATGAAGCCTGACTTATCACCCACCTCTCATATCCGTCATATACTCGCGCATGTGTTCCGACTATTATGCAATTGAGATACCGTACCCCATATAAGTTTCCACCCCAATTAGTTAATTTAAACCCTCCTTGTTTACATCTCTCACACCCATTACATAATAATCTACAATAGCCTCTCTCAGTCTTATCATTCCCCCATTCACCCTACCCCCTCGGACACATTGCCCCTCGCTCTTTTAGCCTCTCTTTCCCACCATCCCAGAGCAAGCCGACTTGAGCATTCTTGACTTTGAGCGTGACGTGTCTGTCTTTCTCTTGTCGGTGCGAGACTACAGATTGAGTTTGTGTGCGCGGTGATTCGTGTCGGTCTGGAAGCGCGCCACTGGTCGTGTAGGGCGCACCATTCGATTCTCACTCATTCATACGAGCGCTATCAACGCAGCCCGCGTCTCACTGAATTTCGCCCACCTAGACAAATTCACACGGTCTCGTTACACTGCGCCTATCGGAATTGCTCTATCCTCCTCTTTTTGCGATACCACATTGTTCCTCGCCACTCTCGTTGTCTATGAGACTGTGTCATCTCTCCCTGTTGCAAAGCGACGGAGTCACTGGGAAGCCGTATGTCGAAAGAACAGGCGTAAAATGACGTGACAGCTCGGAAGGGCCCCACCACACATAGTCCCAGATGCAGTCACAGTCTTTGTCCAGGACTGCGCGAGTGCGTGTAAATCCTCTTTGTTGATCTCTCATGGTCTGCCGAGAAGCGCGTGTGATTTGATCGTTGTGTCATAGTCGAAAGTGGCAAGTTGTTGTGATGACTCCGCATGCGATAGCTGGAATTGTGTTGAGCCCTCCGATCATTTGCGTGTGGCATGCCGGCGTGGAAAACCGCAATCGTACTCTCTCTCCAATGTCTTCGTCACTTCCAATATTGTATCATCATCTCTCGTTGATGTATAGCCGGGGAAGTAGCGGATAGGCATATAGGATCGTAGACTCACTAGGCTAGGGCTAACGATCCATTCGTTCAGGACATCTCTCTGCGAAGAAGACGACAAAGACATTGACCGACCGATTCCGATGGACGGGAATGACAACTGCCATCTCGCGCTTCAACGAGTCATGCCGAGAGTGCCAACTTCGAAAGACGCCGGCCGCTCTGGTCCCGACAGAGCCGATGGAGATCGCAAGGACCCCCACCGAGCCGTTCGAGGAGTGCCACGCAGACGTGCTAGGCCCCTACCCGATGGTCGTCGCGGTGCCGATTCCGGACCAGACTGCAATGACCCTGGCCGAGACCGTCGCCAAGGAGCTGATCAGCGTTCACGGAGCCCCTCGCATACTCGTCACCGACCAGGGAAAGCAGTACAAGTCGGAGCTGTTCACGGAGACTATGCAGCTGTTTGGAATCGACCACATCTTCTCTAGCGCCTACCACCACCAGTCGAATGGAGTCGTGGAGAGGTACAACCGCACCCTGGGCGACGGAATCAGCGTGTACAGCCACTCCGACCCTGGAAAATGGGATGAGTACGTGCCATGGATTGTCGCTGCATACAACGGATCGCGGCACAGCACCACCGGCTACTCGCCCAACTTCCTCGTCTACGGCCGCGAACTCGCCCTGCCGATCGACCGCCACCTACAGCTGGAACGGACTGAACAGCGACTCTCCCTTCCCGACTATGTGCAGCACCTACAAGCCGCCGTGAAGTGCAGTCGCGCCATCACCTCGACTCTACTGGAGCAAGCAGCCGAGCGCAACAAGAGGTACTACGACAACCACCACCACGTCAAGTCCAAATCGATGGACGCTGGCGATTTGGTGATGTTACACGTCCCACAAGCTCAAGTCGGACAGTCGAGCAAACTGCATCAAGCGTGGAGAGGACCCTACCGCATCATCGAACGGACTGGACCCAACTGCACCGTCAAACACACGGATAGCGGCAAAGAGGAGCGGGTGCACATCAACAGACTGAAGCGGTTCAAGGAGCAGAGCAGACCGGACGACAACGGCGGAGAGGCGGAAGTTCCTGATGACGCTCCGGCGCAGCAGCCGACAACGATCCCGAAGGCCAAGGGAGAGTCGAGCCCAGAGCAGCCCGAGAAGCCGTCACAGGAGAAGCCGCGCTACAACGGGAAGAAGAGGAAGCCGAAGAAGACGACTACATCGACGGAGACGAAGACGACTACTACCACCACCCCAGAAGACGGACTGAGACGTTCGACGAGAGAGAAGAAGCCCAACATTCGACTATCCCCCATTTGATTGTAATTTACCCCACCCACCTCACCCCTCTGGAGATCTACAATTTGAACTCTTATTCGACGCTATTATAATAATGCTCATTTCATGTTATCATTATTTGTATGTTGGATGGTACTGCGCGGTCGGGCCGCCCGCTCATCGGAGGAGGGGCGTGTCAAGCGCACGCGCTTGCGCGTCGAGGCCAGCGCGCGGGGGCGTGGCCGAGAGTACCCAATAACAGTGTCTTCTCGCCGGGGCGCGCCCGGAGAGCGGTTGCTCTCCGGCCGCACCATTTTTCCCTAATAAACCTTGTGTGATTTACGTTGTTCCGTTTCATTACCGCACGCGTACTATCAATGGGTTGAGGGGATCCGGTTGTAGGGGAACCAGTCATTAGAGGGTAGTAGGTAGCTGACTCTATTGATTGCGGGATTGGGAAGGAGTAGTCTAGTGGGAGGCGTTCTACCACCGTCGCATGGAGGATAAGGGAATGGTTGGCATGGCGTCACCAGGAACTTAACAGAATTTCGACGAAATGGATAGGATGATATGGATAGGATGAGAACCTTCAAAATGAAACAAAAATACACCAGACTCAAGCATACCAGACTAACAATATGAAATACACACTTTATCATCCTACAAAAAATATGAAAAAAGCGTTGTCATTCATCTGAACTCAGAACTTGTCATTAGGTGAGCGAGGCGAGGGTAATGTCCGCCATTTATGAACAATATGAAAGCGACGATCATCACCCCATCGGTACGTAAAGTGAAGTAAACAAAATACTTAGATTTGATCCGCTGTGCTTAATTCGACATTTCCGTAGGTTTCGGTTAACTATTAGAACAGGGTATTAGAAACCCGACGCAACTCGTGAACAGGCGACAGCCTACCACAGAAATCACAAGTCCAGTGTTTGTGACTCATGATTAAGTATTTATTTCCAGAAAGGTTACGGTAAAATACAGTAATGCAACGCCTACTGCGAGTACCAATAACACGAATATCGGTAGTCCCGTGGATGCGTACGTGCTGTTGGTGGTGCTTGTGACTCATGATACTATAAATAAACAATATCTTATCATTACAACATTAAACAAATGTCATAAATTAACACATACTTGATGTGAAACATTTCATAGCACTCGAAAAGAATGAAAAAAATTGTGCACTAAACAGTGATACCTTACAAGCACCAATAAATGCACGATAATGGCACCAAACACTGGCACCATTTTTCCTTAATGCTACTACGAAATTATTTTTTCAAATTGATTTAAAAATAGTCATGACTCGGTTTTTATTTTGAGATTGTTCGAAATTAACTTTGAAAGTATGCCCAACGTTATTGCGAAGTTAACCTATTGCCCAGAATCAGAGTGTACACTCCCTTTAAAGGAACAGTGGCGCTATTTTTACGACCCAGACTTGATACTTGAACCATTTGACAACAAAACAAACAAAAAAAGGACTGTTTAAGTCTGTAACCCCGTTACCCGGCCAAAAACCGCAGTGGTTGTGGTTTTTATTTTTTGAATGCGCGGGAAAACGCGACGCGTGTGTGACGCGGTGCGTGTACCGCCAAGAGAGAACAGCTGTTTTCTATTAGTTTTCACTTTTTGATTGTTTATTCTGTAATAAGCTTTGTATATTGTGTTAATCATTTTCCGAACATCTGATTGACATCACGCGAACGTTTTAGAATGTGTTAATAGATTCGTGGTTGTTCTAGTCAACGCAAATCGCTCGTATATTGAATGTTGCCAACATTGTTTGTTGCAATATCTTGTAGTAGTTGTTGTTGTTTCAATATGTAAGTATGTGTGTTGTGTGTCTTCTCTTAGTTAATTATATGAGTATGATTTCAGCTTTGTCTGCGTGCGCGGTGATGCGTCGACAGGCCGGGCTGCGCGGCGCGTTCAGTTCCGCACGAACAGACAAGTGAGTTCAAGTTCTTTCATCTTTTGTTTTCTAATAATACGTTTGTTATACATATAATTTCCATGATTATGTTCAGGTAGTCGCCGTGCTTGGCGAGCTGCTGGCCGCCAACGTCTGTCGTCTCCACCGAGCTCGATCTCGTCGCCCTCTCACACAACCTTGTGAAGTGAGTATTTTGTATTGTGTTTATTTATTTATTTTATAATAACACGCTTGTTATTCAATATCGCTAGAACTCTATTTGCAGTTCGTGTTGGTACTGCCGGGCTGAACTACACCGATCAACCTGAAGAACAAGGCAAGTGAGTATGCTATATATATATATTTTCGTGCAAAGTTGTTTGTCAAAAGTTGCTTACCAAAACTGTATTTGTTAGGAATGTACCACACTATGATACGAGTTGCTTGTATACATACATTGTTTTGTTCAGATATCGACGATCAGAGTGGCTCGCCGCCGTCCCGCCCACGTTCCCAGGAAGGAGAAGAAGGAGCGATGGAGGAAGAGTAGATTTTTGTATTGTCGTTCCTACTAGTTCATTGTAGGTTCGTTTGTTGGTATTATATACATGAAAGTTGTCTTGCAATAAAGTTGATTATTTTCTTAGACTGAGAGTGTTTGTGAAACGTATGTGTGGAGAAGCCCGTGTGTAGCTTGTGTTTGTGGGGGATGTTTTCATTTCGTGTGGTTTCATGTTTGGGAATCTAGCTGAAACATACAATTTCTGGTTCTATGCGTTGTGCTCTCTCCGGTGTTATCATCAATGTATTCAGCTCTCCTTCTATCTGCCTCTATGGCGCAGCTGGTTAGAGCGGCCGCCAGTATTCTTGAGGTCGCGGGTTCGAATCCTGTCTGATCATTTTGCGCATACAGCCGTTCTTCTGAAGCGCGCGAAATTTGAAATTGTCAAAACCTCACGGTTCTGCTAAACGCCCCTGTTCCTTTAATAGCCGAACGGTGGCAAAGGGCGATAAGCGTACCTATGCTTCACCCATGCATGTCTCTTGTGCCTATCACTCTCTCTCTCTCCCGGCCTCTCACTCTCTGCCCCGGTCGACCTAGTAGCAGTCCCCGGTAGCCCCAAGTACTGTACATTCATGTTCAATTATGTAGTCATCACCCACCCACATTGTTTTTTTCGCTCTTGACTCGTTGTTTATTCGAGCTTTATTTTGTTGTCAGATTTTATCACAATATTACATTGTATTTTTGTAGGTAATGCTTTCCCTGATGATGCCATGAAAGCGAAACGTCGGAATAAAACTGTTTCTATAGCGTTACATCGGCTGAACACCACATCTCATCATAATGTTTCTAGAAAGTCACTGTCACCGAGACGTGACAGTAGATAGACACGAGCGTTATACACATAGTAAAGTTACGGTGACCGCATCGGAGACGTGAGAGTGGATTTAAGATAAAACTCATGTTTCTCGCAATCATGATATGGACGCTATTTGAGTATTGTATATAAAAGGCTTTTGATAGTGTGGTACATAGAAGAGTGTTAGAAGTCTGTCGATCATTTGATATGACATTAATGGAAAAAACATGACGTTTTCTCAAAACCGTTTTCTCCGAGGAATCTTGTTGGGTTGGGTGTCGGAGTAAACTTCATTTTTAGTTAGCAAATTGATTCAATTTATACTTTTACTAATACTACGATACAAATAAGTGACTGAGTCCGTAATCAGAAAGAGGCAAACCAAACGAGGAAAAGAAGGAACATCGAGGAGTATGTGCATGTGGCTGACTGCTGGACGACTGAGCTGGGAGTAGGCGATGGAGAGGTCTCCTGTTGGATACACACGCAGAACTGCATTTCCTCTGCGCCCCATATACACTTCGAACGACGGCCGAATCTGAAAAAGTGCAGAGAGAAATGGAGAGGAAGTGGGTTGGAGGAGGGAGAAATGTACATACACATCGTGTCTTGCCACATCGTGCACATTGAACTGCCCATCATCTAACGTCACGAACGCTAAATGATATTGTTTGTTTGCAGCTCATAATGGCACTGTACCTTCATAGTAGATATCAGGTTTCCCTTTCAGCCAGACATGAAAGTGCGAACTAGTCGAAGGAGAGGAAACAACTGCAAATAAAGTACAAAACGTGTTTTGTTCTTTTTCTTTTTCACTCACATTTTCGATTCTTCACGTTTATCATCGACATGTCATCAACTTTCGGCTGCGTCGCGTTGTGGCAAAGATCCTGAATCAATAGTAATTAAAACAAAACAAAAATCACACGGTGACAAAAACTGACAGAAAGACGCGTTCCTTTGTAGTACGAGTTAGCAAGAATATTGTTGATGTGGGTAAAGACTGCTTCTCCAATACCTGAACAAACTACACAATTAGTTTTCATTTAAATCATCGTAACCTGGTGTAAGTGCGTTATAAGGCGGCAAAGTGTGGTTCACTTTCTCCTCCGAAACAGCTCTCGTCATGCAGAACGTCGGAGTAATTTGAATATCGTCGCACGAGCGATCGGGCACTTTTTGAAACAAAGAAATTCCTAAAGTATGTCAACAAATCTACATGAGATATGAGATGCGACCACCTCGTTTCACTGGCGCGACTTCGGGCCGCTCTCGGAAATCCCCCCTCGATATATCCGCCAACATCTCATAGAAATCGAAGTGAGACAAAAACTTCTCCGCGTTGTACAGCAAGTTTTCGCTGAAATGACGCTGTTACGACGGACAGAGGGGGCAAGGGGGAGGTAATGACCGTAGATGGGGATACTTGTCGTTCACCAAATCGGGCACGCGGATGGCGGCGAGCGGGAGGAGCTCCTCGATCAGTCCCACTTTCTGAACAACCAACACAAATGAGCAGACACACGTCACACCGTCATCTATATAGCATAATGATCGCATTAGATGTTGTTTAAGAAACGTACACTATGAATATCGAACACTATGAATTTGTTCAGTTAACACCGGAATGTGAAAATGATATGAAAATTATGCATTTTTGTCTATTCAACTACATATGTGTCGAAGATACCTAAAAGTTGCTGAAAAATGTGGTGCATTGAACATTGGTACCATTTTCTGCACTGTGATACATTTGCGCTCATTTGAAGGCAATTTCCGCAAGTAGTTTTATTGACACAATTGCATAGTTTTATCATATTTTCACATTCGGGTGCGAACTCAACTTCGAAGGACATTGTGTACTTTCTCTTAAAAGGATTTATCCGGACAATGTATGTAATCTTGCCTGATCTTCAGGTTGGGGTCGCTTTTGTTTTCGTCAGTGAAATCTTCTTTCAAAATTGTATAAATGTGGAAATACTGTTTGTATTGTTAACATTTTTTTCCGCGCAAACATAAGTTCAAAACTCGTCTTCATTGAAGAGAAAGAAAACGACCCCATACATTGTCCGGATACATTCTTTAAATTTTCTTTAAAAGTATATATATATATATAAACGTAAAAATATAAACTTTGTCTTAACCCAATGCAACAAAAGCACATACATAAAACGTTTACAAATACTAACACAAACCTGCGCATACCGGACTGTGGAAGCAAATTATGGAAAATGAGAATATTCTGTCATGGTTGCTAACAACAATATGTGCTTCTGTTCAATTTCATAGAAACTTTGCATATGTGCGGAGTTATGACTATTCCTAGGATTGGATCTGGATTATAACAGAAAAAAACTCATATATCTATCTTCTTCTGTTCTCTCTCTCCCTCTGTTCCTTTTCTCTCTCTTCTCTATTTCTCCCTGTTCTTTCTCTTTCACTCCTCTCTCTCTCTCTCTCATCACAACGTATTCACGGATCGCCGTTACGTTTCACAAAACGTTTTTCCAACGTACATATATTATTTTTCCGGGAGATAGTTCGCCAGGTTACGGTAGAAAATCGATCTACCCTCTAGTCGCATTTGATCTACCTTCTAGTCGTGAGGAGACCCAAGCGCGCGCTTTCAAACAATATTATCGATCAAAGAAGCCGACATGCGAATCAAAGAGGCCGCGTGACACTCGAGCCTTTGCCCGCGCTGTCTGGCCTTTCTCGCTCAAAACTGAGTTTCGCCAACTGACCCCGGCTGGCAATAACAGAAACTATCCTTCAGGCGGCGAGTATATGTTCTCACTACCAGTCGGTGTCGCGCCCACTGCGCACTTCCTGGTTATAGTTGACGGAATCAAAACAATGTAAACCCGGCGCGCATTTGACGCTGGCGGCGGCGGGGCGGACTACCCTCAAAGTGCAAGTTGGGAAAAGTAGTGACGAGAAGAAAGGAAGGAAGGACACGAAACACGCTGGCCTTTCGCCTAGTGCGCACGCAGGAACGCGCATAACTTCTTTCACAGAAGAGATACAAAGATGCCGTCGACCAGTACTCTGGCCTACGGAACGGTGCAAATCTAACTAACATAATTGGGATGAGTTCACATCGCTGATAACATGACCTTTGGATATCGCTACTTTAAAATTCTGGCGCGAGCTCTATCCTAAGCCAAAAGAGAGGGCGCTGCGAGCCCTCTCTAATTTCCATGTATGTATGTACTCACCGTTGTTTTCCTGGGATCGAAGCGATTGCTGTGGTCTGACATAACAATCACAAACGTGTCGTTGAAGAGATGGCGGTTCTCTGTGAGCACCTGAATATAGTATATACATACATCACCCACTAGCAAAACGAGTCGAAACTGTTGATATGATATCTTTTAGAAGCACTTACGTAAAAGGTGTTGTTTGTGTTAACCTGATTCAAAAAAAAACGTATGCATATATTATTTATTTTTGAAAAATCAAATCGTAAACAATTGAACATGAAAACTAACACAAACTTGCTCTCGCAGACATGAGCGCTCTGCGAGCCTGCAGGACTCGAACATGCTAGTGTACCACTCACTCAGACGACGGCGAGCCTACCTGACTGAGTATGTCGTCTCCGTGTCCCGCCATGTCCTCGCGTCCCGGACCATGCGTCAGCGTCGTCACCCAGGTGGACGAGAAGCGGCGCAGGTGGCGGTAGGTCGAGTGGAATCTGAAGACACAGCCAGCATGGACGGGCGCGGGTCGGCGCGCAACGCACCGCATCGTGTATCGCCACTGCTCCTCGAACACGCGCCGCCCGCCCACCAGACACATGAGTGTGTCGCACGGGTTGCCGTCGTGGTAGGGCCTGCCTGGAACTGCACGGGTGCGCGGTGCGCAGTCGCTCACCTGGTGTAGTGGCCAAAGTGCGGATTGCCGGACCTGTAGTTGCTGAAGGGGTCGGCATAGGCGCAGTCAGTGTCCCACGACACCACCGCCCCGTGTCGCTCAAACAGCTTGAACGCAAAGTCGACGCCAGATATATTACGTGGCGGCTCACGCGACATGTTCTGCAACATCTTTGCAGTTACATAAGTACATATACGATCAAGGCGCGCTTGTTTGACGGAGCTCACCTTGTACACGTACGAGCGCATCCCGGCGTACATCGCCCACGCGTTGGGCTTGGAAATCCCAGCCACCTGAAATCAATACGGAACGGTCGCAGAAACCTAGCGAACAGAAAGTGCGCCGTCTGGATCTCAACAGAGACGCAAGGGAGAGCGAGAGAGGCTGCTAGGAAACAAAGTGATGTTGCGGGCCCTGCCTTTGAGTACTTGTTCATGAAGACGAAGCGATTCAACTCGAGAAAGTCGATTGTGTGGGGCATTTGTCGGCGGGCGGCCGACGCCGACAGCGAATCGAGGACGAAGACGAGCACCGACGGCAGGTCGGCCGACGACGGCGCGCTAAACAAAAGCTAAGCCGGCACGCGTTCTGCTCACCGATCGGCGACGTCTCTCGGCGCGACGCCCAGGAACTTGGTGGAGACGTTGACGCTGGCATCGGCGTCCAACTCACAGCCCACCTCTGTCACATCGCTCTGCACCGCCGTAGCTGCTGCAACACTCGCGCACACCTTTACGTTTTATATGTCATCATGATTATGTTGTCATATATACAGAAATAACGATTTCGAATAAAGTCAATAATCAATCAACCAATCGTTTGATTGATGGATTGATTGACTTTATCCGCGTACTCGAGTGTGTGAGCGGCTGCCAGCTGCCGGGGGTCGTGTCCACCTTGCCGTTCTTGTTGACGCTAATCGGATTCGATCGATAGCGACACGTGTAGGCGGAGTCGTGCTGCGTTAACATGCCAGCGGACAAGTTGAATGCGACCGGGAACGGCTGCAAAGTGTGTGTACAGACATAGTTTGGGGAGATGGCTGAGCTACGTACCTGTTCCGAGGAGCAGTCGATGGACATAGTGTGCGGTTGGCGAAACTCGGCAAGTGTCGGGTCGTGGGGATCGGGCGTCTCGAAGTGGACAGTTTCCGAGAGCATCACACTGCAATTCTGCATTATCTCTTAAAGGGACAGGGGTGTTTGGTGTTACCACAGTTCGACGAATTTCACTGATCAGACATCAGAACTAGGCGAAACTGTTTGCATGTAGCGGGACTCGAACCAGCATAGGTTGATCTATGAAGCGTGAGCGTTTCCACAACACTACAACGACATGTGCTGTCAGATTAATAATATCGACGAAATGCGCACAGAGCTTATCTTTCCGATAAGCAATTTGGCGGGATGTTTGAATTTGCCTTATTAAGCTTCGCACGCGCATATTTTGGTAAGTGTGTAAGTAACGAGAAAACGCCGTTATTTTGCGTTTTCTTTATTTGTTTCGTGTTTACATAGGTCAAGCAATAAATCAAATTTAAAAAATAAGTGCCACTGTGCTTTTAAAAGTGCTTGCGTAAAGAAAGTTAAAGTCAGTATGTCTTTCAATCCAATTCAACAAAAGCGCATGCATAAAAAAGCGCATGCACAAACTCTACTTTCACGCCCGTCCTTTCTAAAGATAATAACGCTTTGTAACGATACTTATATCTGTCTTATCGATCGCCGCAGCGTAAGTGCATTTGTCTTTTTCTCTGCGCTCTTTGCCAACAGCGCGCACTCTCGCGCTTTTTCTCCTCCTATGAAAACCCGTAACATACCGCGAGCTTAGCGACTTTTGGTAACATACGCCTATCATAAGCGTATACTATTTTCATTTCGGAGCCCGATCGAGTCGCCGAGTCAACTCGCTCCGCCCCATTCATTTGCTTAACATATGAAAAGGTTAGGCAGTAAACCCGGCGTGAATTTGTCTTTGCGCGCAGCCATAAGCGAGCGAGCGTTGTTCTGAACAGTTTCACAGGATGTGTGTGCACCGCGCACCACACTGATTGCTTACATCCACAACAGCAAACAACAACTTTGTAAACAAAGTTCCAAAGTGTTTGTACATTTTTGAAAAGTGTTCATCGATACCTGCAAATTCGCACATTTTAAAACCTGAAATGTGATTGAGCCGCAGCTCATCGATCAAAATCGTTAATATTCCACGAGGTTAAGCGGTAATATACCGTGAGGATAGTGGCGCGTTTCTTAACATACCCTTTACGAAGGATATGTTAAGCGAATACGCTCGCGCTACGTTACCGATAACCGCGCGGTATGTTACGGGTTTTCATAGGAGCTCGCACCCCCGCGGTCCGACCGCAGCAGAGGGATGGCTTGCAGCTAGAGTGACGAGAAACGATACCCACTCACCCACACTGGCTTCTCGATTCCTGGGCGCGCGCTATCGCTCATAACTTCTTTCGGAGCAAATATACAAACATTCCACCGACCAATGATCTGGGATCTGGCCTACGGAACTGTGCGAATTTAACTCACATAAATTTGATGAGTTCACATAGTTGCTAATATGATCTTTAGTAATCGCTTTTTGAAAATTTTGGCGCGAGCCGTACACTAATAATCCAAAAGAGAGGGCGCTGCGCACTCTCTAATTCGCCATCGCCCGACGCACTCACTCGAACAGCGATAGTTGGCTGGTGTTTGCGGGTGGTTGTCCGGCAAGGCTGGAGCTGCGGTCGGGCAGCTCCACGTGTTCGAGCAGCACGAAGACGGTCGTCGCGCACACCAGCGCGCCGAACACACGCGCGTTCATCGGCGAGTCGGAGGACGCGTGTCGTGTGTGGCGATCGAGCTAGCCGCTCACTGAGATCTGTGGTGAGCGGATCTGTGTCAGATCTGTGGGAAACCTGTACAAGATCTGTATCTGTGTGGTGGCGGCTTGAAATGAGTTTCTAATCTTCGCACGAGATGAGGTTGTTAGTAATGCAATTGAGAGAAACGTATGGGACACATATTATTCAAATTAATGCGATACCTTTACAATACACTTGGACCGGAGGAAGCAGGCACATCAGAATCGCAATGTACTACTGCCTAAGGAAAGATAGATCCACTAACATACCAGACTATTCAACCAGATTCCACTGTTTTTTAGAACTGGCATCTGCTTAGACTATTGTCTCTCACAGAAACATGTACTCAGTCTATTGGTACTGTCGTACGAGAAGACGTTCAACCAAGTCGCCCTATCGCATCAAACAAGCGTCTTATCGTGCAATTACAGCTGTGGCTATAAATGGATTGCTCATACAATTGTTGCTTTTGCATCATAATAGTATAGGCAATAATAAACAAATCAATACACTAACGAGGAGTGTTGTTAGAGCCACACTCTCGGATCCGAACCAAATTGATAAATTACCTCACGGGCAGCTTGCGCACTCGTCTTGGCGGATTCTTATGAAAACATGGTCATATACACACTTTTTCATGCTGATTCCAAATATGAGCATAACTTTTCCTGAATGGTTGTTTGAAACCAATTTGGACAGAATACCATGAAAATGACCTGTCGACAACAGCAGCGTGGCCGAATGGATAGTGAGTTAAAGTTGAAAATGACAGTCAGGAAAGTTGAAAATGACAGTCAAATTGACAGGTGCGGTATCGATACAATGCCGCTATGCGGCAAAACTTTTTGCAAGATGAAATAATATCAACTTTATATAATAAGCACAATTTTATTCAAATTTATTTCGAGAATCGTTTCTAGCAACGATGTTTGTTCATAACCATACAATCAAAGCAATAATACTTTTCGCAACGGGGACATCTAATGAAGGAAGGAGTGGGACATGTGTGGTATTTTGTTTTGACGGTTCCTTTGAAACAGTATTCCGCTGGAGTGACAAACGTTGGAGGACGGGTATCGGTGTATTCAGACTTGTGCCAAGCATATTGCCCCATGTGAAGGAACTTGTCGTCAGAGAACACATAGAGGGTCATGGAATAGATTAGTATGAGATTGTCACGGGCATACACGTGAAAGTTCGGTTTGATAACTGCGAGAAGGTAGTGGATTTTCTTGACAAATCGTTTGAACGGACCAAGAACACATTAAAACCTAATTTAGGATAAATTAGGATCGGCGCGAAACGCCGATCGTTTGGGTCTTATCCAGCGGCGCGCAGAAACGCTCGGCCCGGAGGGCCGCCGAAATAGCTTGAACATCATTAAAATAATAAATGTTTCAGGGTTATATCATTATATTGTCTCTAAATCGTCCGTTGAACAACTATGTACCTAACAGGGGTCAGCGATTTGATTAGCACGCGATCATGTGGCGCGGTGTACCTGCCATTTCGCAGAATGTCACAGTTCGCAGAGGGCATATATATATATATATATATATATATATATATATATATATATATATATATATATATATATATATATATATATATATTTTGATCTACATATATATATATATTTTTTTTGATCTTCTTTTTTGATCTACATTAAAAACTTATGATCAGTGAATGTAATCGGAGCCCCATGAAATATGATATATTCTTGCAGCTTGGAACACGATCTGATTGGCCGTGATAATTTCGTTTGATGGTTACTGAAGTTTCTGTAATTGGTATAACACAAAAAAAGTTATTTTAATTAATAATGAAATTAGAAATTCCCAAAAATTATGTTTTGATGTATTTTTCTTAAAATTGTTTATTAATTGAATCGTATGGATTTTTTTCAAGATATTTTAAAAAGTAAACTCAATTTTAAAAAACATTTCATAACCGTTATGTTTTATCGTGTTTCGTTGTGTTTTCATTTATGTATGATGAATACACAAACTTGCACAATTTTTTTAGTATTTGTTATTTCGCATTTCTGCATAATTTATGTATTTCATGCCTATTTTAATAGTGACATATACCTGCTTAGGCGATGGCGCCTCGAACTCGGGGTTGTACGCAAACCAGAAAGTCTGCTCGAATAGCAGGTCAAGTGAAGACACCTCCTCAACTCCCTCACGTATCAAAGGTACACTCTTTTGTTTTGGTAATACTGATTACAACTCAGTTTGCTTTTTATTGTTATTACAGCGACAAATTGCCGGTGAGAAGGCGGCGGTGCTCAAGAAGGCCAAGAAGAAGGGAGTTCGACGAAAAGAACGCCAGGTTCTGGTAGGAGAGGAAAGGCATTGTGGTGGTGATGTCGAAACAGAGGTTAGTTCTATGAACTTTGTTTTTAAGAAACCTTAATTGTTTGGGAACCGTGCCTGAAAAAAAGGAAGGTTCTCATCTGCACGGGCCGGAAAAGAGGAAGACCTAAGAAGGAAGACGTAAGAAAGTGTCACATTATTT
The DNA here is from genome assembly GCA_963966185.1 of Rhabditoides inermis. Taxonomy (NCBI): domain Eukaryota; kingdom Metazoa; phylum Nematoda; class Chromadorea; order Rhabditida; family Rhabditidae; genus Rhabditoides; species Rhabditoides inermis. The sequence goes on along the minus strand of CAWZYM010000369.1, from coordinate 955,504 downwards.
TGGTAATGTTCATACTTGAAGGCCAAGATGCTTCAAGATGTTAAATCAAATGTGACCCGCATTTTGAGCAGAGCAAATGACTTAAAAGTGTGTGATTATCATACAATTACATCATTGTTTCTGATTTCGTGTGGGTAGCATTGATATCGATTGTGTTGTAGGTTGTAGGTGACGTGTTGTATCGTGTGTTGTAGGTGGCGTTCTCATCCGCCTCTTCGCCGCCGATCTCTCGTCAAGGGCCGCTTTCAGCGTCTACTGAGGAGCACGTGCTGGGCGTGGACGGTCTGAGTCACACGCGCAACTTCCCGACGAACTCGGCGCAGGTGTGTGATTATTATACAATTACATCGTTCTTTATGATTTCGTGTGGGTAGCATTGATATCGATTGTGCATCGTGTGTTGCAGGAGGCGTCGTCATCCGCCTCCCCGCCGCCGATCTCGAAGATACCGAAGCAGTCTAGAAAACGACGAGCCTTATCGATTGTTCTACCGCCGACTCCGCCATCTACGCCTAATCCGTCATCGAATTTATCCAAATCGAGGTTCCTGATCAAGCGTCGTTGCGCCGTTCAGGTTCCAGCCAGGCACTGTGTCCAAGGTACGATTACTGATAAAAGTCGATTGTCCACACAAAACTCTATCAAAGAGGAAAACTTTCTCTACACATTGTCAGAGCAATACAAAGTAGAACAAGGGTTCATTACTGTTATTATTAAGAATAATAGGTGATATTTTAACTGAAGAAATGACGGGAACTTCATTGTTTTATACCGTGTATTGCAGGTGACCAAGGAGAAGATCGTTGAGCACATTGCTCGCAGTTTTGATAAAGTAGTGCCTGTGATGCTATCTGACTGCGATGGAGACGACTCGATTGCTCGTGACGATGATGATGAAGCGTGTAACGAAGATCATGCAGTCCAACCAACGACAGCGCATTGTCATACAGGAAGGAAAGAGGTACTAAAATTTATGTCATGTAATGAACTTTACGTTATTTCTTTTTTCTTTATAGGTGACCGTGAAGACCTTCTCATCAAAAATACCTCACCGAGAGCATCTTCTCAGTCTAATAAGCGCGCTGCCCATCTATGACATCACCCTCAACAACGTCTTCTCACAGTTGGTGACACTGATTTTCGAGGGTTGTTACAGGGGTGATAGGTATTCGATCATTGATACAAAACATTTTCTATTGTCGACAAAAATATTTCTTAATTAACATTGGTCTTCGTCTACCTTTGTGCGCTATTAGAAAATGTTGCAGCATTACCTCGACGAGAGGTCATCCTCACCTGGTGTATCGCGGATACGACTACGTTCTTCAGACCAAGAACAAGCAGTCAGAATTTGTTGTTTTAAAGAAACGTAGCATGTATTTAAGATCGAGCGAATACATTCGGTTTGATTGTCACGTGCGGGGTTGCTCTGCAAAGGCATCAATTTCCTATGAGGAATTCGCCAAATTGGGATCTGGTGCCGCGGAGACGTTCAAGGAAGAAGGCAGGCATGATTGTGAGATGGACACGGTTTCGATATTGGTGAGTTTTATTCGTAATCATATAATGGGTCCCCCGTTTTCGCGGTAGACGTTGTTTCTCTGCCCGAAGAAATAACGCAGACCTATGAGAAGATTATGCAAATGCGCCTCATTTCCAGGATTGCTTTGTAAAGTTGGAAAATGTGCTTGCCGGTATTGTAGTGGGTATAAAAAACCACCTACTTACGAAGTTTTAGCCGTTTCCATGAAGCGACTGTGTAGTTATTTAGCGATTCCTTAGCGATAATTAGCGATATTTAGAGATATATTGGATCTTCTATGATAAACAATTTGCTAAATCTGCTCTCCGAGATTTGTAGGAAACCCATCCAAGAGCATCATATCAAATTTTTGTGCAATTTCATGATGTTTGAAAAGAGTTATTTTCAATTTTAAGTTCACGGATACTGTATCCAACGCGCTCATCAAGTATGTGCTTGTGCATAATGAATTAATGACAATTCGAAACTCACTGTATACTGATGCATTTATATGCTTACGATTGTTTCAGGAAAGAGCGGCGACCATGCGTATGTGCAACAACTCCCGTGGAAGGCCGGGAGACAAAGTGCAGCGCTATGTCAACGAGCTCACTCCTTCGAGTTCTGGCCTGTCTGCGAGAAAGAAGGCAACTCTTTGGCAACGGTAGGTCATGATTTGAAGTAGTGAAACGTTTTGTCATAGTATCCTACGAGCGTCACGAGGGTCGGATGAGAGTGCCAGACTAGTCAACAGCGGACTCGTATCGGACATAGCTGTTGAAAAAGGTAGGTATTTCTCTTTTTGGTATACTTCGATTTGAAATATAACTTTTAGGGAAGGAGATGGTTGTGTTCTGCGGTACTGACGATCCAGATGTGCGAAAACAAATTGTTGTCTTTGGATCTGAACGCTCATTGTGGAGACTGGCACAAGGCAGAGTGTGGATAGTGGATGGCACGTATGCCACTTGCCCGTCATCCTATGAACAGTGTTATCGTATCGGCTTTCACGTTAGTGATATTTATTGCATTACCATTGTAAGAATACGTGAGAACTATCAGGATCAATATGGACGGTTTGTCGAGGGTGTAGTGGTGTGGATGCGTTCCCATTCGAAGACTGCGTACGTCACGCTATGTGCTGTTCTGGAAGCAGTGTTTGGTCGCGGATGGAAAGGACCAGAAAAGCTATACAGTGGTGAGTACAAAGTACAATGAATATTTTTCTATAAATTGGTTTTAAATAAATATAATATTTTCAGATCAGGAAGCTGCCTTCCTCAACGCAGCCAGGTATTTTTGGCCTTCGGTGCGAGTCCACCTCTGCTATTTTCATCTAAAGATGAACTTCAGAAGGAATTGGGAGAAGCTAACAGGTATATTCTTTGGCTTTCTTCTCTTCAGGGTACTATAGAATTATTGATCAACAAAATGTTTTGGAAGAGAAAATGTGAGCTGAATGCAAACGAAATATATTCGCTACCGGTTATAGACTATAAATTATATATGTAGTAATTCACTACATTTGAACCAAATTTAGATGCCCAAACACGTATGTCGCAAACTGCGTGCAACTACAGAAGAGCCATGAAGGGTATTCTGTTTATGAAGAAAGACAACGTTCTCTCTGCGGTCTGTCAAGTCTACGACACGTATGTCACAAAGCAGCCCAAGCTAGAGCGTGAGTTGCATTAATTTGGTTACCTATTTCATGTATTTTTATTCAGGTTTCCATTTGTATCTGTTGACCAACTACTATGGAGAGGAAGCTCGTGTTGGATGGAAGGACTGGACACAGTTCGAGGAGGTTGTTTCGTCAGGCACTCTGACTACCAACGCTATCAAATCATATCATCGCCGTCTGAAGGTGTGTTCTGTATAGAGTTACCATTACACAACCTTTTTTATATTTCTCGAATAAATCTTGTAATGAACATGTTTGTAGGAGATCTATGGACTTCACTCTAGTCCGTCTACATTTCTCGCGAAAATGGTGCGTCAATTCGAAGATCAAGAAGGAAGTGAAGACATGGCCGCCATCAATCCAAAACTGGCAACTCCGGAGAAGAAGGTACTCATGTGTTTACTAAAAATCTTCATTTCAATTCGAGTTTTGTTATCATTGAATTGTTCAGAGAGAGTGTGTAGTGTCTGCGGGGCACGTGCGGAGCTATCTGCAAGAGACAAACCAAGACTCGCCTATCACGAAAGCTCTCACTCTTTGTTCACTCAGCGAAGCGCACTTGCCTCTACCCAGTGCTCGCAACAAGATGAAGAAGGTGAACGAAAAAAAAAACGTTAATTACTTTGGCGGGATTCTTCTTCTTTCATTTCGGTTTTAGCCTGTTGATGTGGCGGGAGATGGGCGCGTGGCAGCAGAGGCCCAGCAGCGTGGACGAGTGATAGGAGAAGGGCAGAGAGGAGAGATCGATGGAGAACCCCAGTTCGCGGTGAGTCGGACATTTTGTTAGGTATACGGTAGTGGAGGAGGGGGGTTATACATCTTATGGTGATCATGTGTGTACTTTAGAGTGTTGTTGTGACGGGTCGATGACGCTGAGAATCGAAAGCGTCGACATATACTGTCAGGCAGGATACGTGGGAGATGGTCACCATACAACGACGGGAGAGAACTCGGTGAGTACTGTAAAAGGGAGAGTTACTGTAAAGACTTTTCGTTTCATATCTATGAAAAGTGTTTTAGATGACGCATCGTACCTACACGACACTGCGTGCAGCGAACTACGAGGAACTATTTGGTGAGAACGATGAAGAATCAGGGGATAACTCGCTGGCTGCCGGAGGTGCGTATTTGTATAACCCCTACTCGACCTACGCACGCAGCTATCAGTAGATTATTATATGCTGTTTATATAGGTTATTATATGTTTCTTAATAATAATTATCGTAATTACGGTCGATTGTAACTACGGATTATCATGTCATCATTATATTTAATTTTCCGTTTCATACCATGCTTGTCTATTTATATTGAATTTGTTGTTATTGTTTTGTTATTGTTTTGTACAGATTAATTTATATGTATTTGTATGGTTATAGGAAAAGTATGTAGTTTATAGTAGATTATTTGATAAACTGTTGTTATATATATATCTCAGTTCTATTAATTTCAATGGGTACATATTAATGGGATTCACTAAAAGTTAATGCGTGAGATGTAATGGTCTGCGAACTGTAACATTTCAGAGAAAATATTGGGTTTCTCTGCGGGAACTCCCCTATCTGCGAACTGTAACATTTGGAAGACCGGAAACGAGACTCTTTTCCGTGAACTGTAGCGATCTGCGAACTGTAACTTTCGGCGAGCTGGCGGTATCCCGCGGTGTCGCCAAAAGTGTCAAATGGGGGGAGCTTCCTAGCCGTTGATTTGATCCCTATCAAAAATCCGAAAGTAAAAATAACAAACCTGAAAACGCACGTGGCGGATACCTGTGAGGAGATGACGTGTTCCCAGAAGGACACGATCTGGCGACGGGTAGGCGCGGCTGCGAGTGTTCAGGGTTCACGGAGGACCCCTCTCCCATTTCCTCTTTTTTTCTCTTTCTCTCCTCCTCCTCTCTTTCTATATCTCTCTCTTCTCTCTCTTTCTCTCTTTCTCTCTTTCTCTCTTTCTCTCTTTCTCCCTTTCTCTCTTTCTCTCTTTCTCTCTTTCTTTTTTTCTCTCTTTCTCTCTTTCTCTTTTCCTGTTTTTCTCTCGTCTATTTCTCTACAGTCACTGCATTTCCTTGTTACCTTTTTTCTACTTTTCTAATATCAAGTCATATCTGCGATTTTCCAGAAACAGTTCTGTCTATTTTACCTCCTCTCTCCCTTTATACATATCTATGTCGCCCTCTTTGCCTCTTTCTCTTCTGATTTTCTTTTAATTTTTCTTTCATATTTTCTTTCTCTTTCTCTTTTTCCTTCTCTTCTTCCTCTCTCTTTCTCTCTCTATCTATCTCTCTCCCTGTCTAATCTCACTCAGATGTGATCAAATTACCTTTCTACTTTCTAGAAACCGCGCGAGTGAAATTAGAATATACTGGAGCTGGCTGTATGCGGGGTTGCACTCTACGGCCACGCCCCCTCACGGGCCGGCAAACTAGTGTCGAATGATCGCTTGCACCGAGCAATGTCAAATGAGCAGTTCTCAGAAATCTCTCACATTAGTGAATTGTGAATGCCAAAAGAACAAACGTTGAATCACAGTGAGTCATCACAGTGAATGTTGTATGTGTTGTAGAGTGGTGGTAGTAAACTCCGTAAATGCTTAGTGTATTGATTTATTTATTATTGCCCATACTATTATGATGCGATAGCAACAAATGTATGAGCAATCCATTTATAGCCACAGCTGCAATTGCACGAGTGAGCTTGTTCGATACGATACTTGGTTGAACGTCTTCTCGTACGACAGTACCAATAGGCTGAGTACATGTTTCTGTGAGAGACAATAGTCTAAGCAGATGCCAGTTCTATAAAACAGTGGCATCTGGTTGAATAGTCTGGTATGTTAGTGGATCTATCTTTCCTTAGGCAGTAGTACATTGCGATTCTGATGTGCCTGCTTCCTCCGGTCCAAGTGTATTGTAAAGGTATCGCATTAATTTGAATAATATGTGTCCCATACGTTTATCTCAATTGCATTACTAACAACCTCATCTCGTGCGAAGATTAGAAACTCATTTCAAGCCGCCACCACACAGATACAGATCTTGTACAGGTTTCCCACAGATCTGACACAGATCCGCTCACCACAGATCTCAGTGAGCGGCTAGCTCGATCGCCACACACGACACGCGTCCTCCGACTCGCCGATGAACGCGCGTGTGTTCGGCGCGCTGGTGTGCGCGACGACCGTCTTCGTGCTGCTCGAACACGTGGAGCTGCCCGACCGCAGCTCCAGCCTTGCCGGACAACCACCCGCAAACACCAGCCAACTATCGCTGTTCGAGTGAGTGCGTCGGGCGATGGCGAATTAGAGAGCATGCAGCGCCCTCTCTTTTGGATTATTAGTGTACGGCTCGCGCCAAAATTTTCAAAAAGCGATTACTAAAGATCATATTAGCAACTATGTGAACTTATCAAATTTATGTGAGTTAAATTCGCACAGTTCCGTAGGCCAGATCCCAGATCATTGGTCGGTGGAATGTTTTTTATATTTGCTCCGAAAGAAGTTATGAGCGATAGCGCGCGCCCAGGAATCGAGAAGCCAGTGTGGGTGAGTGGGTATCGTTTATCGTCACTCTAGCTGCAAGCTCTCCCTCTGCTGCTGTCGGACCGCGGGGGTGCGAGAAAGAGCGCGAGAGTGCGTGCTGTTGGCAAAAAGCGAAGAGAAAAAGACAAATGCGCTTACGCTGCGGCGATCGATAAGACAGATATAAGTATCGTTACAAAGCGTTATTTTGTTTAGAAAGGACGGGCGTGAAAGTAGAGTTTGTGCATGCGCTTTCTTGAACTGGGTTGAAAAAGACAAACTGACTTTCTTTACGCAAGAACTTTTAAAAGCACAGTGGCGATTAGCTTTTAAATTTGATTTATTGCTTGACCTATGTAAACACGAAACAAATAAAGCAAACGCAAAATAACGTCGTTTTCTCATTACCTACACACTTACCAAAATATGCGCGTGCGAAGCTTAAAGAAGAGCTCCGGGGAAAATAGGAATGCCGGTCAATAGGGGCAAAATTATACTTCGGAACACGATTCTGGCAATAAAGTTTCCGAGAGGCTTCAAAAAGTTGCGTTTTTGAATTATTTATTACGATTTCTTTGTCCAAATAACCTAACTGGACGAGGGCGGAGCCTCACTCCGGTGCCCGCCGCTGCCGTATACGCGGTTTCCCGCCAAAATCTGGTTCCGGGCGCGCTAATTATTTGGGCGAATGACTCTTTTCCCGGAGTTCTTCTTTAATAAGGCGACTTCATACATCCCGCCAAATTGCTTATCGGAAAGCTGTGTGCACATTTCGTCGATATTATTAATCTGACAGCACATGTCGTTGTAGTGTTGTGGAAACGCTCACGCTTCATAGATCAACCTATGCTGGTTCGAGTCCCGCTACATGCAAACAGTTTCGCCTAGTTCTGATGTCTGATCAGTGAAATTCGTCGAACTGTGGTAACGCGTTTAAGAGATAATGCAGAGTTGCAGTGTGATGCTCTCGGAAACTGTCCACTTCGAGACGCCCGATCCCCACGACCCGACACTTGCCGAGTTCCGCCAACCGCACACTATGTCCATCGACTGCTCCTCGGAACAGGTACGTAGCTCAGCCATCTCCCCAAACTATGTCTGTACACACACTTTGCAGCCGTTCCCGGTCGCATTCAACTTGTCCGCTGGCATGTTAACGCAGCACGACTCCGCCTACACGTGTCGCTATCGATCGAATCCGATTAGCGTCAACAAGAACGGCAAGGTGGACACGACCCCCGGCAGCTGGCAGCCGCTCACACACTCGAGTACGCGGATAAAGTCAATCAATCCATCAATCAAACGATTGGTTGATTGATTATTGACTTTATTCGAAATCGTTATTTCTGTATATATGACAACATAATCATGATGACATATAAAACGTAAAGGTGTGCGCGAGTGTTGCAGCAGCTACGGCGGTGCAGAGCGATGTGACAGAGGTGGGCTGTGAGTTGGACGCCGATGCCAGCGTCAACGTCTCCACCAAGTTCCTGGGCGTCGCGCCGAGAGACGTCGCCGATCGGTGAGCAGAACGCGTGCCGGCTTAGCTTTTGTTTAGCGCGCCGTCGTCGGCCGACCTGCCGTCGGTGCTCGTCTTCGTCCTCGATTCGCTGTCGGCGTCGGCCGCCCGCCGACAAATGCCCCACACAATCGACTTTCTCGAGTTGAATCGCTTCGTCTTCATGAACAAGTACTCAAAGGCAGGGCCCGCAACATCACTTTGTTTCCTAGCAGCCTCTCTCGCTCTCCCTTGCGTCTCTGTTGAGATCCAGACGGCGCACTTTCTGTTCGCTAGGTTTCTGCGACGGTTTCGTCTTGATTTCAGGTGGGTATGAATTCCAAGCCCAACGCGTGGGCGATGTACGGCGGGATGCGCTCGTACGTGTACAAGGTGAGCTCCGACAAACAAGCGCGCCTTGATCGTATATGTACTTATGTAACTGCAAAGATGTTGCAGAACATGTCGCGTGAGCCGCCACGTAATATATCTGGCGTCGACTTTGCGTTCAAGCTGTTTGAGCGACACGGGGCGGTGGTGTCGTGGGACACGGACTGCGCGCATGCCGACCCCTTCAGCCACTACAAGCCCGGCATTCCGCACTTTGGCCACTACACCAGGTGAGCGACTGCGCACCGCGCACCCGTGCAGTTCCAGGCAGGCCCTACCACGACGGCAACCCGTGCGACACACTCATGTGTCTGGTGGGCGGGCGGCGCGTGTTCGAGGAGCAGTGGCGATACACGATGCGGTGCGTTGCGCGCCGACCCGCGCCCGTCCATGCTGGCTGTGTCTTCAGATTCCACTCGACCTACCGCCACCTGCGCCGCTTCTCGTCCACCTGGGTGACGACGCTGACGCATGGTCCGGGACGCGAGGACATGGCGGGACACGGAGACGACATACTCAGTCAGGTAGGCTCGCCGTCGTCTGAGTGGTACACTAGCATGTTCGAGTCCCGCAGGCTCGCAGAGCGCTCATGTCTGCGAGAGCAAGTTTGTGTTAGTTTTCATGTTCAATTGTTTACGATTTGATTTTTCAAAAATTAATAATATATGCATGCGCTTTTTTCGAATCAAGTTAACACAAACAACACTTTTACGGAAGTACTTTTAAAAGATATCATATCAATAGTTTCGACTCGTTTTGCTAGTGGGTGATGTATGTATATACTATATTCAGGTGCTCACAGAGAACCGCCATCTCTTCAACGACACGTTTGTGATTGTTATGTCAGACCACAGCAATCGCTTCGATCCCAGGAAAACAACGGTGAGTACATGGTAATAAGAAAGCGCAGCGCCCTCTTTTTTGGCTTAGGATAGAGCTCGCGCCAGAATTTTAAAGTAGCGTTATCCAAAGGTCATGTTATCAGCGATGTGAACTCATCCCAACTATGTTAGTTAGATTCGCACCGTTCCGTAGGCCAGAGTACTGGTCGACGGCATCTTTGTATCTCTTCTGTGAAAGAAGTTATGCGCGTTCCCGCGTGCGCACTAGGCGAAAGGCCAGCGTGTTTCGTGTACTTCCTTCCTTCCCGTCACTACTTTTCTCATTTTGGACTTTGTGTGTAGTCCGCCTTGCCACCGCCAGCGTCAAATGCGCGCCGGGTTTACATTGTTCTGATTTCGTCAACTATAATCAGGAAGTGCGCAGTGGGCGCGACACCGACTGGTAGTGAGAACATACGTTGCAAAAACGTTTTGTGAAAAGTAACGGCGATCCGTGAACACGTTGTGATGAAAGAGAGGAGTGAAAGAGAAAGAACAGGGAGAAATAGAGAAGAGAGAGAAAAGGAACAGAGGGAGAGAGAGAACAGAAGGAGATAGATATATGAGTTTTTGTTATAATCCAGATCCAATCCTAGGAATAGTCATAACGCTGCACATATGCAAATTTCTATGAAATTGAACAGAAGCATATACTTTCTTTTTAAAGTACTTGCGTAAATTATAAACTTTGTCTTAACCCAATGCAACAAAAGCACATGCATAAAACGTTTACAAATACTAACACAAACCTGCGCATACCGGACTGTGGAAGCAAATTATGAAATATGAGAATATTCTGTCGTGTTTGCTAACAACTGACCACAACGGCATAAACAGAGAGTAAGGATTTAGTAATGTTGTAATGTACCAATGTTCAATGCATCACATTTTTCAGCAACTTTTAGGTATCTTCGACACATATGTAGTTGAATAGACAAAATGCATAAATTTCATATCATTTTCACATTCCGGTGTTAACTGAACTTTGAAATTCACAGTGTTAGATATTCATAGTGTACGTTCCTTGAACAAAATCTAATGCGATCATTATGCTATATAGATGACCTTGTGATGTGTGTCTGCTCATTTGTGTTTGTTCTCCAGAAAGTGGGACTGATCGAGGAGCTCCTCCCGCTCGCCGCCATCCGCGTGCCCGATTTGGTGAACGACAAGTATCCCCATCTACGGTCACTACCTCCCTTGCCCCCTCTGTCCGTCGTAACAGCGTCATTTCAGCGAAAACTTGCTGTACAACGCGGAGAAGTTTTTGTCTCACTTCGATTTCTATGAGATGTTGGCGGATATATCGAGGGGGGATTTCCGAGAGCGGCCCGAAGTCGCGCCAGTGAAACGAGGTGGTCGCATCTCATATCTCATGTAGATTTGTTGACATACTTTAGGAATTTCTTTATTTCAAAAAGTGCCCGATCGCTCGTGCGACGATATTCAAATTACTCCGACGTTCTGCATGACGAGAGCTGTTTCGGAGGAGAAAGTGAACCACACTTTGCCGCCTTATAACGCACTTACACCAGGTTACGATGATTTAAATGAAAACTAATTGTGTAGTTTGTTCAGGTATTGGAGAAGCAGTCTTTACCCACATCAACAATATTCTTGCTAACTCGTACTACAAAGGAACGCGTCTTTCTGTCAGTTATTGTCACCGTGTGATTTTTGTTTTGTTTTAAATACTATTGATTTAGGATCTTTGCCACAACGCGACGCAGCCGAAAGTTGATGACATGTCGATGATAAACGTGAAGAATCGAATTTGTGAGGGAAAAAGAAAAAACCAACACGTTTTGTACTTTATTTGCAGTTGTTTCCTCTCCTTCGACTAGTTCGCACTTTCATGTCTGGCTGAAAGGGAAACCTGATATCTACTATGAAGGTACAGTGCCATTATGAGCTGCAAACAAAAACAATATCATTTAGCGTTCGTGACGTTAGATGATGGGCAGTTCAATGTGCACGATGTGGCAAGACACGATGTGTATGTACATTTCTCCCTCCTCCAACCCACTTTCTCTCCATTTCTCTCTGCACTTCTCCATTTCAGATTCGGCCGTCGTTCGATGTGTATATGGGGCGCAGAGGAAATGCAGTTCTGCGTGTGTATCCAACCGGAGACCTCTCCATCGCCTACTCCCAGCTCAGTCGTCCAGCAGTCAGCCACATACACATACTCCTCGATGTTCCTTCTTTTCCTCGTTTGGTTTGCCTCTCTCTGACCACGGGCTCAGACACTTATTGGCACCGTAGTATTAGGAAATTTAAAAATTGAGTCAATTTGCTAACTATAAATGAAGTTTACTCCGACACCCCACCCAACAAGATTTCCCGGAGAAAACGGTTTTCAGAAAACGTCATGTGTTTTCCAATAATGTCATATCATATGATCGACAGACTTCTAACACTCTTCTATGTACCACACTATCAACAAAAAAAAATGTATAAAAAAATAGCGTCCATATCATGATTGCGAGAAACATGTATATATATATATATATATATATATATATATTTATATATTCTCATGTCACTGCAGCAGTCACTGCAATATACCGAGACAGGTTTGTTTACTCTTCCTCCTCTCACTCCCTTCTCTTTCCTCTCTCTAGGAGAGTGGCGAGACAGTCACAGAAATTCCGATGATTCCGTGGAATCCGTGGAATCCACGGAGTTCGCTCATCGCGGATGAACAGTACTGTAGTTGCCATTATTCACCCGCATTCGACAATCGATGGGCAGTGCTGTTCGCGCGAGCGCGGTGCTATTCTTGTTCGAAACTGTCAGAACACAATTAACGTAACTGTATGAATCTCAACCGCGCGGTTTATGTTTCAAAATGAGACCCGCCCATCGCTGGAGAATTGGAGAGGAAAAAATATTATTCGCGTTTATGAGTTGTTTGTTGGAATACATTTGTTGTATAGTCAGGATATAGCGATTCAGCAGAAAAGATTGATTGATTGATTGATTGATTGATTGATTGATTGATTGATTGATTGATTGATTGATTGATTGATTGATTGATTGATTGATTGATTGATTGATTGACTGACTGACTGATTGATTGATTGATTGATTGTTGAGGTGCGCTAGATGCGGGGACCGATGATTGATCAAGGGCTCGCACTCACGTGTTGTTCAGGTGGTGGTGGATGTGAATCGTATGCATGCCTGGTGCGAGGAAGCAGACGGCGCAATCGACCAAGGTGGAGTGGACGAGGAGGAGTTGCATCAAGTGTGACAGGGATGCGGAGACGCGGATTGGTGTCACTGGTAAGGGTCAGTGCGTTCAAACTCGATCCAATCCAATCCCTAGATTATAGTTGATTTGTGTACATTTCTCGTTGTTTGTGTTATCAAATTCCTACCTTGCCGTGTTTCCTGCTTTCATTATGCGTTTATATGTCGCTTTTTTAGCGCAGACATAAACTTCTTTTCTATTACTCGAAATTGACCGTGTATACGTGTTTATTCATAACATATAGACAATATGACGTCATTGTTTGTGACGTCATTCGGTGTTGGGCAGCTTTCCGAGTTGTCGTTGTGCTTGTCAAAATCGAAGTCCTGATATAAAGGCGAGTCGGTTGTGCGGACGAGAACACGTGTTATAAGGTTAGAACAATCTATACAGTAATCCAGATATTTCTTGCCTATCAATATAGGCACTCTTTCTCAATATGACTATATAGTGTAAGCGACGAAGTGATTCTATTTTTAGGTTCGTGTGATGATTCACACTTCACTCGTTCACACAAGATATCTAATTACTGATAGAAGCACTTATTGTAGGCAGATCCGTCGGGGGATAAAGGGGATGTTGACTTCTGGCGCTGATGTATACATTCCAGGTCGACCCTCGTCGTCTGCCGGCATCAAGAACTACGCTCTCTCGCTCACTCTCTCGCTCCAGCCTTGTCGAGTATAAGAAGCCGGCAGGGAGGAGGAACGGGGCCAGTCGGCGCGGTTCGACACCCCTCCGGTCCGATCCCTCCGTGGATCCGACCGGCCCCATCCAACCCATTCCATGCTCGTGTTCTCGTGAAATATAGATAAACCCATCTTGTCTATTCCGTTTTCTGGGGTTTCCTATGACGGGGAGGGAGGGATGGGGTGTCGGATCGTGTTCGTTGTTCATCGTCGGTGATACATTATCTAACCCCCTTCTGGCACTCTTTCTCAAAAGGCGATCAGTATAGGCTTTCTTTCTCAATATGATCATGATGATCCTAGCAGCAAACGTCTTTAGAAAATAGATGATGCATGGTTTTAATTGTCAGACACTTACCGCTCTTATAGCTGTTAAGGTAACAAAATATTCGACAAACGAATATTCCGAATGTACGCATTCCGACCAATTTATTATGACAGATGAATAGAAACAACAGAAATTGAAACAAAACAGCAAATAAATGAATAGCAAGGCTATACGACCAAATAGATGAGAGTGGAAACCAGATCTGTGAACAAGTATCTACTCGGACGCATCACTATGGGACATTCGGTCTCCCTCCATACGGTCCTCCTTGTATTCCTCTATCCCCACCTCCATACCCTCGTCGCCCTCATCTGACACGTCATCGTCGCTCTCCTCCACAATGACGTCACTGTCGTCGTGAACGACGATGACGTCATCGTCGTGGCCATCATCCTCCTCCTCCTCCTCTTCATCATCCGTGTTCTTGGAATCGTCCTCTGCGTCTCCATCTTCCTGCTTCTCTGCGCTCTGCACATGTCGGTCAAACTCGGCCTTCTCCTGCAATATACAGAATACGATTTGCCATCAGATGACGTCACGGATACAGAATGACGTCATCAGATGAAGTCACACTCACCTGCTCGCGACGCCGCCTCTCCTCCTCGCCCCTGGCGCGTTCGTGGGCCAATTCCGACTCGGAGGGGTACATCATAGTGACCTGCAGGGAAATCTCTCACTCTCCCTTCTCTCTCTCTATCTCTTTCTCTCTCTATATCTCTCTTCCTCTCCCTCTCCCCCCTCTCTCTATCTCTCCTCTCTCTTCTTCTATCACCCTCTCTTTCTCTCCTCACCCTTTCACTGTCTCCGTGCACTTCGTGTACAAACGTGCATTCTTTGATCTCATAGTAGAGCCACGGTTGGTCGCAGTGCCAGCCAGAGTACTGTAAGTGAAACGTGAGCTCCGCCCACTCTAGCCACGCCCCTCCTCCACACTCACTCGATCCGTCTTGGCATAGACGCGTTGTCCGGTGCGCAGAGTGTCGATTCTGAGAAAAAGAATCGATACACTTTGAAAATAGTTTGACCTTTACTTTTACAACTTTCGGTTTCCAATGTGAAATAAGTTGATCTTTGACCTACTCCATTCGCTTGAGGTTACATAAGAGAATAATTTGATCTACTCCACTCGCATAGGGTTATGATAAAAGAATAGTTTGATCTTCTCTGCTCGTTTAGGGTTACGATAGGATAATAATTTGATCTACTCCACTCGCTCAGGGTTACGATAGGCGAATAATTAGACCTATCTCACTCGCTCAGGGTTACGATAGGCGAATAATTAGACCTATCTCACTCGCTCAGGGTTACGATAGGCGAATAATTTGACCTTATGGCCATCCCGCACCTCTCGAACTTCTGCAACAGCTGATGGTTGTCGACGAGCCAAATATGTTCGAAGCACCCGGCCGAGGAAAGAAAGTCAGAGTAGCGCAGTAGGTACGTGCCCTTCTGGAAGATAAATCAATTAAACTCCGCCCATTCAAGTCTCGCCCATGCCGTACCTGAAAGTGCATCTTGCTCTTGCGCAGTCGAATGCTCTCTCCGTGCGTCAACGGACGGTCGAGAGGGATGCGCAGCTGAAAAGAGTGTGTTAGACTCCGCCCACCCAAGTCCCGCCCCACCTTCCTGCACATCTCCCGCTCCTCGTCGTTCCGGAGATCAGTGGTGCGCACCTCCGTCGGCGCCTTGCGAACATACTTCCTAACAATTCAAAGTACAGTAATCCAAATTGAAAGTACTTTTTTATACCCCAAGTGGCTGACCAAAAGAGTTTGCGATAGCGGAGCTTATACATATGCATGACTAATTCAGAGAAGAAGAACGGGGTCAGCCACTTGGGGTCTTCAGATATCCACTGAGAAAACACACATATTGCATATAGGCAAGCGGAATCCAAGGCACACTTATACAGCTCACGGCTGCGTTCTCAAACCAATAGATGCTGCCAAAGATCTTGGTATTCTAGTGAATAATAACTTGTTGTTCCGTGATCATCTAAAACAAATTGTTCAGCAAACTCTCTATTCTATAAATGATTTCCTTCGCACATACAAAACACGAAGCCCCACTCTTCTGATTACTGCGTACACTACCTACTTTCGTTGTAAACTAGAATATTGTACCGAGCTCTGGAACCCTACTGACGTTGCTTCTGTAAACCTAATCGAAAGCATACAACGCTATTATACTCGACGTGTGTGTCAGCGTATCGGACGCAACTTATCATACCCCGAACGCCTTCAATTTTTTAATCTTCAATCTCTTGAAAATAGGCGATTCTTAAATGACGTCACTTACATACACAAAGTTATTCACTCAAAAACGACTTTAGACTATCATGGGCTTTTCGCAATTATTCCAACTCGTACTCGCGGCTCTCATGAATTTAGGATTGTTCCCTCATTCGATCACACAGGCCGTACTAGCACTTTTTTAAGCAGAACCTTCGTAATTTGGAACTCCCTTTCTCATGACTTAGTTTCCGTCAACGACCTTCCGTCTTCAAATCACAACTCTCTACATTAGATATTATGCCACCTAGCAAATTGCGCAACCTATAGAGACCATATTTTCTTGTTTCGTATATTATTATGTTATTATTCCTTATTTATATCCAACCCCATCCATATCTGCCGTTTTCCATGTTTTCACTTTTTGTTGCTATGTCGATTTTCTCATGTTATCGGTAATAAATCTATCTATCTATCTACCGTTACAAACCTCTTCTTTCTCTTCTTGCCTCCCTCGTCCTCCTCCTCCTCAGTTTCCTTCTTGTGGGGCGGGTCTTGAGGGGGCGGGGCCGCCGCTGGTGCCGCTCCCATGGCTGCCTTCTCTGCGAGTGACCGGCGGCCGTTCTTCTTCTCTGAATTAGTCATGCATATGTATAAGCTCCGCTATCGCAAACTCCGCCCACACTCACTCTTCGATTCCTCCTCAGCAGGCTTGTCTTGTTCGATGGACTGCTGGGGGACTTGCATCGCATGACTGAGATCGGACAGGGAGAATGGAGACTGTCCTGAAAGTTTCTCTCTCTCTCTCCCTCTCTCTTCCTCTCTCTCTCTCTCTCTCTCTCTCTCTCGCTTCCCTAATTACCTGAATGTGGTAGACGGGTCAGCGAGGCAGGCAGGAGAGACATATTGTGCAGACTTGCCGAGTGCATCACACCATACGGATCCATCTCCGTCGGAAACTGAAAATGGTATACGGTACAATGAAAAGATACTGGATCAATCAATAATCAATCGATAATCATTACTCACCTGCATGGCGGCGCACGCGGCCGCCTCGGCCAGCTCCTGCATGTACTGCTCCTGGATCGGCGGCGGCGGAGCGGGCAGCACATCAAGGGGCGGGACCAGCGGGGGCGGGGCCAGGTAGCCCATCTGCGCCGCGTAGTAGCTCGCAATCGCGTGCGGGTACAGCGCTACTGGTGACGCGAACTGAAACGAGTTGCTATCGATCGATAATCGATCGATAATCAATCGATAATCAATCGATACCTGCACGCCGAGATCGGGCCAGTCGCTGAGGTGCGTGGATAGAGACTGCTGTGGCATACAATGCAGCTTCGGAGCCGGGAATGATGTGGGCACGTTGTGATCCTGCGGCGGTGCGTAGATGGGCGGAGCTTGCGGGGGCGGAGCCTTTGGTGGCAGAGCTTGCGGGGGCGGAGCGAAGACGGGCGCCGCGTCCGCATCGTTGTTGAGCGGCGTCTCGCGGGGAGTGGGATCCGAACACGCGTAGTTGGAGTAGAAATCTGTGCTGAACAGAGAGAGGGTCAGAAATGTATTGGTCAGCCCCTTCCATCTAATCCCTGAACTTGTCTTCCAACAGCCTATATCGGAAAGAGAGAGAGAGAGGGAGAGAGAGAAAGCAAGAGAGAGCGAGAGAGAGGGAGAGAGAGAGAAAGACGCACCCGAACGCCACGGCGCCGGGCTGGGAGTCGAGCAGGGTGGCTTGCGGCGCGTAGCCCTCGTCAGAGTCGTCCCCGTTCATCTACAGTAATCCAGTCATGCAAATCATACAGAACGGGTATTACCCGTACAGTACTCTAGTGACACCCGTACAGTACCCTGTTAGTACAAACAGTAATCAGCTTACCTTTGGACGAGACGACGTGCGACGATAGTACGATCGAGTATCGGCAGCGGCACGTGCGCGATCAATCAATGGCCCAGCGAGCCAGACAGTCTTGTGGACGTGTCCAAGCCATCGCCGCGCAACTCAGATTTGCATATCCGAATCCACTGTAGTCTGTTGTGTGACCAGGCTAATGAGATGGCTCGCGCGAGTGAACGTGAACAATATTTATCTATCAATCATCCTCACAATATCACAAACTGACGATGGGACTATGTAACAATCTCTGGAACGGTAAGGCAGGTCTCTCTCCTCTCTCTCTCTCTCTCTCTCTCTCCTCTCTCTCTCTCTCTCTCTCTCTACATACACGCCCACGGGTTGCATCCGGGACAAAAGGCGAGATTCTTGTCGAGTGCCAGCATCGAGTCCAGCTCCTCCCTGAAAACAATCGATAATCAATCGATACATGTTTTATTACTCACCGCGTGAACGTGATCTTGCTCGAGTCGTGCAGGTTGGAGACGATCCTGGATGAAACGATAATCAATAAATCGATAATCGATCGATCACCTGGCGGGCGTGGCGGACTTGGGGATGATGCCGACGCCGCAGTTGAGGGCGAACGCGTAGAGAATGGTCTGAAAGTGACTCTCTCTCTCTCTCTCTCCATCTCCCTTTTCCTCACTCTCTCGCAAAGTGGCACGGCTGCCGCAGGAACAAAGAAAAGTGACGTCACTTCGCATGTTATTCAGCGGGATAGTGCGTTGTTCGCGCGAGAGTCATCATAGAAATAGGCTCCACCAATCAAAATCGCTGGCCCCGCCTCTTTTCCTGCGGCAGCCCTGCCACTATTCTTCTGTGTGTCTCTCCCTCTCTCCTCTCTCTCTCGCTCTCTCGTTCTCTCTCTCTCTCCCTCCTTCTCTCTCTCACCTGCGGTGAGACTCCATACTTCTTGGCCGCCTCAGCAATCGGCTTCTCGTTGAGAATCTCCTGGTTGCCCCAGCACAGAGAAGAGAACGCCTGAAAAAACAACGACTAATAAGCCCGCCCTCGCAAGCCCCGCCCACCTGGAAGAAGATGCCCTTCTTTTCGCAGTAGTGGCGGAGGTGCCAGTTGCAGTAGTAGGGATGGAATTCGCACTGGTTTACGGCAGGGGTGATCTGGAAATGAACAAAAAAAAACATGGTGGGCGGATCTTCGAGGGGCGGAGTTTACTTTTGCGTACTCGGCGAGCTCGAGCAGGTGGAAGATCTCGTAGTTGGAGACGCCGATCGAGCGGATAGAGGAGGTGGTGGCTGGAAAAAAAGAAACGTGAGAGAGAGGGGAGAGATAGAGACAGACAGAGAGAGAGAGAGAGAGAGAGAGAGAGAGAGAGAGAGAAAGAGAGAGAGAGGGAGGGAGAGAGGGGGAGAGAGAAAGAGAAAGAGAGAGACAAAGAGAGGATAGAGAGAGACAGAGAGAGAGAGGGAGAGAGAGAGACTCACTGTGAATTTCCTCGAGTCGCTGCCACGTCTCGCGGCGACTCTTTTTGTTCACCTACCATGGGTAATAAATTTCAAACTACAGTAACCAAATTCAAATTAAACCGTAACCCCTACCTCATGCGCGTTGTCCTTGCCCTCGAACCGGTCCTTGGGGTAGTGCACCAGCACGAGATCGATGTAGCTGCAAGAGTGGGCGGTACTAGAGGGGGCGGAGTTTGGTGAAACGGTTAGCAGGCACGAGTGGAATGAACTCGTTCAATAGAGCAGCAAAGTTGTATATTCTGCCCCGAGCTTCAACAAACAAAACAGCAAGAGAATTTCGCAAAAAAAAGAATATGTCATATGGTGGAACGTGGAACTGTTCCACAACTTCAACTATGAAACATGTGAATAACAAAACAATAAAAAACAAACAAATCGAACGTAACCCACTCAGTGCGCAGCTTCTGTAGGCTCTCCTTGACGATTGCGTCGACGTTGCCACGCGGATCGCCGTCCCTAGAAAGGGGGCGGGGTCACAGGGGGCGGGCCAGATCTACCATGTACTTAGGGCCATCTAAAACAGGCCAGCTCTACTTGCTGCTGTAGTAACATGATCACAAACAAGGCGTGGCCTCAATGGGCGGACCCACTCACCTGATCGGCACCTTGGTGGTGATGAACACGTCCTCGCGGGTGAGGTTGAACACGGGCAGGTACTTCTGAATGCCTCATAGGCCCCGCCCCCTCTAGCCCCGCCCTCCCACCTCGAGCGCCACGCCCAGCTCGGCCTCGTTCTCGTAGATGTGGGCGGTGTCGAAGAGGCGGTAGCCGGCTTCGAGAGCCGCGCAGATCGACTGGTCGAGGGACTCCTGGCCTGAGAAACAAACAAGTAAACAAGTAAACAGGTAAACAAACTCGCAAATTTCTTTCAATTAGTGGTGCAGAGTGACTAATAGACGGGAATTTGAAGTGAATAGAGACCGTACAAATTTGGCATGGAAATATTATGAGCGAGGAAGGAGGTAGCTTTGGGGAACGTGATGTACAAATGAATATTTTGAGGAAAGTTATGTACAAATGAATATTTTGAGGAAAGTGATGTACAAATGAACATTTTGACTATCGTAAACGGACCATAATCCATAATCACAGACAAAACAAACTATTGATGAACGCTACGCCGAGTGTGCGGCAGTGGTACTTACATTAGCATGACTGCCCCTAATCATATAAACAATGCCGGGAACGCACTCTTGATGAAAGCTACGCCGAGTCCGATACGCGGCATGTCCCGCTTGGCGGTGATCCGGGCGGCGCGCCCGATAACAGCCGAGAACTTGGACGTGTTTTTGCTGCGGGAGAACATAGCAAGTCGAATACGCACACTGCACACAATACGCAATCGCTGTTCACAACGCAACCTTATCACTGATAAACAAAACAGCCGGCTCATCTCGATTTCTGGAGATGCTCTCGCACTGTTTACAACCTTATCACTGGCGGTGCGCGCTTCGGTCTCACGGCACGACCAACAGCAAATAAACAAAACATCCGGCTCACCTCGATTTCTCGAAATGCCCATGCCGATGCGCGGAATGTCGTGTCCGCTGGGCAGCTTGGCAGCTCGGCCGATCACCGAGGCGAACTTCATGGTGCGACGACCACCGGGAAGCAAGGAGGTCAGCGCGAGCAACGCGTGCATATTGTCAGATGCGAGAGACGCGGGGCGAGTAAAGAGTGCACGCGAACATATGCGAACAGCAACACAATCATTGAGAAAACAGCGGCGCGTAGAAAACTTGACCGCACTCTCTACTTTCCGCGTGTGCGTGTGTTTTGAGAATGAGCGAGAGAGAGAGAGAGAGAGAGAGAGAGAGAGAGAGAGAGAGAGAGAGAGAGAGAGATAGAGTGTGTGTGAGAGAGAGAGCCCGGCGCGGTGGCATATCGATTAGGGGTGTTGCGAGCAATAAACAAGGCGCGCGCGAATTAAGTCAAACTGACAACTCTGACAACAAATAGGCAAAAATTGTCCGAAAATGTCCTGAAATAATATTGCAGTATTTGAATTCCTTGAGCGGTGGTACTGAATCAATCAGCGGATCTAAGTATAGACCTGGTCACGTGTTGCGCATGCGGATGCGTCCCGGTTTGTTATCGTTCCCCCCTCTCTCTTTCTCTCTCTCTCTCTTTCTCTCTCTCTCTCCTCTCTATCTCTCTCTCCTCCCCACTCTCTAGAGAGTCAGTTTGTCTTGACACAATTCAACAAAAAACTCATGCATAAAACGTTTACAATTATTAAATACAAAAAGTGAACACTGTGTTCGAATGGACACGTTTATTGTCTGACCAAGAAACCACAGCATTCACACATTACATCTTCCGCTCGGCGCGATCGGCGCGGCTGCCCTGCCCGCTCCCGCTTCGACGGTAGGTGAGCTGCGTGGGGGGGGGGCGAGATCTCGGTCCGTCGCAGCTCCAGCAGGAGCTCGATGCCCCGCGATGATCTGGGCAGGACGCCACATTCTGCCTACCCACGAAGAATGGTACACAGAAAGTTATTCAAAAAAGGGGGGAGGGAGTTGTATACGTTTTATGCATTGATTTATATGTTCCCCCGTTCGTCGTAAGGCAGTCATTTCTCAACATATTTACCAGACATCATTTGACTAATCAACAACCCGTTATCGGCCTGCGCAAGATCATGCGACCGCGCAATTCGAGAGCTCGGCGGTCTATATGTAGGTTGAGAGTCATTTGCAAGTCAAATAAAGCAAAGTTTTCCACCTATCGGAGTTAATAACTCCGTTCAGAATTGTTGAATCTTTATGAAATTTTCACATGTGGTCCGAAGAGATATTCTTCACAGGACCTGTTTCTTCGACTTTTGAATTTCGACTTCGTTTTCTCATTATTGCACGAAAACTGACTTTACAGGCCATTTTTGAGGTAAAATCTATGAAACTTAATTAGAGAGGGCGCGCAGCGCCCTCTCTCTTGGGTTAAAATAAGGTTCGCGCCAGAATTTTCAAGTAGCGATATCCAAAGGACATGTTAGCAACAATGTGAAGTCTTCCAATTTATGTTAGTTAGATTCGCACGGTCGTTTCCAGTCACGCTAGCTGATAGCTAGCCCTCTGCTGGCGGGCGAGCGCGAGAGCACGCGAGAGAGCACGCTGTTTGGAGAGAGACAGATGTACTTTGGTGGCTGCGATCAGTAGGAATTTAGTAAGGGGAGAGAGAAAGAGAGAACGAGAGAACGAGAGAACGAGAGAACGAGAGAACGAGAGAACGAGAGAACGAGAGAACGATATAACGATATAACGAGAGAAAAGGAGAAAAAGAGAGGAGGGAAGGAGGGAAGGAGAGACGGAGAGAACGAGAGAACGAGAGAACGAGAGAAGGATAGAAAGAGAGAACGAGAGAACCAGAGAACCAGAGAAAGAGAGAAAGATATAAAAAGAGAACGAGAGAGCTAGAGAACGAGAGAAAGAGAGAAAGGGAGAAGGAGGGAAGGAGGGATGGAGAGAAGAAGAGAAGGATAGAAAGAGAGAACGAGAGAACTAGAGAACGAAAGAAAGAGAGAAAGAGAGAAAGAGATAAAGAGAGAACGAGAGAAAGCGAGAACGATATAACGAGAGAATTAGAGAACGAGAGAAAGAGAGAATGGGAGGAGGAGGGAAGGAGGGAAGGAGAGAAAGAGAGAAAGAGAGAACGAGAAAACGAGAAAACGAGAGAAAGAGAAAACGAGAGAAAGAGAGAACGATATAACGAGAGAGCTAGAGAACGAGAGAAAGAGAGAAAGGGAGAAGGAGGGAAGGAGGGATGGAGAGAAGAAGAGAAGGAGAGAAGGAGAGAACTAGAGAAAAGAGAGAAAGAGAGAAAGAGAGAAAGAGAGAAAGAGAGAAAGAGAGAAAGAGATTATGAGAGAACGAGAGAAAGAGAAACCGATAGAAAGAGAAAACGAGTGAAAGAGAGAACGATATAACGAGAGAACTAGAGAACGAGAGAAAGAGAGAAAGTGAGAAGGCGGGAAGGAGGGAAGGAAAGAAGGTGAGAACGAGACAACGAGAGAACGAGACAACGAGACAACGAGACAACGAGAGAACGAGAGAACGAGAAAACGAGAGCACGAGAGAACGAGAGAAAGAGAGAACGATATAACGATATAACGAGAGAAATAGAGAACGAGAGAAAGAGAGAAAGAGAGAAGGAGAGAAGGAGGGAAGAAGAGAAGGAGAGACGGAGAGAACGAGAGAACGAGAGAACGAGAGAACGAGAGAAGGATAGAAAGAGAGAACGAGATAAAGAGAGAACGAGAGAACGAGAGAACGAGAGAACGAGAAAACGAGAGAAAGAGAGAACAAGAGAAAGAGAGAACGAAAGAAAGAGAGAACGATATAACTAGAGAACGAGAGAACGAGAGAAAGAGAGAAGGAGGGTGGTAGGAGGGAAGGAGGGAAGAAGAGAAGGAGAGACGGAGAGACGGAGAAAACGAGAGAACGAGAGAACGAGAAACGAGAGAACGAGAGAACGAGAGAACGAGAGAACGAGAGAAAGAGAGAAAGAGAGAAAGAGAGAAAGAGAGAACGAGAGAACGAGAGAACTAGAGAACGAGAGAAAGAGAGAAAGGGAGAAGGAGGGAAGGAGGGAAGGAGAGAAGAAGAGAAGGAGACACGCGAGAACGAGAGAACGAGAGAACGAGAGAACGAGAGAACGAGAGAACGAGAGAACGAGAGAACGAGAGAACGAGAGAACGAGAGAACGAGAAAACGAAATAACGAGAGAACTAGATAACGAGAGAACGAGAGAACGAGAGAAAGAGAGAAAGGGAGAAGGGGGGAAGGAGGGAAGGAGAGAAGGAGAGACGGAGAGACGGAGAGAACGAGAGAACGAGAGAACGAGAGAACGAGAGAACGAGAGAAAGAGAGAACGAGAGAAAGAGAGAAAAGAGAGAAAAGAGAGAACGAGAGAAAGAGAGAAAAGAGAGAAAGGGAGAAAGAGAGAACGAGAGAACGAGAGAACTAGAGAACGAGAGAAAGAGAGAAAGGGATAACGAGAGAACGAGAGAAAGAGAGAACGAGAGAAAGAGAGAACGAGAGAAAGAGAGAAGGAAAGAAGGAGGGAAGGAAGGAAGGAGGGAAGGAGAGGAGGAGAGGAGGAGAGAAGGGGAGAAGGAGAGAAGGAGGGAAGGAATGGGAGGAGAGAAGGAGGAAAGGAGAGGAGGAGAGAAGGAAAGAAGGAGAGAAGGAGGGAAGGAATGGAAGGAGAGAACGAGAGAACGAGAAAATATCGAATAAATTTGAAATGAAATTGATGAAATAATGAGAGAAGAACATGTTACATGTATGAAGACGAGAGAGAAAATTTCTATGAAATTCAACAAAAGGACATATATTATCTTTTAAAAGTACTTCCGTAAAAAGTGTTGTTTGTGTTAACCTGATTCAAGAAAAGCGCATGCATATATTATTAATTTTCGAAAAATCAAATCGTAAACACCTGAACATGAAAACTAACACAAACTTGCTCTTTCAAAACGTTGAATAATTTTTGAATAATTAATGTTGAATAATTCCATGTTTTATTTTTTTGACATTTTTATACCTGAAACATTGAGTCAAACAACATCACGAATAACATTTTATTTTACTGATAAACCATAAATAATAAACCGCAAAAAACACTAAATAAACAAAACAATCGTATTATTCTGAATGTTACGTGTAACTATTCTATATTCGTTTGAAAGAGCAAGTTTGTGTTAGTTTTCATGTTCAGGTGTTTACGATTTGATTTTTCGAAAATTAATAATATATGCATGCGCTTTTCTTGAATCAGGTTAACACAAACAACACTTTTTACGGAAGTACTTTTAAAAGATAATAACTATCTTCAAAGTGATCGTACAGCAACCAGTTTTCTGAAGGGTATGCTCCAACAATGTCCCAAAAGAACCTGTTTTTTGAGTTTTTGATTTTCGATCGATTTCACACAGTTTTGTTACAAAAATGCTCCAAAATGGTAGAAATCGCTTCAAATCGTCGTCATTTCGTCTCTCTTTGGTTCGCGATAATGCCGTACGATGAAAAGAGGGGATGGCCTATAGACATTTTCCAAATCTAGAGTGAACAGCGGGTTACGGGAATACCTCTCCCGCAACCCTCTATCTAATGCCTTGCCAGGCGAGCGGGTCCTGGGAGACTCTCCCAGAACCCGCTAATCCTTGTTGATGGCAGACACCTAAATGTTTTGCCGAGGAATAGAACCCCGGACGCTCGAGCGGCAGGAGGCATCACTAGCCATTCGGTCAAGCGCAGATTGAAAGAACCTAATCAATTGCAACGAGTAAGAGAGAGAGAGAGGGAGAGAGAGAGAGAGAGAGAGAGAGAGAGAGAGAGAGAGAGAGAGAACTGACGAAACAAACGAACGTGACTCATTCATGCAAACATACAGATCTTTATTGACAGATCTTTATTGCAAAAGTCAAGTCAAGTCAAGTATTTATCCGGAATCGTTATAGCTGACTGAATATGACAATCACAATCACAATGATAGGATAGGAAGCATATAGTGGACCAAGATCTTATGAGCTAACGCCGGGGAAAGACAGTTGGGCAGACGAAGTTAGTGGCTGAAGACGATTCTTGATCGATAATTCTCCGATACTTGATCGATATTCTTTAAATAAATAGTTTATTACCGCGTTGAGTACTTAGCGAGTGCATCATAGAAAACATAACAGTGCTTACGGTAGGATAGTAAAAGTGGGAAAAAAGAAGAAACATTCGAAGAGTAGACAAAAATAGATAAAATAAAAATAAGCAAACTACAAATGTCGAATTTTAGACATAGGATGCAAATGGGAATTGTCTACTAAGTGGGATTTCACGTTACTGGTTTTCGCAGATTCAACAATATCAGATGGAAGTGAGTTTTATACTCCATAAACCCTCTGAAAAAACGCGCTGCTCCGCAGAAACGAGTCATATGACGGCAATATTTAAAAAAAAAGACGATATTTATAAAAAAGACGATATTTATGAGATGTGCGCGACCGAGTTGGGACTAGTGTAAAAAGACCAGAATAATTAAGAGAGGTTGCTTTAGTGATAACCTTGTGTATGTACGCTACGTCATTTATAAAGCGGCGTTGTTCAAGAGTTTGAAGGCCAAGAAGCTGGAGGCGTTGGGGATAGGTGAGCGAGAACAAGCCAGCGCGACGACATATTCGGCGCGTATAGTATCGCTGCACTGACTCGATCAAGTTCACTGATCCCACATCCTGAGGGTTCCACAATTCAGTACAATACTCTAGCTTGCAGCGGAAATACGTTGTGTAAGCGGTGACAAGAACCTTCAAGTCTCTTGTACGATAAACTCTCAGAAAATCATTTATGGCATTTAGGGTGCCTTTAACAATGTTCGCAAAATGGTCATCAAAAATCAAGGACCCACACATAGTCACACCAAGGTCCCTTACAGAGTTAGCAGGTGCGAGCGTAGTGCCATGTGCTGTATACTCATGCTTGGGATTTCGGCGGCCTATGTGCAGTATCTGCGTTTTCTCAGTGGAGATCTGCAGACCCCATTCTAAAGCCCACTTTGCGACAGCGTCAATTGCTTTTTGAAACATAATTTTAGCCAAATTATCATCAGGATCAAAAGCGAAGTAAATTTTCAAATCGTCTGCGTATAGAGCACACTCGACATAATCAGGCAGGCTATCAACAATATTATTGATAAAGATATTGAAGAGTATGGGTCCAAGACACGACCCCTGCGGCACGCCACAGTTGACGAGTCGAGGAGACGAGAGCTCATCTCTCTCTCCTTTCCATAGACCATTGTTGATGTGACAGCGCCGGAGACTCCTTTGCTTTGCACATAGTATCTCCTCGCGCCTGAACTGCTTCCACATGAGCTATTTCCCGCCGGCTCAATGGATGTCTTGGGAAGGATTCTTGTCGATGCGCCCGATCATCCGGCAGCGGCGGGGCAAAATGAAGACCCGACCGCACGCCGCGGGGAAAGAAGAAGAATAAGAAGAATTTATTGCAAAACTTGATAGTAAACATGTACTATATGCAGTGTAAGTACATACAATACATACATTAAAATATGATTAATGATTATTAGGAAACTGGATTATAGAGCTTTCCGCCGTTGAATCAGATTTGCATGAATCAGCAATCAGCAATCAGATTTGAATCAGATCAGATATCAGATGAATCAGATCAATCAGATCAATCAGATCAGATAAATCAGCAATCAGATTTTAATCAGCAAAGGGTGAGATAAAAGTTCTCATGCAAATAGTGGAATGGTTTTTGGCTGTTACTGTAAAAGTAAGACCGCCCGCAAACTCATTACCGCGCCAATTGATCCGTCGGCCGGAATGATAAGGTGCCAGACGACAAAATCTTTCATAGTGAATCAGAGGAATCTGGCGAAAATGATTCGAACACAGTGTTTGAAAAGGGAGCGGAGCAAGCGGACCATGCGCCTACACACCGAGCTCGGAAACGTCTGAGGACTGAAGAGAACGAGGAAGAAGGAGATAAGAAGAAGATCGAGCTTCACAACGGCAGCGGATATGACATACTGCGATCTCGTTTGTGGAAAACAGCAATTCAAACTTCGTACCAGCTGATTATGTGTGCATGTGATGAGCCCGCGTCTGAGTGAAGATGATGAGCACACGTGGCACGCAGGGGGTGCATGCTCATCAACGCGCATGACTAGAGACGCCAGGCTGGTTGGGCGGACGTTATCGATTGCACAGTGTCAATACTGTAAACAGTCAAAAGAAAAATAAACTGCATAATTGGTTGGTCCCTCGAATTACGTATTGGTTGGTTTCTCGTATCTGGAAGAAATTTTTAATGGCGTCACAATGGGGGCACGATCAATCAACAATGACTAACGTGCTCGAGCGGTGTGTTGTTGTCCACTTCCTCCAACTCAATAAACTGCAGATCTCTTTCTGTCCCTCCCTCTCTCTTTCTCCCTCTCCCTCTCCCCCTATCTCTCTCTCTCTCTCTCTCGCTAGCGCGCGCCTCTAGAGCGACACTTATCTTCAATATTTTTCAATCAATATTTTTTAAACGCTATTTTGCAATGGTGCTAAACGAAAGTATTTATAAGGACGTTAGTGATCACCGTCGATCATTTGTCTCTTACCGCTCGATTGATCTATTCCATTCTTTCTTCTCTGCCACTATGAATGCGCCACACAATAATTTCATCAATCACGTATGTGATATTTTCAGTGAAAAACTGCATTGAAATAGTCGTTATCATTTGTAGTTTCTTTGTCGCAAATAAATATTGATAAAAACAATTTTTATAAGGATAACGACGATGGGTACAGGGAGAGGCGCGCGCTGAACAATGCCGCTATCCAGAGGTGAGTTTGTATGATATGGTTGATGTCATCATCCTATGTTATGGTCACATGTTTGAGTCTACGAGTTCCCCTTCCAGGGCGCGAGCTCGGAAGGCGGAGCGTGATCGAGAGGAGTGCGCAGCGACCGCGGAGCTGATCCAAGAACTGCGAGACGAGAAAGCCACTCTGAAAACTGACACAATGAACGGCGGAAAGCTCTCCAATCCTGTTTCATAATAATCATTAATCATATAGTAATGTATTGTATGTACTTACTCGGCATGTAATACATGTTTACTATCAAGTTTGGCAATACAGACTATGAAGATGTGTATGTTTGGATGAATGAGTCACGTTCGTTTGTTTTTCTTTTTTTCGTTTCGTCTGTTTTCTCTCTCTCTCTCCTCTCACTCGTTGCAAGTGATTAGGATTTTTCAATCTGCGCTTCTCTCGCAGCGGGCACTCGGGCACTCGAGATGTAAACAACACCCCGTGATCTTCATCAGATAGAGATGGAGTGTGTCGAGTGGTTGGTCGCCGTTCGCCCCTCCTACTTTCATTTATCACAGTTGTGATACTGATCATATTCTGTATTGTTATCGATTTGTTTCTCTCTCTCTCTCTCTCTCTCTTTGTCTCTCTCTCTCGCTCCATCTCTTCTCTCTCACATTCACTTAAAGGGAGAGTACACTTTGAATTTTGAAGTTGAGTTAGCACTAGGATGTGAAAATATGATGAAAATGATGCACTTTTGTCAATACAACTATGTGTCGGAGATACCTATGAGTCGATGAAAAATTCTGTTGAACATTGAAAATTGGCACCAATTGGCACCAATTTCTGCATTTTGATACATTTGCGCTCTTTTTCCACCAACTTGCAGACATTTTCAGCAGATAGTTGTATTGACAAAATGGCATCGTTTTCATCATGTTTTTATGTCCAGGTGTTTACTCAACTTCGAAATTCAGAGTGCACACTCCCTTTAATCTCCCTCGCTCCTCATCTCTCTAGCAGAACATGTGTGTCCACGAATCGGTGAGTGTGTACTGCGACGTCAGAAAAGGGGCGGGATCTTTCACCAGATGACGATTGATTGCACAATCTGATCGACATATATATCTGTGTAATTCACTCTAGCAGATCGTTGTTCATTGTTTTTTCGTGATGCACTTTGCACTTATTCTGCCGGTTTTAATCGATCAATATCTGACTTCCCTCCCCAGTTCGCCCGATTTCGCAACCTGTGTCACCCGTTCAAAAGCCGACATCCGCCATCGTTTCTTTGCACTTTTTATATTTCAGATTGTGATGGAGATGCGCGACGGGATCGATCCAGCTGCTGCCAACGCACAATTGAACCAGTACCCACAACAGCGGGTCAGTTTTTTTGCTAATGAGTTCTACTCTTTTCACGAGAGACATTGGGTGGTTAACCAACGAAGACAAATATCAAAAACACTTATAGGATGTTTTCAATTTGACAGTTTTTTTGCGTGGTTCCCGCGGACCGGTGCTTGGATTCTAAGCAACAGCGTTAACACTGTGTGTTAGCGAACTAGATATATATTTATACCTAGAAATTACGCAATGTATTTCATCGAGTATACAAATTCTGAGCTATGTGCAAATCTACTCAGGTCCACGTGGCGGACCCGAACGCGTACGGACAACTCCCGTACCTTGATGGAACGTACCAGGCGAGTGATTTAATTGTTTATCATTGCGTATTCAGGAAACATATGATGCTACGAGAGCTCGGACAACTATGTAGTACTGTTATACGAAAGTTGTCTATTCTTTTTCTTGAGCACGTACGAAACACTGTTTTCATTTTTTTTCGGACATGGTAACGATGCATAGCTTGTTTGAGAAGGGGAAAACCAGTTCAGGCTGCCCCGCCACCGTGTTAAGTTCACCCAGCTTTGTGGTTTGGCAATCCACTCTCATGGTAGCCAGAAGGCGTCACAGCACCATCTGCGGACTCAAGAACGGAAAATCAAGACGTCCGACGCCACCTAACCCAACTCCCTCTGCTGACGTTGTTGTAATCCAAGAACTCCGTCTTGTTCTCGACTAGGAGGACACCGGATTCAACCGGCTAAAAAAACACAAGAAAAGGAGGTGGGACGACGTGTGAGAGACGACCTGACACTCCAGTCATGATGCACGAATCCGAGACGACGGGAAACCGCTAGAACCAGCCCTGACGAGTTCTCTAAACCGCCCCGCATCCCTCACTCCCACGACTTCAGATGGAAGGCTATTCCAGAAACTATGTGCTCTATGAATGCTTGTGAGTAGTCTGTTCGCTGGATCAAAACAAGGGACAATGCACATACTGTGTGAGTGCCTGAAGGATGTTGGAGTTGGTATTACATTGAATACACCATCAGATTCAAAAGGCAAAACTCGATGAGTGACTTTATATATGAAAGTGACGTCATTGATAAAACGACGGGACTTGAGAGTTTCTAGTCCCAGCAGGCGGAGGCGCTCAAAGTATCCGAGAGATAGGTGACCAGCTCGTAGGCAGATGCGACGGGTCAAGTATCTTTGCACACCTTCAAGCAAGTTCACCAAAAGTTTTGGATGGCAGAATGGCGTTGGGCCTCAATCTAATAAGAGATCACTATTTGTATAAACGATCGGTGAGAGTCTCTACCAGCAAAAGTTGAGTCAAAATGCAAATGCAATCTGTCTTCTCTCTCTCTCTCTCTTTCTCTCTCTCTCTCATGCGCTCCTGCTTCCTTGATGTGACCACAAGAGATCATCCGCTATTGTCTCATTCAAAATGTTGAAACTCTAAATTACTGCAGCTCCGTCTTATTCTTCACTCAACAGGGAGGCATGTCTGGAAATACCACGTTTTCAGAGCGCAGCATCCACGTTTTCCAACCCGCACACCTTCCAACAAAGCATGCAGATCGGTCAGTTCTCGGAGGAGATCGCTTTCGATCCCGCTGCCGCAATGAACCCGTACGCGCAACAGCCGGTTAGCTATTGACATTGTTGTGTTAGTTATTCCATGGTTTTGTTGTTGTGTTAGTTGTTGTGTTAGTTATTCCATGGTTTTTTATCGCATTTATGGTTTGATAGATTATGCAAAGTTGCCGTAGTGAGATGTGATAGTGTACAAAGATGACATGAAATAACTAAAATAGAGTGAGCTATTAAAGGGTGAGCTCACGCCTTGCTCAAAGACATACTTTTAAGGTCTACGTGGCGGACGCGAACGCGTACGAATATCACCAAAACGTGTACGTACCGTGCGAGGTGAGTGACGTTTGTCACGCAACAACCTGTCATGAACATAATAAAAACGCTCGACGCAGGAATCCATTTAGAAACGCTAGGCACAAGCACAACATTTACATATCACAGGCTTTACCTAAGAAGAAAATGGGTGATGAGCGAAGCGCACATTCCTCAGCGACAGACAGTGCGCCTTCCTTTACCGATCACTGTTCCGTCTTGTTCACAATTTGTTATATAGTCAGAGAATAGCTATTATGGATAAATTATTGAATGATTGATGTTCAGGCCGTCCCGCGAACGCAGCACTGTCCCACGCAGGATTTCTATCCACCGGGTAAGTGCTACACTCTTGTTCTCTGTCCAAAAATGTGCTTCAGACGAGTGGGGCACGTACGACGCCTACAGCCAGTTCGTTCCGGACAGAGAGGAGGAGGAGGATGAAGAGGAGGAGGAGGAGAACGACGACGAGGAGTACGCGCCTTATGAGGAGAAGGAGCAGGAGCAGCCGCGTGTGCAGCTGAAAGCGACTGCGGCGCGGCCCGCGCAGCAGGTGCCGGCTCCTGTAGTTGCTGAGCCCACCCCACCCGTCGAGACCCGCGGCAGAAAGCGCAAGGGTGAGTGCTGCTGTCAATAGTCAAAATGTAAATATGTAGTAGTATATTAATTTCACTTCACCTTTATAGTCACAAACAGTTAGCGAGAGGCAGACGGCGTTCTTGAACAGCACCTCTCCGTCATTCCTGATGAATCATGATATTACAAGTTACAATCACACATTCAGCCCCCGCCCCGCCTGCAGCAGAGAGCGCGCGCAAGCGGCGCAAGTATACAAAGACGCCCGAGGAGGTGAGTGCGCCTGAGCCTCCACGACTGGGGAAGTGTTCAGTCTTTTCAAAACAGCTCCTTCGAAAGGCCTACAAAACACGCTGTTTGGTCGTGTTTCGTAGGCGTTCAGAAGTCAGTATGGAAGACGTTTTGTAGAGACTGACCGCTACTTCAGTGCCGCGCGCCTATATACACCGAAATATACACGCTGACCCTACCGTGCAGAACTATTGATTACGTTGATGTTGACGCGCGTGATCAAAACCATTAGGTGCAGTTTTTGGACATGCACAGTAGGAGCGTGAAAGTCTAAACGCGCCTATACCGCTTTGCACTGTCGCGCCTTTAAATACGGCGTGTCCCTGTCTTTGCACTTTACAACGCCAGCCGCGCCGCGCGTTGAAAATGCGTCTGAATAGTCTGTCGTGTCTTTTCCTTTCCCTTCTCTTTTTTACCAGGTTTAATCCGGCTAAAAAACTCATTAAGGCATTCAGCGCAGATATGTTCGGGTGGAAACATTTTGGTGAACTGTTATCATACAATATACTTTTCTGCAGAAAAAGCGCACACCGGAACAAATCAAGAAACGCCAGCTGAACAACGAAGCATCGGCGCGCTGTCGCGACAAAAAGAAAAGGGAGCAGGTGTGTCCCTCCTTCACTCTCTCTCTCTCTTTTTCCCTCCTAATTCCATCTTCTCTCTCCCCTCTCTATTCGAAGGTGTTTCGCAGGGACTGACCGCCACTTTATTGAACTCACTCACCGATGAACACCTCCTTTCCGTCGAGTCCGTCGACGAAGCGATCTTGCGATCTCATCGCTACTCCCTGACCGTTGATGCGTTGCAGGAGGAGAAGGAGGAGAAGCTGCGAGCCACGCTGTCTCACCTGCGCGCCGACGTCGATTCGCTCGAGGCGGAAGTGGCAGGGGTGAAGGTGCGGTCAATCAATCAATCAATCAATCAATCAATCAATCAATCAATCAATCAATCAATCATTCATCCAGAATCGCTATATCATGACTATACAACAAGTGCATACGGCACACCACAAGGGCTAAGTGCTGGGAGAAAGACAGTTTAGCAACGGGGATGGTAGGGTCGAAGGTCGAAAGTCTTATTATTACTCAAGCCCCTGGATGCGGTACTCATGCGAAAGTCACCACCCAGTGTTCGGGGAAAAGACGGGTCTGCAGGAGTTCACCGGGTTTGGAAGTATGTGAAGGCACTCGAGAGTGTTTCGAGGCAACTAGTGCAGCGGGTCAGTCTCTTCGAAACTTCTTGCGATACTGACTTCAAAACGCAACGGGCTGTTTCGAAGAGACTGACCACACCATAACCGCCCCCCGTTGAAGGTCGACGTGGCGGGGCTGCGGGATGAGTTCCGCACCGGCATCCACCGACTCACCACCGTCATCCAACAGCTGGCGGCGCGCCTCGGCGTCTCCGCGCACTCGTGATCCTCACCCATCCTCACACCCTCTCATCGTCCCGTAAATAGTCGACCACTGGCGAGCACTCACAGCCGGTGCCTAATTAAGACACTTCGGTGCTCTTCGAGATTTTTGATTTTGACAATGGCTTGGTATGGCGCATGCATACAAGAATCCATCAAAACATAGCGAGTTGTGGGGTGCGACCTGGTGTCATTTGCTTGTCACTCTTGTCAGTCATAATCCTTCGTTCGATTCTATGTCGTCCACGTGTGCTTACCATCTACGTGTGGCGTCTTCGTTCACAACTTGTTTGTAGTTTGTATTCATGATCATCCCCCTCGCCGTCCGTACTTACCTCACCTGTAAACTGCTCTGGATCATCCATTCTTTCACTCCGGTTTCCCAATTTGTGCATATCTATTGTTCAATATCTACCTAAGTGTATAAATGTTATATCGACGCATGCCCACACTCCACACCACGAAAAAAGTTGATCTTCAAAAACGTGTGTGTGTGAGAAAGAATAGATATGAGAAAGAGGAGAGAGGAGAGAGGAGGAAAATTCAGTTCAATGCCCACTTTGGTCTTCACATTCCAGGCTGGCGCGCGGTCTGAAGGAGACAGAAGAAAGGAATGATCTTTCCTGCAACCCCCCCCCCCCCCCTTCGCCTCTCTCTCTCTCTCTCTCCTCTCTTCTTCTCCTTCACATCGATCAGTCGCCTGCAAAGCTCGTCGTTGTCGTTGTCCACTTTTCCTAATGATTTCGATCACTTGTATCTCTTGGTTTACAAATCAGCTCTCAACTTCTCTACCACTCTAAAACCGCCACGGCCACAAAGGCGTCCATTTCCATGTAAGTGATATGTTTTCTCTGTCTGACTGACATGATATCTATCTACAAACACTCGTCGTTCGTTTCTAATAAGATATCATACATTATCCCCTTTTCTTCGATATCAGAAGAAATGGGATGAGAGACGTGCAGTGGCAGAGCGAAGCTGACTGTAGTCGATACATCGATATTATATATATATATATACATATATATATATATATATATATATATATATATATATATATATATATATATATATATATATATAAATATATATATATGTATATATATAAATATATATATATACCCGCCAACGCTTCAATACTGCACGTTCGTGTCGGAAACATAACCGCAAATGAACGACGCTCTCCCCATTGCTTCATGGCTCAGTGCATGTGCGCTGCTTTGCCTTTGTGGTCCTCGAGCTTCGATTCCGGATTCTGCCAGATGTTTTGCTCGTGTAAAAATGAAGAGTTGTGGCAGGTTGTTGCAGAAATAAGTCGCCAATGTTCCTTTAAGAAGGCAGTGTCCTGATTCTGACGATTTTGGTCGCGTTTAGCACTATTGCAAAATAGCGATAGGAAAATAGGCTTAGGTTAGGAAAGACCGATCACCGATAGGAGCCGTCTCGGATCCTCATAGAAATAGGTGCACAAAATGTTGAGTGTTTGCTCTCAAATATATACGTTATATATAAAAAAATGTAAATAAAATGTTTGCAATTTCATAATCGCGAACAATTGATCACTGTTTACTCTGATGACGCATTCACCGTCGGCCTCTTCTTATCAGTGTTTTCCCACTGCTATTTTTCAATAGTTGTAAACGCGAACGTATTTAAACGGACATGGATGATCCGCTTCGACCACCTATCCCTTTTCGCTCGATTGATCTGTTCCATTCGTCTCTGCCACTATGAAAGCCCCCCAAAAGCGATCGGATCTTCGCATCAGCCGTCAAGTGATTTTTTTATATTTTATGTTTATTGTGATGATCATTAGCGGGATGACAATGACTGTGAATAAGAAGTTTTTGCCCTGCCCTACTCCTTTTTGCAGAACTGCGTCTGGATAGTCGGCCGTGTACCTATATGTACTGTATTGCAGAAAAAGAGTACGAAAGAGTACGCGAAGCAACGAAAACGCAACAACGAGGCATCGGCGCGCTGTCGCGACAAAAAGAAAGATCATGAGGTGAGATGCTCCTCTCTCTCCCTCTCTATTCCCTCCATCTCTCACTATGTCCCTCCCCTCCCTCTCTGTTCTAAACATATCACTTTTCTTCAATTCTCTCGTCTTCATATGCAGAGACATATGGAGTTGGAGCGAGAATGAAAAATGTAAGAAAAAGAGAAACACAGAAAAGTGAAGTTGTAAGAGTAAATAGCTATCCACACGTTGTCTTGCAGGAGGAGAAGAAGCAACAGATGTGGTCGACTCTGTCGGTGCTTCGCAGCGACATCGACTCTCTCAAGGCTGGAGTAGATATGATCGATATAGCGGGGATGCGGCACGAATTCCAAAGCGGGTTCGACCACCTCCAGAGGACCATCGAACAGCTCGTGGCGCGCCTCGACGAGAGAAAGACGGTGGTCCGCTTGTGAGACGGTGGTCCTTTTGAGATACCGGCCTACCTCCTATTTTTAGTAGTCCATACACATTTGTCCTCTTGCGAGCATCATGGAACACTCTCTGCGTATTACATACATAGTCGTCCACGTGAGATCATCGACCACCCGTTATATGCGTCTCACATCATCGGCTAGTGTACTGTAAACGTATGTGCTGCAACGAGTGATAAATGTTTAGTTCGGAATCTGTCCGCAAGTTTTTTGAGATCATTTTTTCTCTCTCTTTCGCTGCCGGCAGAACACGTGCAGACTGTTCACTGCCGCCAGCGCACAATCCGTGACATTTCACATGTTGTGCAGTTTTGTGCAACACAACATGTATGTCATCAAATATCAAAAACGCTTCCATGAGTGGGAATCGAACCCCCGCCGCGACCTGTCCGCGGGTTCGATTCCCACTCATGGAAGCGTTTTTGATATTTGATGACATACATGTTGTGTTGCACAAAACTGCACAACATGTGAAATGTGACGGATGGCATATAGGATCCAACCCGACTTTATCACAATGAATATATAGTTTCAGCGAATGATGTGCAAAGTACCATCTGGTTGCTTTGAGCCCAATCACTTTCCATCCGTTTACAATCCACGAGTTGTCTCCAATGCAGAGTCTTCACCATATTCAGTGTTCCATTGTTTTCGTAAGCCACTGGTTTCTTTCGCACACAGTCGATTCTGAAACAATCGAACATTTTCAGCAGTGGTTCATGTAAAACACTCACGTTTTGCAATTGATTCCTGTGAAGAGATGCTTGGTGCTCTAGTATTCGGGATAGCAGCGAGCGTCTTTGTAGCATAGATCACTCTTCGACAAATGTCTCTGATGGTTTATTCTAAAAACATGTATTCCTTTCTTTTCAAATGCTTGAAATCATCATTTTCACCATTCGACTCCGATACTACAGGCACAATCGATATACTCGAATCTGTATGGAACGAGGGGGAATTGCGGTGCAAGAAAGATAAGAAGTGGCATTCGACCGAGACACACGTGACAAAAGCATCGAACAACTCGTGGCGCGCCTCGACGAGAGGGAGACCGTGGTCCGCTTGTGAGACTGTGTTGCTCTAACAAGTCGGTCACATATCACCCTTTCTTCCTTCTTATCCCATATAAGTGAGGAGTCATCACTCTGCATTCTTGGCTCATCACCCACTCCTCATCGCCGTATTTCTGACCATCCTCTACATTTACACTTGTTCTCCGAAAATCATACGTATTAATATATTTGTGATTACCACCCATCTCACATGTGACTTGTGACCTGTTTGTCCACTTGTGAGCATCACCAATCCCTTGCTACATACATCATTCATTGTAAAATTCCTTATCACAATTAATCACAAATATATTAATACATCATTCGGTTGTAATCACAAATAAATATTAATACATCATTTATTGTAAAGTTCCTTATAACACTCGGTGCACGTTAGTGCGATAGTAGTAGTATAATTAAGAACTATTTAGACGATTGGGAGAACTTTCGCGATAACAAATTGTGAAATACCTTATCACAATTTTACAATTTGTTATCGCGACAGCTCTCTTAATCCTACTCCCACTGTGCTGGCCAAACATTAAACCTTCTTCATCACCACAGTTGTGACACTTGTGACACAAACGGTATGTTGCATTGTTGTTTTGGTAATCCCCCCTTCTCTCTCGCCCTCTCTCTCCCGTTCTCTTTCTCGCTCCCTCCCTCTCTCTCTCTCTCTCTCTCTCTCTCTATATATATATATATATATATATATATATATATATATGTATACATCTTCTTCTCTTTTTCATATCACCTCTCTACGCATGTATGTTCTGTGACTAACTGGCGGCTGCGAAGTCAACAAGGACAAGGGGCGGGATCTTCTTCGATATCGCACGCATGGTATCATAAAAAAAGATAAAAAGGCTCATTCACTACGTTATCAAAGGTTCGAAAACATTGTGCGTATCTGTGCGATAGCATACCGTTCTCTATTTTGCCTGAAGCAACGTGCATTCATCCTAATCGATCGATATCACACTCCCCCCTTCCCTCTTCTCACACCGCGTACGGCTATTTCGCAACCTGTCGCGCGTTCAAAACGCGCGATGTTTTCGAATTTTGACCGCGATTGTTTTAAAACATTTCTTACGAGGAGTGTAGTAGGGGCCACACCCTCGGATTCGTACCAAATTGATAGGATACCTTAGTTAGGACCCTAGCCATTGATTTGTGGTGTCCGAATAACCTAAACGAACTATACGTTTCCGGTACGAAAACGTACAGGGCTCGTTTTTCGCGTTCCTCTCACCCTACGCGGCGGTCGAAGACCGAGCCTTTGTGGCCTAGTGGCGAAAGCGTCTGCCTGCCGAAATGACCCTCACGAGTTCGATTCCGCGCACATGCTTTTTGTTTTGCCAACTCATTTAGTTGATCGTCTCGCTGTTCATTCAACGGTTAGTGAAGAAAAGATTTGACGAAAGGCATGACCGACTCGATGGTTTCTCTTCAAGATGGACGACTGTCAGGAACAGAGATGATCTACCGTGCGCAATATTACAACCTTCAACTCTACATACACAATATTCGCACACCATCAAAATACATACGACAGTGTGAAGTAGCTTGACGACGTTCGGAACTTCTCTGACAGAAGACGGTGCAGTTGGAAGCTACATATCTACGGCTGATGCAAATGACACTACGTCACTACGACGATCGACAGCTGACATCGAGATCGACAAGACTGTCTCATTTATAAAAAAAAAACTTTTTTGATAGAGTTGTTTCATGGACCATGAGAAAATAATGATATGGTATGTATAAAAGTACAAGTCCATAAATTTTTGAACAAAACAAGAAGCATGTGCGCGGAATCGAACTCGTGAGGGTCATTTCGGCAGGCAGACGCTTTCGCCACTAGGCCACAAAGGCTCGGTCTTCGACCGCCGCGTAGGGTGAGAGGAACGCGAAAAACGAGCCCTGTACATTTTCGTACCGGAAACGTATAGTTCGTTTAGGAAATTCGGACACCACAAATCAATGGCTAGGGTCCTAACTAAGGTATCCTATCAATTTGGTACGAATCCGAGGGTGTGGCCCCTACTACACTCCTCGTTAATATATGTCATTCTATTTCAGAATGTAATGGAGGGCCGCTACGAATTTGATCCAGCTGCTGCCAACGCACAATTGAACCAGTACCCACAACAGCGGGTCAGTTTTTTCGCTAATGAGTTCTACTCTTTTCACGAGAGACATTGGGTGGTTAACCAACGAAGACAAATATCACAAACACTTATAGGATGTTTTCAATTTGACAGTTTTTTGCGTGGTTCCCGCGTACCGGTGCTTGGATTCTAAGCAACAGCGTTAACACTGTGTGTTAGCGAACTAGATATATATTTATACCTAGAAAATACGCGATTTATTTCATCGAGTATACAAATTCTGAGCTATGTGCGAGTC
Organism: Rhabditoides inermis; assembly: GCA_963966185.1. NCBI lineage: Eukaryota > Metazoa > Nematoda > Chromadorea > Rhabditida > Rhabditidae > Rhabditoides > Rhabditoides inermis. Next base: position 915,373 of record CAWZYM010000369.1, on the reverse strand, counting down.
TACTCAGGTCTACGTGGCGGACCCGAACGCGTACGGACAACTCCCGTACGACGATGGAACGTACCAGGTGAGGGATGCTACGAGAGCTCGGACAACTGTGTAGTACTGTTATACGAAAGTTGTCTGTCTTTCTTAAACACCAATGGTAACGATGTATAGCTTGTTTGAGAAGGGGAAAAACAAGTTCAGGCTGCCCCGCCAGCGCAGCAGTGGTCGACACACGGTCCAGTCCACCTCCCTAACGGTGAGGTCCGCAACCATCTTATCCACCATGCTGAGACATTTTTATGTTAGACACAGTACTAAAGAGATGTTTGTTCATTGTAATTGGCAAGGAGCGAATGATGTGCACAAACACAAATATGCATGCAGACATGTTTCAGGCGAGTGGAGCGCTCCCGTGGCTGACCCCTACAACCAGTCGGATTCGGTGATGCGCGCGGAGGGGGAACAGGGTCACTATCTTCCCGGTGAGCGTCCGAGCATTCAATACGAATCTAAGACGTGCTTCAGTCCAAGGGGGTGCCCCCGTCAACCCCTCCCCGAACCAGTACGTTCCGGAGCGGGATGAGAAAGAAGGGGAGTACAGCGACGTCGAGTACGTGACTTCATCGGACGACGAGGAGGAGGAGAAGGAGCAGCCGCGTGTGCAGCTGAGAGCGACTGCGGCGCGGCCCGCGCAGCAGGTGCCGGCTCCAGTGGTGGCTGAGCCGACCCCACCCGTGGGTGAGTGCTGTCAGGTGATCTCAGCTGTAAAGGTGACGACCTGCCTCTTCACTTGAGCAGCTTCCTTGTTTCTTTACCTTCATAGCCAGTGAGTTAGTGCTTGACTGAGTGTGCGTATACTATACCAATGCTGCAAAAATCAACAAATCATGAGCGATCACGAGACTTTTGATGTAGAGCTTAGATTCAAGTTTTGTTGGCAAAACACGCTCACAAAGTCCCAGAACGGCCGCGCACAATCTTTGAGATCTCCAAAGTGCATGATTTGTATCATGCAGCTGTTTGTTGCAACTCGAACGCCTTCGTAACACTTCCGAACTTCTGAGTCGCCCTCAGAACACTCCCGAATTGCCTTTGAAACACTCCCGAATGAGTTTCGTAGAAACGGTCCTTGACAATCGCTCATTTAGCGACCGCCACGTCTTCCGCGGAGACGAATACGCCACGCGCGCGTCGCGGATACAATCGGGCGACCGAGGCGGTGAGTATGGTCGCATCTCTACTCTCGAATCGTGTCAAGACCCTCGCGCGCGCATTCAAACGACAATATTTAATCGAACGCATGAAGAGGCCTCGCCATAATGCCTTTTTTTCGCGCTAGGTTCCCTCATTCTCTGCTGACCATAACAAACCCTATCCACCAGGCGGAGACTACATAAATCATCTCGCGGTTGTATTTTGAACTCTAATAAACAGCTTCAAAAATGATGAAGAACTTTTTACAACTAGACCAATACTAAAACGAGTTCTGGCAATATCGCAATACTGCAACTGATAATCGCTCGCGTGAGAATCACAAGAAGAAGTGGTCAGATTACGGCGGGAAAAGAAACCAAACAACGCGATAAGGCGTTGTGAACATCCGTGTCTTGTTGGGGGAATTGTTGGGGTGGGAACATTTTCGTGGACTGTTATCATACAGTATACTTTTCTGCAGATAAAGGGTACAGCGGAATACGTGGAGATACGCCGGCTCAACAACGAAGCATCGGCGCGCTGTCGCGACAAAAAGAGAAAGGAGCAGGTGTGTCCCTCCTTTCCTCTCTTTCTCTCTCTCTCTCTCTCTTTCTTTCTCTTTCTCTCTTTCCCTCTCCCTATTTTTCTCCCTCTCTCCCTCCTACCTCCAGACGTTCCAAAGTCAGTTACTCAAATCTCTTCAAAACACTTTCGAAACGCTTACCTTCGAAAACGTCTTCAAAACACCTTAAAAACAAGCGATTTTCTTCGACATGCCTTCACAACTTCCTTCCAAACAGCTTTGAAACAGGCGATCAGTTTCGTGGGCAAAAATTTTAAGGTGTTGTTTCAAAACTGTTTCGAAGTCGTTTCGAAGTCATTTTCGAAGGTCGTTTCGAAGGGTTTTTCGAAGAGACTGACCGCACCTTTGAGCCACACTGACCGTTGTTGCGTTGCAGGAGAAGAAGGAGGAGCAGCTGCGCGCCACGCTGGACGGCCTGAGCGCCGTCGTCGAGTCGCTGAAGACGGACGTGGCCGTGTTGAAGGTGCGGTGTTTGTTCTACGAAAGAAGTGTGCAAGAGTAATACGAAGGCGAGTCGGTTGGGTTCTAACTAGTGCCTGGTCACGGCGCAACGCGCGATCACGCGCGTCGTCATTTCGAGACGAGACAACGCGGCGCGTTGATTCGGGATTCTCGAATGCGAGAAATGAGCGGCGTGATTGCACTCCCATGCCACGCGCACTGACCGGCGCGCGTTGTTTCGGGACTTTTGACGGGCAAAGCGTGATATCACGCTGCCGCTCATTCGAGATTTGCGAAAGCGTTAGTTCGGGATCGCGCGTCATTTCGAGACGCCTGCATCCCATGCACGGCCTCCTCATTGCCTTTCTCATAAATGAGACGGTTGAGAAATGAGACAAATCATGTGGCATTATCGAAACAAATTGCATAATTTTCCAATTATCACGGCCCACCGGTCGCTTCATCTCTCCAATCCCGAATGGACGCGCGGCGGCGTTGTTTCGGGATTTTCTGACTTCTCCAACTACCACGGGCGTTATTTCGGGATTCTCGAATTCGAGACTTTTGCCGCGCGTTCATTTCACGCGGCGTGATTTCGGGAAAAGCGTGGCGTGATGGAATGACGGCCACACGCCGAGACAAAATCGCGCGTGAAACAACGTCGTTGCGCCGTGACCATGCACTAGTTCTAACTGACTGCGAACCGCGAAGCAAAGTGTTCCGAAGGCGTTCCGAAGTCAGTTGCGAAGGCGTTCCGAAGAGACTGAGCGCTACTTACAGGTAGTGTACCCTCTGATCCTGATGGCATGAGTTGTTGTTACCAGTTCATCGCTCATCATTTGTTAGTCTCTTCATCTCTTCGCTACTCTACGAGATAACCAAAGTTTTTACTATCCTTCACAACTCTTAGTCTTAGGCTTAGGGGACAGGTTTATGCTATTATTCGGATGACCACGAGACCCGATTCAATACACTACGCGTGGCTGCGAGACCCAATTCAATACAATACAATAAATATTGAACATATGCAGTGGGACTCGCTACAGGAAAAGGGCGCGACGATGGCAGATGAGGGAAGAGAGAGGGAGACGCGCCGCGAGTCGTCGACGTCTATGAGGGGCTTCGCGGACGATGACGTAGATATCCCGCGTCCGGAACGCGTCCTTCCCATTCGAGCAAACGAACAGGAATCTGAAAAGAAAGAGTTATACTCCCTGCGTGGTGTTGATGAGATGAGCTGCAAAGGGGATGCTAAAAAGGGCGTAGGGTAGGAAAGTCGCGCTGTGATAGATAGAGTTCGAATATTGTTTGTATTAGGTACTCGGAGGGTAGGAGGGTTGCGTCGTTCTATTGGTGGGTTGGTGGACACGCAAGCACCGAGAATGAGGCTTGCTCTTCGGCGTGAGATTTCGACCACATCACCGGGTGTGTAACCATGCAAAATTCACACTACACTAAGAAATGTTTCGTCCGCAAAAATGTTGATTATAATTCCATAACATGAAAGTTTGAAATTCTGTTTTCTATTATGCATCTGACCGAATGCATGATTTTATTTCGAATTCAAAATTGGTCTCGCCACGATTATCATGCCGCCTAAAGCCATTATACTCCAGAAAATAGGAGTGAATACATAGATGTTCGGAAATGAACCCCGCTTTTTACGTGCTACGTGGCGCAATGCGTGTGTGCGCCGTTGCGGCGCCTAGCTCGCAGGTACGGATCCTGTTTACCGCGAATGTTTTGCATGTGTGATAACGAGAGTTTATGAGAGCTGATGCAACATTTAAGTCGCCGCTGTGCCTCTAAACGTGACTGAAACTTGAATACATGAAATCATATTTTTTTCTGAAATTTTTAAAAACTTTACAGTCAGTTGCAGGAGGAGAAGAAGCAGCTGTCCGAGCTTCGCGCCGAAGTCGATTCGCTCAGGGAGGATGTGGCCGAGTTGAAGGTGCGCTGTTTGTTCAGCCAATACGAAGGGGTGTGCTAGAGTGATACGAAGGCAAATCGGTTGGGTTCTAACTGACCGCGAACCGCGAGGCAACGTGTTTCGAAGGCGTTCCGAAGTCAATTGCGAAGACGTTTCGAAGAGACTGACCGCTATGTATCCCCCCTTTCACGGTACGGCAGCTCTCGGCGGTCGGTCAGACAGACGAGAAATGACGAGAGTTTTACGCATGAACAGTGTCATTACGAGGTTTTCGTGAAATAACTCTATTTAAAATTAGAAATACAGCAAAAGCCACGAGCTTCGTATGTGTCATCCGGACGTGGTGTGCAAGTTTGGTGCACTTTGGTTCAGTTGGAACCAAGTTATTGAAGTTTATAGTTTTTTTTCGTTGAAAAACGATCGTTTTGAGCACTTTATTGTCCATAATTTACTTAGTTTTTGAGTAATCGTAAAAAACCCACGACAATCGATGGGTCGTATACAGTCCCGAACACCCTGAAAATTTCATCGAACTTAAAATGTCTGAACCAAGTTATTAGCGTTGGAAGATGCTCCGAACTTCTTCGATTTCACTGTCAAATAACCCTCACTTCCCTAACAAGGAAAGTATCCCAGGGCCTTTGCTCGAAATTGAACCAGATATGGCTCAATCGATAGCCAAGGGTCCCCTGATCAGTGTTGTCCAATATCACCTTTGCTGCGGAGCACGTTCAACTACCGTAATCCTCGTCCAAAGTTTCGAAATTTGCATACAGAAAACCTTGATTTTTGAAAACCCTATCCCATATCCATTAAGAATACGCTTAGCTAGCAGAAAAACTTTTCGGTTCATGATTTCGTCTTCTATGAGGCAAGTTATACCCAAAAACGTAAATCGCGCTCTCTACGTGCATTTTTCTTATATAAACTATGTAAAGACATGCTCCGCAGCAAAAATGATCATGGACAACATTGCTCAGTAGACCAAGATCACTCGAAATATGCCTTCAGATTGAAATCACGAGCGGAGGACCTGAGCAACTTCCCTTGTAAAATCAGACCGCCGAGCGCGCGAATCGCGCGGTCGAATGGGCGTGCGTAAACCGATCACGCGGCTAGATGCGATAAAACGATGTCTAGAAAACGTGACGAGATGGCTGCCGTACGATGACCGGGGGATACATTATACTTACATTATAATCACTTACTTACATTGTACATTATATGTTAGCGTTAAGCCACACTGACCGGCAGTTGCGTTGCAGGAGGAGAAGAAGCAGCTGTCCGAGCTTCGCGCCGAAGTCGATTCGCTCAGGGCGGACGTGGCCGGGGTGAAGGTGCGGTGTTTGTTCAGCCACTACGAAGGGGGTGTGCAAGAGTAATACGAGGGCGAATCGGGAGGGTTCTTACTGAGGGAAACGTGTTTCGAAGGCGTTCCGAAGTGACTATGGGGTGTGCAAGAGTGTTCCGGAGTCGAGAGAAGATAAAGGGGAGAGAAGGGAGAGAGAGAGAGAGAAAGAGAGGAGAGGAGAGAGAGATAGGGAAGAAACCCCTTTTCTAGGGCGAGGTGACGAACGTGCGGCAGCAGTGTAACACCAAGTTCGTCCGGCTGCACGCGCTGCTCAACGCAGAGCGGGCGGAGCTCTTGTGAAAAGACACCACCCACACTCCCCCAGGCATATCCGTCCCCTCTTCCCAGGCATATCCGTCCACTTCCGAGCGCCACCCATCCCCCATCCTCCCTGTCTCCGTAGCCCGAAAGCCATCCACTTGTGAAGTTGCGGTCAGTCGATTCGAAAGCGACCCCGAAGTGTTTCGGAGGGACAGCAAGGCGTTGTTTTCGGGAGTGCTCTGGGGCAATGCAAAGAAACGCAACGAAGGCATTCGGCATTCGGGGTAGTTGTTCGAAGAGAACTGACCGCAACTTGAGCATCATACACTTCCATCCTGACTCCGTATTCAACCTTTGTCTAGTCCACGTGACTGTCGTCGACTTGTGAGGATCATCCTTTCCCTCTCAACTGTGTCACACATTTGGTAGTTTGTAATCAGGATCTTACCCAACACCTTTTCGCTTCGATACATAATCGTTCAATGGTAGTCAGGATCACCCCCTCCCCCCCTTCATTTTATTTATACCCAATAATTGTGCACGGTTAGTGTTATATGCCTGATAAATGTTAGATAGTCCAGTTGACAAGATGTTTTGAGCGCGATAGTGCGTGAAAAAGAAAGAAGAGAGGACAGATGAGACAATATAAATCAATTCGATGTATCAGCCCCACCCCAAGCTGCACACTCCACGACTGATTGGAATGATCTCCTCTCTCCCTCGTTCATTTTTTCTCTTATTGATTCAGTTATACTTGTGTCCGTTAGGAATTTCATTTTTTTTGCAATTGCCCTCTTCCAATGACGTTGTTTCATTAGTTTTCATTGACACACAATGTCCAGGCAACCTGGCGTCTACACTTATTCAGTGTTCAAAGCTTTGCAGGTGACATACACGATACAAGACTCTTGCAATACAAGAGTCATAAAGAATGAAAAGAACTTGTCGTAAGAAAGAAACTCAGTTTGTTTGAAACTGAATACGTCTATCAATACATACTGATTGGTATTATGGTATATGGTATCACTATAACACACGAACACACGATCGGACGAATTTTGGGAAGATGTGACCTAGGAGCTACTTGTGTGTGCACATAAAGGTTTTCAAAGGTCTAGAAAGTGGTATATGTATAAGTGCTTTTATGCAAATTTGGTCAGTTAGGCCATGACCTCAACTCGGTCAGTTTTTGTTCAAATTGCCTTCTGAAGGGCTCATTCGCTTTGTCTAAACGATCAGACATTTTTAATATAGAAAAAGTTTCATGAATTTTTTTAAAGAATTGATCAATGAAAAAATACAAAAAAATTGCATTTTTTAACTTCTGTTTGTAAGAACTCTTCGCCAAACTAACAAAAGCGACTAACGTTATTGGATTTTACGTATTAGTTTAGTTTTAGTCTACATGCTTATTATCCACTCTGCGAAGGTGTGTCCTCCTCCATCCATTCTGCGAAGGTGTGTCCTCCTCCATCCATTCTGCGAGGGTGTGTCCTCCTCCATCCACTCTGCGAGGGTGTGTCCTCCTCCATCCACTCTGCGAGGGTGTGTCCTCCTCCATCCACTCTGCGAGGGTGTGTCCTCCTCCATCCACTCTGCGAGGGTGTGTCCTCCTCCATCCACTCTGCGAGGGTGTGTCCTCCTCCATCCACTCTGCGAGGGTGTGTCCTCCTCCATCCACTCTGCGAGGGTGTGTCCTCCTCCATCAACTCTGCGAGGGTGTGTTCTCCTCCATCCACTCTGCGAGGGTGTGTCCTCCTCCATCCACTCTGCGAGGGTGTGTCCTCCTCCATCCACTCTGCGAGGGTGTGTCCTCCTCCATCCACTCTGCGAGGGTGTGTCCTCCTCCATCCACTCTGCGAGGGTGTGTCCTCCTCCATCCACTCTGCGAGGGTGTGTCCTCCTCCATCCACTCTGCGAGGGTGTGTCCTCCTCCATCCACTCTGCGAGCGTGTGTCCTCCTCCATCCACTCTGCGAGGGTGTGTCCTCCTCCATCCACTCTGCGAGGGTGTGTCCTCCTCCATCCACTCTGCGAGGGTGTGTCCTCCTCCATCCACTCTGCGAGGGTGTGTCCTCCTCCATCCACTCTACGAGGGTGTGTCCTCCTCCATCCACTCTACGAGGGTGTGTCCTCTTCCATCCACTCTGCGAGGGTGTGTCCTCCTCCATCCACTCTACGAGGGTGTGTCCTCCTCCATCCACTCTGCGAGGGTGTGTCCTCCTCCATCCACTCTACGAGGGTGTGTCCTCCTCCATCCACTCTACGAGGGTGTGTCCTCTTCCATCCACTCTGCGAGGGTGTGTCCTCCTCCATCCACTCTGCGAGGGTGTGTCCTCCTCCATCCACTCTGCGAGGGTGTGTCCTCCTCCATCCACTCTGCGAGGGTGTGTCCTCCTCCATCCACTCTGCGAGGGTGTGTCCTCCTCCATCCACTCTGCGAGGGTGTGTCCTCCTCCATCCACTCTGCGAGCGTGTGTCCTCCTCCATCCACTCTGCGAGGGTGTGTCCTCCTCCATCCACTCTGCGAGGGTGTGTCCTCCTCCATCCACTCTGCGAGGGTGTGTCCTCCTCCATCCACTCTGCGAGGGTGTGTCCTCCTCCATCCACTCTACGAGGGTGTGTCCTCCTCCATCCACTCTACGAGGGTGTGTCCTCTTCCATCCACTCTGCGAGGGTGTGTCCTCCTCCATCCACTCTACGAGGGTGTGTCCTCCTCCATCCACTCTGCGAGGGTGTGTCCTCCTCCTTCCACTCTGCGAGGGTGTGTCCTCCTCCATCCACTCAGCGAGGGTGTGTCCTCCTCCATCCACTCTGCGAGGGTGTGTCCTCCTCCATCCACTCTGCGAGGGTGTGTCCGCGTGTGTTGCGCACTCCGTACCCAAACAGGCCGCAGCACCGCTCCTGAGAGTCGCAGCGCTGGCCTATAACAGGAATCGAGCCTGCGTCGCCAGAACTGACGCGATAACAAATTGTACAATTGTGATAAGGAAATTTTACAATTTGTTATCGCGATGTCGCGGTCATTAGAACCGCGATGGCGCGCGCCCCCGCCCCCGCCAATATCTGGACAGAAGAGTCGTTCCCCGTTCCTCCACGGAGCAGAGTGACCTCTCGCTCTTCTCTCTCGCCTTCCACCCACCAATAAATATGATAGTGCTCGTGTTCGTGTTTCGCGTATTTGAGTAGTGTGGACATTTTGGGGATGTGATTCCATTTAAGTAAAGTCCTCTCCGATTCTCCAGGGATTGGCGAGACTTATTTTGAAACATAATCTTCAATATTTTGAATCATTCAACTACCGCTATCTGTGTTTCACTAAAAGTTGCAAAGGAGGTCGAACCCGGGCCGCGAGAACGGCACGCGTCTCTCTTGCCACTGCGCCACGCAGTCAGTTGAGAGGGCGCGAACAGAGACCGCTCTCATTGCCGATCGACTGCCGAATGCGTGCGAATGGCAAACACCAAACAGGGGCCAGTAAATTAATTAGCGCGCGAGCGGTGCGGATGGCGCACGAAAGGTGTCAAAGTGGGAGGAGCTTCCTGGCCGTTTGTAGACAACTTTAGTGGTCATTGGGGGTAAGGGGGTAGGAGAGTGGAGGATTAGGCTGTTGTGGCATTCACGGGCGTCTCTCGTTATAGTGCCAACCAGGGTGGACCGGTAGGAAATAGGATCATATTGTGTCGTGTTACAAATCCACTGAACCGCCGGATCGCACACGCGACAATTCTCCCAATCATACTCCCACTGTCTCTCTCTCTCTCTCAAGCTTCGAAAACATCGTACTTATACCTCGACGTATCTGTGGGGTAGCAAACCGTTCTCTCTTTTGTCTGATGCTACCTGCATTCATTCTAATCGATCGATATCACACTCGCCCTTTCCCTGTCGCGCGTTCAAAACGCGCGATATTTTCGAATTTTGGCCGCGATTGGTTGCGACCAGTGTGTTATGATTTGCAGTGATGCTCCTTTGTATTGCTGTCGTGGACGGGTGTCCGACATTTTTTCTTCTTATTCTTGTAATGTGTTTCTATCCTTTTTTCTCTAACTTTGGCTCTCTATGATTTACGGAGGCTCCGATCATTTCTCCCTCGAATCGTGTCTCTTTTGGTTGTCTAAACATCGCAGAGAGTAGCATAGAATCGTATAACATCGTATCTCTATTTCAGGAAATGGATCAGGGCTTCCATCACTCGTCCGCAATATCGATTCCCGCGAAAGAGAAAGCGAACAGTCACGTGAGTGCAATCGATAAGCCAATCGAAAATCAATCTGTCGATCTATTTATACATAAAAAACACAAGAAAACGATTCTTTTTCTAGCACTCTTAGCGGTCAGTCTCTTCAAAACGACTTCAAAACACGATCAAAAGCGTCAAAATGCATTTTGAGGAGTCGAATTCACACCGGACGCTACTTTAGTCCGAAAAAATATGTTTCATTGTTTCAGCGGCATCATCCTTACGACTCGCGTAATCGGTCTTCCCTTGCTCAGGAAACCTCGAATCAAGTGAGTGTCATTTTCAAATTATTTGCGTTAACACGTGTGTATTCAACGTGTGTTCTTCTGTAACTAGTTTTCAAGAAACTATTCAATCTACCAAATCCAGTAGAGTAATTTATTACACATTTCTGGAGACTACTAGATATTAGTTTCAGGCTCCGACGGATGAAGACGCGGTGGTGAGAAACACGCGACAACATGCTGTTGCTGGTGAGTGCAACGTCTGATTATCAACCGCTTTGTAATTCGACGTTGTTCCAGACGCATGCTTTGCAGATGCGGCGGTGCCGGTGGCGGACGCGCGCGACGAATTCGATCGCATCTTCGCCGACATGGAGCCGTTGCCGTCGCACAGCGCCGACCCTGATGACGCAGCCGGCAAGACGGCCACTCTCTCCAATAGTTCCGCGCACACTGCTCAGCCGCCTGCGGCTCAGCCGGCTCGTTGGATCGTAGGCTCGGAGATCGCTCACCAGATTCCGGCGCCTGCTACTTACCACCAGATCGCTGGTGCCCAGCGCGCACACCAAGGTGGCGCTACGATGCCGTCTCGGCAGCTTCTGCCGTTCGCTCATTGTACTGCCCAACCGGAATTTTCCAATGTGCACTCGCGGATTGGTCCGAACTGTATCTTGACGTCATCCGCTGCGGACGTCGTGGTCCCTTGTTCCGGTGCGGTTCCCCAAGAAGCCGCAGACGAGTACGCTGGATTGACGGCCGCTCAGAAGGCGCAGAAGAAGCACTACGCCAAGAAGGGGAAGATGGAGGAGGAGTTCAGGAGCACTGTTCTGGGTCTACTTGAGCAGCTGGTGCGCGGGCTAGCTGACATTCGTGAGGAGCTAAAGACAATCATTAACAAGAACCCCCCTCCGAAACCGTGATCATGTGTTCTTGTAATGTCTCTCGGCTTCCGAAAATGACCTCATCAGGGCGATTCGTGCCTCTCTCAGTTAAGTATTGTATGTGTTCCTGTGTTATTATATATGTACATTATATATACATTATATATTATGTTGTATGTTGTGGAATCCACATTATCCGCGTTCCCGTCAGATAAATATAGTCACAATTGTGCAGCGGGGGGACTGCTATCTCTTATTAAATGATTTACTGATCAGTGTGCGTGAGCTATGATAACTTTACTGCAGGGGTGTTGTCAACGTTGTACACAGCTTCGCGCTTATCGGCCATTCTTCGTATTATTTTATTGGGGGGTGAGCCAGAAAGCTCAGATTTGTACTCAATCGAGGTCAATCGATACATGCGAACGGAATCAGTGAACATCGCGTTTGCTAAATGAGATATACTCAAAAAGGTTGCACTACTTTAGAGATATCATTCATACGACCTATGTGCTTATGCCACCTCACCAGCCCAGCTGACACATCAGTGTTTATGTCACCCGGGTAGATAGGAGAGGAGTATAAGACAGATTCTCTTTCGAAAAGTACAGGAGTAAAAAGGAGTGGTTTGTTTTGATCTAATTCAACAAAAGCACATGCATATTTTTTTCTTCGCAGCTGACTAAAATTTCAAAACAAACCTGCTCTTTCAAACGATGTACTATGAAATGTTTCATAACTATGAAATGTGTGATTTTTGATCAGATATACGCATGCAAATGCATAAAAATTTAACAACAAAAAGGTCTTTTATTTTAAATTATTATAGTACATATTACAATTACATATGTTCGCTTTTTTCATCGATTAGAAAGAGCAGGTTTGTTTTGAAATTTTAGTCAGCTGCGAAGAAAAAAATATGCATGTGCTTTTGTTGAATTAGATCAAAACAAACCACTCCTGTACTTTTCGAAAGAGAATGGATGTCCTTTTCTCAAATTTCGAAGAAATTTTGTACATTAGATAACGAAAATACATATTACAAACTCACTAGTCAGAATATCATGCTATAAAGATACAAATAACTTACAATTTACAATACTCACAATTAACAATTCACAAATACACAGACATAGTAACAGTCACTGATAACAGTCACGTCAGTAACTTGAAAATCTTCGAAAACTAGTACACTGACGTATCCAAACTAGAGAGTCTTCGAAAACGTAGTCAGAATCAGGAAACGAACAGCCTGGTCGGATCGCTCATTGACGATTGATGCGCTCTATTTCGCTTATCTAATAGCCCTCTCTCTCACTCTTTCCCCCCCCCTCTCTCTTTCTCTCTCTTTCTCTATCACTCGCCCTTCTCTTTTTCTTTCCTCTCTCTATCACTCCCTAACTCTCATTATCTCTCCTTCTCCTTCTCTTTCTCTCTCTCTCTCTCTCCCTTTTCTATCTCTCTCTTTCTCAATCTCTTTCTCTCTCCTCTTTATCTCCCCTCTCTATCACTTTTTCTTTCTCTCTCTCGTTCTCTCTCTCAGAGCATATTGTGTTTTATTCTCCGCTTGAACACTCTCTTTTTCTACCCTCACTGTTCTCTCTAGACACAGAAAGACAATCTTCAGATTTTGAGCTAATGAACCTTCGGTCATGAATAGCCGGACTGGGTGCGTTGAACTGAACTCAGCTAGCTTTCTTATACGGTTATTTTCCTGTGTTTCTGGTATTACTGTTCGAACTGAGGAGTTGCACAGAGAACAAAACAGCGTCATCCGGCCTGCTTTCTGCAATTCGCACGTTTTCTAACCGGCAAGTCGGTAAGAGAACATGCGCTCTCTCACTCTCACACTCTCTCTCGCCGAGATCGTTCGATCAGATAACAGGCCGGCTGCCCAGTCACTCGCCAGTGGACATGAGAGAGTGCGCAGAGAGTGTGCGCTCGCAAGAGAAGCCAGAGACGGCGCGCGATCGATCCGACACGAGAGTGGGTGAGCGAAGGGCGGGGCATGCGCTCGGCCAATCAGTTTTCACCGGCAAGAGGCCGAGAGACCAATAAGCGCAGAGTGCAGTGGGCGGAGCTTACGTGATGCACACCGTCGTCGCCGCCGCCGCCGCCGCCGCCGCCGCCGCCGCCGTCGTAAACACGTTTAGTGGCAAAGCGGGAGAGAGCGAAAGAGAGGCTGTTCTGGGCGCCGCAACCGATATTTATTCAACAAATCATACTCATAGGTCTGACAAAATGATACCCTAACACATACACTCTAATGAAGTATATTGTATTATGATAGCCAAATAGCGTGTGGATTGGGAGTGGCGCGCTGCGCGCGCCACAGATCATAACAAACGGGCGGCGCTGGCGCGCCGCCCCTAATAAGGAAACGTAAATGATCGATAGTGTGATATTCGCGGAGCCATCGGAACCACAGCCACACAGGAAAACAATGGCACGGCTGCCGCAGGAACAAGAAAAAAGGCGAGAGACCACCTGTTTTGATTGGTGGAGCTTATTCCTAAGACCGGGGAGCGGGTCTAAATTAGTGCAAACCCGACGCGTCTTGCACGCTTGCGGCGGCTGGGCTAGAAAGTTGTCTACAAACGGCAAGGAAGCTCTCCGCCCACTTTGACACATTTCGTGCGCCATCCGCACCAGTTTGTTGGCTATACTAACCAATCTTGTCATCCGCAAGCATTCGACAATCGATCGATAATGGGAGCGGTCTCTGTTCGCTCATTCAACAAGTTCTAAAGGTGCGGTCAGTCTCTTCAAAAGCCATTCGGGAGTGTTTCGAAGGGATAGCAAGGCATTGCGAAGTGTTCGGGGGTATTCGGGAATGTTTCGAAGGCAATTCGGGAATGTTCTGACTGAGGGCGATTTGAAAGGAATTTCCGAAGTGTTCCGGGGGCATTCGGGAGTGTTTCGAAGATACCGGTACTTAACGGGAGGCGTGTCCTAGTCGCTTGTGTATGCATGATCAAGCATCTTTCCGAATTGGCGAGCGAAAGAGTGCCGAGAGCATCGAGAGCCTGAACACGCAATACGAAACATACAGTCTCACTCACGAAACCAAAATAGAAATAATAATGATCCTATCCCAACGCGCTATCGGAAAATCCATTTTTCCCATGGAAAAAAATCCAGTTTTCCAAAAAAAGTGTATTTTCTATTTATGTTAGGTCCGGATCAATGTAATGTATTTTGAGAATTCGGCATAGCGTACAATCAAAGTGAAGTTTGCCTCAAAATCGCTGCCGATCACGAGTCAAACCTGTATTGAGTGAAGAGAGAAGTTCAATCGCCAACTATATTTTATCTACTATAGATTGTGCAAACGATCGTAGCTGGTTTCTGAAGATGAGATGTGTTTTTTTTGTAATATGCAGCGTAAAATTACAGACAACAGGAAAAATCACACAACACTCACCTTTTTTTCTATTCATCGGTTTTTGAATAACGGATTATATAGTAGCCCGGGTGGGCCGGGTTGGCCAAGTGGATAGCGTCACAGCTTGCTAAGTGAACGGTCGCTGGTTCGATTCCCCTCGCGGGCAATTGTTCTACCGAATTCCACTACCTCCCGGTGGGGCGCGTGAACCCACTCTCACCCTCTGAGTCTGAGAGCCCTACCATCGGCGGCGGCAGTCTTTCAAGATCTTCTACCACGCCTCGCATCCGGAACTGGTCACTTCGCGATGCTCACGCCCATCTACCATGAACAGTCAGGACTCGCGCCGCACTGTTCCAGCCAAGGAGCCCCAATACCCCACTGTAGGATTGTGTGTGCTTCCAGATAACCCATCATGCTATCATTGTATGTACATGTCGGAATCAGGCTGATAAACAAACAAAGTAGCCCGGGTGAGCTGTTTAGGAGGAGTATGGCAACTGAATTGGGTGACTATCGACAGTGTAGATAAATAGTGCAGAGAGAGAGAGAGAGAGAGAGAGAGAGAGAGAGAGAGAGAGAGAGAGCGGCAACATCTGCTAGGACTGGTCGCAAAAGTTTAGATGGTGAGGAGTGCGCCAATGGCAGTCACATTCGAAGAGAGATGGAAAGATGTTAGGTAACACCGGAGGTACTCTAACAGTGCGCCGGTGGGAAGCGAGATGTATACAGGTATGTACTGATTGAGGGTACGACCTTGACGCTTTTTGGACACGCACTATCTCTCTTACTCTCTCCTTTTTTCTCCTTTACTTCACCTCCCGCTTGTGCGACATGACTCTGTTACTGTCAGACAATCATGTCAGTCTGTATTGTCGTATAACGGTCGTAGCTAGCCCCTGACACATATATTTTCTTTATCATAAAATTCACGCATATAATTTGCATAAAATTGCAATAATATATCTCAATATAACATATGTGCGGCAGTCAAACGCGCGGGATTCCGAGAGAATCCTCTCTCTGTGCGGACGAGACAAGGATTTGGAAATCTTGTGTGAGATTTTGGTCGATGAGACAACGAAAAGAGATCTCATTGGCACACAGAAAAAAGATGTCAAAAACAAAACATGATCGATGATTGGGCAATTTGCGGAATCCCGACAGTGAGCAGAGAATCGAATATTTTACAAAATACATAATACATTTAAAATGTAAAATATATAATGAATAAACAACGGTTCCAAGCTCACTGCCACGCAATTAGACAGATCAGAGAGAAGAGAGAAGAAAGGAGATGAGAGGTTGGCACGGGGAATTCGAAGAAAAAAACATACAATGAAGAAAATGTCCGCCGATTGAGCGCTTTTCACTAATAAACGAGAAAAAGACGCGAAACCAGTCGAATCGATACAATATTAATCAATCAATCAATACACTAATGATGATCACAGTTGGCATGTGTGTAGTGTCGTGCGCAAGTCACCGGGGAATGAGTCGGGGCCTACGCGGGGGTCGCGGCGGGGCGCCTGTCGGGGCCTATACCATGAGGGCGACCTGGTCGCGGCTGTTCTTACGCGCCGCTTCTTCTGCGGGCGGGGGGTCGGTGGTCGGGGCGGGCGGCTCATTCGCTCGCGCTATTGTTACCTGCAACACATTCAAGTTTTGTAAATTTCATCGCACGTTTCACGTATCTTCAAATTCCCGGATGTTTCCTATTTTCAATCACATGTCTCACGAAAACTAACAAAAAAAAGACTGTTTACGATACATTGTTGAATGAAATGAAATAGATACCGGCTTATTAGCAAACTTATAAAACGAATTCGTGATGCGTCTACGTTTCACAAACTACGTGAAGCCCTCACAAACTGAAAAGTGAATACGGACAATCGGACAATCCTTCATTTAACGAGACGAGATGTAAACTGTCGCTTACAACCCACACTCATATTCAAAAGTCTACATACTAACAAAAAAGAGAGACTTTTACGATACATTGGGAAATAAACACTTCAATACATACATTCTACAAAAAAAACGATGAAGGAGAAGGTCTCGTGTGGACAGCATACAATGTGGTGAGGGACGTCAACGATGAAGGAGAAGCTCTCGTGTGAACAGCATACAATGTGGTGAGGGACGTCAACGCAAAGAAGTCAAAACATTAAACTATATTCTATACTTCTATTTACATTTCATAATAACATCGACCCAAATGAATTCGGACAATTCTCTGTTTCCCTACAAATTGAGTCAGCTTTAGCTTTTGAAAAGATGTTGCAAAAAAAAAACAGCATACAAAAAAACTGACCACTGTTCTCTTGGGCTTTATCCTTGCCAGCGCAGGCTTGGGCGCAATCGAAGGAGTACCGGCGGAATCTGCTGAGAGGGAAGATCAGTTATGCTGCGTCCATCACTGTACATATCCCACTTTTTCCGTTTCCCTGCGTTTTTCCTGCGTTTTCCCCGGTTGTCCCAGTTTTTTCCCGGCTTTTTCCCGAGTTTTTTCCCAAACGAAAAACGCACACAGAAAACGGAAAAAGTGGGAAATGTAGTGATGAACGCATCATAACATTCACTGATCTACCGACCGATTAGGTGGTAGATCAGCTAGTTAGACAACTCATGGAACGTATTTCTTATTTCTGAATAAAAATAAGTTCAACTTTCTTATTTTCAATTGAATTCTAGTCACTCATCTACCCACTGATAAAGTGGTAGATCAATGGGCTATCAGCTAGGTAGACAACTCATTGAACGTATTGACCTAACCGATATTTTTTTAATTCTACTTTTCAACCGAGTTCTATCGATTCGCACCATCGACTGACTACCTTTTCTAGGTCTACTTCTTCTACTGTACCTGAGTCACAATCGAGAGTTCCACATGAGCTCTGGCAGTCATGACCTGTGAGAAATGACTTTTACACAAACTACCCCTGATTGATCTAGTTGGCTACCGAGAAACCAGTTCGGAATAAGCTTATCTCCTCACACACAAAATGCGATCCGGATGAAGAAATTGATTTGATTTTATGGTGTTTGAGTTGATCCAGTATCATATTCAGTATATCGATTTATCGATTTCTGACGTCACTAACCTGTGGTGAGACTCCGATTTGTTGACTGGGTTCGATTCAGCCGGAATGAGCCGCCAGTTGAACTGAAAAGATGGACTATTTTAAGAAGTTCAAAAGCTAATTTACACTCGTGCTTCACACTTATGTAGTTCACACGCTAGCACACTGCACAAAGCAACTTGTTCAGGCCCTTCACTCGGAGTCTCAATCTGAGGGCCTAAGACACTTTCTTTGCGTTGATGGGTGATTCTAAAATTCAAACACTCCTAATCAGTGACACCTACCTTTTTATGTGTTTGGGTTTGCGAAACCCGTACTCATATACTCTTGACATCTTCACGATTTCTCTATATCTTCTAATTATATCCCCTCACTCTCTCTCTCTCTCTCTCTCTCTCTCTCGCTCTCTCTCTCTCTCTCTCGCTCTCTCTCTCTCCCTCTCTCCCTCTCTCCCTCTCTCTCACCGATGTGACAGTATCCGCCCCAATCGTTGGTGACCGGTGTCCGAGTGATTACCGGAGTCGTGTCGTTTCCGGCGGATCGATTGCGCTCTGAAGTTAAACAAGTAAACAAACACGTAAACAAACAAGTAAACAAATGAGTAGAGAATCTAGTAAACAAGCGAACAAGCTAGTGAACAAGTAAACAAGTAAACAAACCTCGCAAACGTCAGTAGTGACGAGTCTTCATCGATCAGGTTTTCTGGGTGCTGTGAGAGATAGCGCTTCCATAGAGCGTCAGTGATCTGAACAATAACAGTACATGCTCCGCCCTCTCAAATCCCGCCCACCTCCATACTCGACACTATCCCCATTTCCTATTCCCTAACGCATTAATATCAATGAAACAAGCCCCGCCCCTCTAGCCCCGCCCACCTCAGTACAGAACATGACTCCCGCGTGGAGGGCTATCATGCGCAGCACGAGAACACCGTCCACCTGGAATTATTGATTGATTATTGATTGATTATTTGATTGATTTCTTCAAAAGATTCCGGAAAGGTATTGCTGACTGATACACGCACCATATTTGTTTAAAAAAACGTACCTGAGTTCCATCACTGATCTATTAAAACGTGTGTGTGTGTGTGTGTGTGTGTGTGTGTGTGTGTGTGTGTGTGTGTGTGTGTGTGTGTGTGTGTGTGTGTGTGTCAGTTAACATTTAACTGTCCATCATCAAATTTGTTTTAACACAACTAACTTTCAAATACGTTCTCAAAAAGTTATGAAATCGAAAGAGAAAGAGGCACGTTCCATTGGTTGAATGAACATTGTGTCATGTTTCAAGCAGCGATGACAAACATTCCTTTCAATAACAACTAACCTTTAAATACGTCCTGAGAAAGTGTTCGACTTGTTTTCGCTTCTCTTTTCGGAAAAGCTCCGGTTTGTCTGGATCCGATGTCAGCTCCAGATGCCTGAAACCACGCCCATTGAGGCCACGCCCACTGAGAGAAAGATGGAGATCTCTCCCTTTTCTCTCTCTCCCTCTTCCTGTTCTTTCTCTCCTCTCTCTCACACTCTTTTTCTCGTTCATGTGCTGTGATAGTGCTGACTCATGATTTAGGACCAGCATGTACATGTTATTCAATCGTCGTGCATTTCCAAAAAGTCATGTATACCACTATTCCATTTTTCTATAGTTTATATGTAAGATTTCTAGTAACAAGTAACAAAAATAGAAACACCATTGGTTTATAGTCACAATCATTTTGAAGTTATACAAATACAAATCGTATTTGTTATATCCGCTATATGAGTACCCCTAGCGTCTGATCCCACTCAAAATGTGATGGATCGGTCGTTTCTGTTGTGCTGACAAGCGAGAGAACGAGAGAGAGAGAGAGAGCGAGAGAGAGAGAGAGAGAGAGAAAGAAAGAAAGAGACTCACCGTAATACGAATCGAAACCGATCCCTGTGAAAGAGACTGATACTGAACCAGTAGAGCATGTCCAGAGTCGACGCGACGAAAAGGAGAGAGAACCTGCACATCAAAGGATACGGTAATGATGATCAACTATTTTGCAACGACTGTAAACGGACACGACCAGTGAATATTCGATAATTCGATTGAGACAAAAGTATTGATTAGTAATATCATGATCAAAGAACACTCACCACAACCATATCAGTATGAAGATCTTCTCATTGAAGATGTTGATTACGAGAACGCACTGAAATAAACATTGACATCATACAAAAAATATTAGAAGATTCTGACAAGGACCAAAATCAACTTGAGAGACTTTTCACAAGAACATGAAATCTGGAGTATAAGCAGTTTCGCCATTGTCATCGAGCGAGTAGGATATGGAAAGTGGGACAGATACCAAGATATGTACAGAAAGAGAGAAAAAGACAAGAGGAGGAAAAGAGAAAAAGAGAAAAAAAGGGAAAAGAGACAACGAGAGAGAGAGAGGGGGGAACGAGAGAAAGACACAGAGAGAGAGAGAGAGAGAGAGTGAGAGAGAGAGATAGAGAGTGAGAGAGAGGGAGAGAGGGAGAGAGAGGGGGAAAGAGAAAGGGAAAGAGAGAGAGAGAGAGTTCCCTGTCTCTCACCTGCACCGAGTGTCGCTGGTTGTTGCCCAGCACTCGCACTTCGAAGTCGCACTGCAGTGAATGCTTATTTCCTCATTTTCTCATTTACTTTTCAGTTTTTACATTTAGCATCAATGCAAAACAACTCGATTACTTCTCTAGGTATCACCATCCTAAATTCTTTACGAGTGATTTCGTTTCAAGGTTCCATGATTGCGATTCTGAATAACCATTTGAATTTGATTTTGACTTGAATACTTTCAATATGCAACGTATTGCATCCGATAAAATCAAAATACGTATATTACCACCATGAAACGCATGGAAACGTATGGTCTTATAAACGTATCGTAGGAACGTACGAGCGTGACCCGGGGGAAGTTGCCGCTCTCCATCCAACTCCGACCGAAGAGAAGGTCACGCAACACTCCAAGACCGTAGACCTACACAAGAGGAGGTACACCTCTCTCTCTCTCTCTCTCTCTCTCTCTCTCTCTCTCTCTCTCTCTATCTCTCTCTCTCTCTTGCCCCGCCCCTTTCAGCCCCGCCCACTCACCGAGTAGTCGTCGGTTTCGAGGAACTTGTTGACGAGCACGAGGTTGGTGAGGATGTTGCCCACGTACATGATCTTGGTCGCCTGAGTATCGATTGATTATCGATTTTTTTTATGGATTTCATATCGATCAATTATTGATTGATAATATGGAAATGGGTGTACATTTAACTACCGATGTTGCTACTACTGTACGCGTCAAGTGAAACGCAATACATTTTGAGAGACGATAATGTGAAAATAATGAAGAGAGACAGTGAGAAAAGAGAGAGAGAGAGAGAGAGAGCGATAGAGAGATATAAATAGAGAGAGGGCGAGGAAGAGACAGAGAGAGATAGGGAGAGAAAGAGAGGGAGAGGAAGAGAGAGAGAAAGAGAGAGAAAGAGAGAGAGAGAGAGAGAGAGAGATCCCCTCTTACCAGGTACAATCCCGTCACGTAGCTCTCGTAATACCGCATGTTGAAACACTTGAACACCCGGTGCAGTGTGTACTGCGTCCGCGAAGTGGCCGTGTGCTGGTACCTGAAAGCTCCGCCCATTTTAGCCACGCCCACTTTAGCCAAACCCCCTCTCTGGCCCTCATCAAGCCGTTTGTCGAGTCAATCACAATGTTATGAAATATCTATGGTTCCAGTTTGCGTGGAATCAATGATTTCATAGCGCAACTTGAAAAATAGTGAGAGTGAAACGTAATGGAAACGTTTTGCAAAAACCACAACTTGTTCCGGCACCGAGCTATCTTGTAAATACCACAAAAAGGGTGAGAAAATTGGACATTACCAACGCTTTATCTTCATGTGTGCTTCTGCTTTGTTTGACTGTGATCAGTGAATGTTGCGCCCATTTTCGGTATTATATTCATCAACTTATCAGAAAAGGAAAGCGCGAACAGAGCAGAAGATGATATACAAAGTAATCAAGTTCACCCTAGCGCAGAAGAGGAACCATGAACTAATCTAAACCACATAGCTAGAGCGCATCTGATCGGGAGAGAAAACGGGAAAAGAGTGCGGGAAAAAGCGCTAGGGAACATCAAGTTATTATATAACACGTGAACGAAGCTGACCTGAGTGCGGATTCGATGTGGCGAGAGAGGCTCTCGATCGTTCGGATTCTGTAGTCCGGCTCGATGTTCTCCTTCTCGGTAGCCATCTGCACGATGTCGTTCATGCGGATGCCTGCGAATGAAAGGGTCTCTCTCTCTCTCTCTCTCTCTCTCTCTCTCTCTCTCTCTTTCTTTCTCTTTTTCTATAGTTTTACAATATAAGACCGATACAGTGAATTTTTGACAAACAATGTAGAAATCTTTGATGTTTTCGTTTTGTTGACGTAAAATGTGTCATGTTTCATTTTTTCTGTTCCCTAGTCACTCGCTGGCTAGAATGTAGAATTTTTGGACTCATTCAGGATTTGGAAGATAATTTATGAAAAATTATAGTTGATGAGGCATCATTGCCTCTTCACCGCTTGCTGGCCTGGCAAGAAAACCGTGCACGGTTTTCTAGCCAAGGTTTATCCCAACCACTGCTGGCTAGAAAACCGTGCACGGTTTTCTAGCCACGGCTGAGTTGATGAGACATATCAAAGTTGACATCATTGTCTCATCATCCATTCGCCTGCTGGCTAGAAAACCGTGCACGGTTTTCTAGCCAGGACCTGAGGGAAGATCCCATCAAAAATTTTGCCGGGAATCGAACCACGGTCGCTGGAATGGTAGAACACCATCTTACCATTCGGCCATGCTGCTAGTTGGTGAGCGGTGTTTTCTTCGAGTGTTAAATGACGCATCCACGCATCAGGATCAGAAATGAGCGTAATACCACTCGAAGAAAACACCGCTCACCTACCAGCAGCATGGCCGAATGGTAAGAGGTGTTCTACCATTCCAGCGACCGTGGTTCGATTCCCGGCAAAAATTTTGATTGGATCTTCTCCCAGGTCCTGGCTAGAAAACCGTGCACGGTGCAGGCGAATGGATGATGAGACAATGATGTCAACTTTGATGTCTCATCAACTCAGCCGTGGCTAGAAAACCGTGCACGGTTTTCTAGCCAGGCCAGCAAGCGGTGAAGAGGCAATGATGCCTCATCAACTATAATTTTGCATAAATTATTTTCCAAATCCTGAATGAATCCAAAAATTCTACATTCTAGCCAGCGAGTGACTAGGGAACAGAAAATTTATCATTCATCTTCGGTTACACCAAATTCTACTATACGTAGAACACATCGAAGTTTTCTACATTGCTTGTCAAAAATTTACTGTATCGGTCTTATATTCATATTTTTCAAGCGCATGAAACGTATCTGGTTTGGAACGATGTGGTAATTTTCAATTCAACTAGTTGTTCGTCGAAAAGTTTTTTTTGAGAGCTGATAAAACATGCAGATTGAATCTACAACAGATGTCCAATTTTAAAACAGTTGTGTAACGTAATTGTTAAAAAAAAATAACATACCTGATTTGTCGCTCATCAGTCGCCACATGAGACAGGGAATGTAGTAGAGAAAGGCCTGAAAGGGTTCTCTCTCCCCACTCTCTCTCCCTCTCTCTTCCCTCCCTCCCTCTCTCTTCCCTCCCTCCCTCTCTCCCCCCTCCCTCTCTTTCCCTTTCCCTCTCCACTCCCCTACCTGTATCAATAAGAAGAACGGCACCCATTGATAATACGATATTTGTCGATACTCTCGTTCTGAGATGTCAACGGGAATGTCCTGGAAAAAAAGGTTGGTAAAAATAATACGGAACTCGTACGGAATTTGTCAACTCGTTACAAAACAAAATGAGAGAAATATATACAATACGTTTCACAATGCTAATGCAAAAGCAGCCGCCACAATATACCTAATAAAAACCACGTCCCGCCCTTCTACGCCCCGCCCCTCTACGCCCCGCCCACCTGTTCGATGGGCACCCAGTAGGTGTTCTGTGCCCAGCAGTACATCTCCGTGTACGCCTCCCAGGAGGCGGTGAACTGGGCAGGCACCCAGCACTCGAGCGGACGACCGCCGAACTGCAAGGGAGGGAGGGAACTCTCTCTCTCTCTCTCTCTCTCTCTCTCTCCCTCTCCCTCTCCCTCTCCCTCTCCCTCTCCTTCCTCTCCCTCTCCCTCTCTCTCTCCCTCTCCCTCTCCTTCCCTCCCTCCCACACCTGCTTGAAGGACACGAGCACAGCCATCATGATGAGGAAGGAGGATGTGTAGAAGTAGGAGAGACGGTCCACGAAGTCGTCGTCCTTCCTGCAACGAGAAAGGGCTTCGTGACGATTTTTTCACTTCCAATATTTCACGCGCATCGTTCTTACTTCTTCGTCGTTCTTACAAGTTACTATTATATAAAATCTGTTATGTTTTATTATATCACACTATTTGAATTTGAGGTCCACTGCTGACAAGCACCTTGTCCGAATGATGCCTGTAATACGCCGAGAGTATCATTCACCGCCCGTTTTAACGTCATAGGGAACAGTTTAAATCAACCACGCACTATGTATTTGAGGCAGACGGCAGCGGACAAGCAAGTTGCACAAAATGTGTCTGTTATACTCATACGCCAAGGAACCACTCATCGTCCGTTCAATGGTGAAGCGTACATTGACGAGAAAGTACAGAGACACTGCGCGATTGACGAGAATGAAGAGAGCGAGACACGCGTTATATATTGGAAATAAGTGGTGCACTGGAGTGGCGGCGAAACTTTTTCGGACTATAATCTCCCTCTCACCTGTAGTAGAATTCTGCCGTAAATATTAAACCAAATAATAATAATGCTACCGTAAATAGTATAGCGTACGAAATTAATTATATCGTCAATAGTAAAGCGTACAATAATGAACTCTCACCTGTAGTGCAGGAAGGACAACGCGGAGAACATGTTCTGGAGCACCATCGCGCCCACTTCCACCACAGCCGCGTGGTGATACGAGCTGCCGTCGCGATTGTGGCCTGAAATTTCAAAAATCGATAATTGCACTTGTCCCGCAAAGATTCGTACCGGGACCCAGAAATACTTTTTTCTTAAAAAAATTATTTAAATAATGTACACCTGCAACGTAAATGACTAAAGGACACTAATATATTTAATGAAGACATGTTTTCGTGGTATGACCATTTTCGTGGCGAGACCATTTAGTGCACCTTTCTCTCTGCGTCTTCGGTAGAGCGAGGTGGACCGAGTGGCGGGATTAGTCTGCATCGGTCAACGACCGCATCCAGCCTGGCAGACGATGAAGCACACACACTCGGTAAACGTCGGACCGCGCCGCCCACCACGCATGCGCTAAACGCCGCAACTCAGACGCGTCAATAGGAGTTGGAGCGGACACGAATATTCGAATGCGTCGAAATAATATATGATACTCGAAGCGGTAGAAGGTTTTGACTTGAAAACGCGAATATATATAATAAATTCACTCGAGGAGTGGCGGAGAATCGATATAATTATTGTGAAATGGTGAGAAAGAGGTAAACGCTGTACAAATTTCTCGAGGTTTGAAGAAATGTAGTTAGCGGGCGGGAGTCGATAGAAAGAGCGTGGGAACAGAGGAGAGCGCAGAGAACTGTACTCATCTACGACAAATTACAGGTTAGAGCGAAAGAGAGAGAGAGAGAGAGAGAGAGAGAGAGAGAGAGAGAAATCGAGCCTCAGAAAGCTTGCACTTGTTTCATACAGAGTAGATCACTAACAGTTTGCTAGTCGAACTTTTCTAACCGAACACAAATGATAAGGAGACACGAAAACATCGCAAATGCATCACCGTTCGAAATCAGACGTGATAAATAATAAATCCGAGGATATACTATTGACGTGAGTGGTGGCAGGGACAATGGTGCGGAGGTAGAGAGAGAGGGGACACTCACTATTTCCTCCACTCACTCTCACTCCTTCGAAATTCATCAGATATTCGTTAGGGTTGGCAAAGTGACTTGGCGGTGACAGCAAAATACTCGAGTCCGACTATTACTGTCGACTCTCTCTCTCTCTCTCTCTCTCTCCCAGAGTCCCCTAAGATCCGATAGAGGACACTCCACACAGAACCGAATCGATAATACAAAGAGAGAGAGAGAGAGAGAGAGAGAGAGAGAGAGAGAGAGAATGTGCTTAATCAGGGGTTTCGAGTTGTGGGTGCCTGATGAGAACACGGGAGAGAAGGGGGGAGAGCGACAATGATATCCTTACTTCGACTTTGGAATAGCCGATTGCCTCCGAGAGGGAAGCGCGCCCGAAGCCGGGACAATGAAACCAGAAGAAAAAGGGAAGGGTCTGACACCAAAGATCTGACTAACGTTGACGTCAGGTGCGACACACACGGAGAGAACTAGTAGAAGACGCATTTACAGAGTGTTAGAATGAAGAGAAGTAGTCACAATGTAACAAATAGGATGTCAGTGTTAGATTTTCCGAATAGTTCCAGAATAGAGATTGCGCCACTAGTTTTAGGGGAGCAGAGAAATACCATCAAATAATTGACGTCAAGTGAGAAAAGAAGAACAAGTAGCGGGTTGTCAAGTTACAATGAAAAGAAAGAAGCGCGATGTCCTGAATTTCAACGCCAAAACAGCAACAAAAATATAAAAATATCGCACGTATCACGTTTCATCACGAAAAAGGTGCAAGCTATCAATACGCAGGTAATGTGATGACGTCATCAACGTTAATCAGGAATATGACAAGCCTACACCTTAGCCATCTCTCGTGCATGCTAGAAAGAATCTCCGAGTACAATTTCCTCTCTTGGCTATTTCATAATTTCAATACAGCTACTAATTGATTACAACCAACGTTCGTGTCCTTCCCGCCACCAACCAACTATATTCGGAGACGCCGCATCGCGTCTGCGCACTCCGCATCTGCCACGCTCTCTCTGCTCTCTCTCTCTCTCTCTCTCTCTCTCCTTAGGCGTCAATGTTATTATGAGGCTCGAACACGAATCTACCAGCGGTGTGACTTGAGAAAAGGGGGAGAGATGGGAGGAATTGAATATCTCTCACACACACTCACATAGTAAATCTATATAGCTGTCGATGGGTCGTACTGACGGGGAAATATCGGAGAGAGAGAGAGAGAGAGAGAGAGAGAGAAAGAGGGGGGGGGGAGAGGGAGATAGGGAGGGAGGGAGAGAGAAAGAGAGAGAAAGAGGGAGAGGGAGAGAGGGAGGATTGCAGGAGCTCTCTTGACCCTCGGAAAGTGGTGAAAAATTCAGCGCGCTCTGCTGGGATCGCGGATTTTTATGAATATTTCAAGAGTGAGTCGCGCTCAGTTCGAACATTTTCACGGATTTCCGGATTGTGCAGGTAATTTCGGGACTAGCAACAACAGTAATCACAAGACAAAACGCGAATTCGGATCAAGTGGTTTCCTAGAATCTCACTGCTTCATCATCCCATCGAGTTCGAATTACGAAGACGGTTAGATGCGATGAGATTGGATTAGATGCACGCTTGTCTTTTTTATGGATATAGCTGAACGCCGCTTACTAATGCGCTGTTTACTGGAGTAATAGCAGTGATAGTGCAGTAAATAGTGAATAGTCGCGATGAATGAAGTGGAATAAAGTAGTCCGCAGTCCGCACAGTCCAAACTGGCGGGCGTCAACGCGGAGCGTGTCGTACAAAACTATTCCGGTGTTGTGATGACGGAATTACGACGCATTGATTGCGGGCGGGAAAATTATAGTGTAGTCTCTATGCATACAAATTAGCGAGTAAGTAATCGCGTTTGATATAGAAAAAGTGTGAAAAGAACGGTGAGAAAGTGTGACTATCGATTGCGAAAACCGACAGATTCCCATATAAGGGAAATATACAGGTATATACACAGATATACAGATTCCTCACGGAAAATCAACGGGGCATTGAACACTGCTCATTATGGCTTTATTCAGGAGATTACAGCAAATGCAAATCGCGGTGAGAAAAGAGAGCGGTATTTGACATGCGAAAAAAAAAACGCATGGGTCCATTGAACGATGCGGATAATTTCACGAAGTGTGTATCAAAGCCTTTCCTAATTGGACGCTATGATTTATAGTGAGATGAATCGAAACAGGAAACTGGGAGACACGTACGTTAAATACGAGAGTGAAACTCACTCTCCACTGGTTTGGAATTTCATTCGTTTCACTGATATTGATCGCTAAAATAAGTACAAAACGAAAAATGCTTGATAGAAATTTCACACGCACTTTTAAGCAGAATGAGAGGGAGAGAGAGAGAGAGAGAGAGAGAGAGAGAGAGAGAGAGAAAGAGAGTCTCATAATCCTAAAAGTCTCATATTTCACGCGGTCAATTTTGGAAGGGGGCAGCTGAAATCAGCAAAAGGGCAGGATTCGTTCGTCTAGATTACAGAAATAAGTTTGCATTATAAAATATTCCGGAAGAACATAGGGTGTTCAGTGCGGAATCAATAGAGGAGGTGAGTTGATAGGCGATGGCGAGAGAGTGTGTGGATGAGAGAGACGCAGACATACGCGTAGACGTTTCAAGGATGTCAAGTGAAGTCAACGAGGAGAGAGAGAGAGAGAGAGAGAGAGAGAGAGAGAAAGAGAGAGCAGAGCTATTCCTATATTCAAATGAGAGTGAGAGACTGCTTTGGAAAAGGACACCGCGCGCTAATAGCGAGAATTGAGGGAGAGAGTGCGAGAGTGCGAGAGAGAGAGAAAGAGAAAGAGAGGGAGAGAAAGTTGAAGAGAGAAAGAGAGGGAGAGAGGGAGAGAGAAGGAGAGAAAGAGAGGGAGAGAGAGAGTGCAGTACGTTCATTGCGCCCACAGTGTATGAGAGCATAAGTGCATAAGTGCATAAGCTGATATAGCAACATAACTATATTTGCACCGCTTGGTAATCCATTTCTTATGCAATGAGTGTTTATTGTCGTTGATGACTCATTTAACGAAAGTTAATACATTTGTTTCATTTTAATATTGAAAGTATATTAAAAGTTATTTAATAAAACACATACCTTTACCAGCTCGTCCTCTACCGGCTCTTAGCGAGTCACGCTGTCTGCAAAACGTATTTTTAGGGCACGTACGTTTCATCTAATAAGAAACGTTTAGTAAATAAAAACGTTTCCATTCAAATACGTTTCACGGTTACCATAAAGTACTGTGTACATCATGCGACTTAATACTGTCATAGAAAATTCATGTGAAAAATAAGAACGTACCGATGTATGTATAACAAATAAAATAACAAAATATATATGAAAAAGAAGTATAAAACAAAATCACAACGTACCGATAGAACGAAGGCATGTGTCGTGTCTATTTGCATGATTCTAGCGAGCGGGCAGCGAAATCAAACCAGCATCTGGAAGAATATCAAAATTGAACTTTTAATTCCGATTTTCTCATGTTATCGGTAATAAATATATCTATCTATAACACGTTCGATAGAGAGAGAGAGAGAGCAAAGACAGGATGAATTTGGATCAAACGGTTTCGACTCCCGTTTGAGCCACCAACAAGATGCGGTTAGGTACTCATTCACATCAAACGAAACAACAAAATCGCATTATAATGTACATAGCGGGGTGTTTGACTAGAGAAAAAGGAATCACAATGAAGTAGAGAGAACAAGATGTGATTAGTTTGTCACTCCTCGTAGCGTCAGAATAATAACAATTAAAAGGGAGTGTGAGCTCATGAATTGCCCTTTCTCACGACGCCCAGAAAAAGACACCCAAACATTATGACAAGGTAAACTCGCGTTCCCGCAAAAACATAAGTCAACAAACACTATCGTGTAGAGATTCAGTATAGAAATTCGTAACAGCTACAATATAAGGCTTCACAGAAAATTACATCCCAAAATTGCACGAGCGATGTGTGAGTTACGTGTGTGAATTTAATTGATATCGCCGTCACTTGACATCTTCGAAAGAGTGCGCAGAATCGAGAGGGTCAGACGGCGAGGGCGGCGAGAGAGTGCGCAGATGGATGAGAGCGCAAAGGGATTATCCGGAGTTAGAAAGAAGCAGAACATATATATGTGTATGCTTACGGGGATTCCTATTCGAAACACTTTGGAAATACGGAAATACGTGCGCGGACAAACATTTAAAAGATCGTAAATCATAACACATACAAGTACAATTCTAAATTTGGCGTGGCAACTACAATTTTCATGTTGAAGTAAAGCGAAAAGAACATGTAGAAAGTGCGCCGCAGTTTTTACAATGTACATATGGGTATGCAGTGTGTTTTATGAACACTTTGTGCCTGTACTCTTAGAACAATAACTCAATTACTCACTACGTTCTCTCTCCAAAAAATGTCTCCAATTTTTTACAGTGCTGATGATATTTGATCAAATGGTTTCTGCGTCAGAAGTCGGAAGTGATATTTTTCGTGATTCCGATTCGATTATTTTCACGTGGGAGGTAGCTGTAGTGCACGAAACTAGAAAAAAGGTGTGCTCTAAATGTGCCTTAAAAGTGTCGCATGTATACCTTTTTTCTTTCGTTTGTCGCATGATGTCTACTAAAGAACTTTATGCGAGTATTGTGGTTTCAGTACATATATTACATTGACAGATATCTGTTACACAGATGAAATAACGTAGTAATCTAGAAAAAAACTTTGGGGCTAGAAGGGGATGAGACAGCTTGCAAATCCTCCTACTTATCTACAAGATAGAAGGGACAGACAGATTGAGACGCCTCTTCATTTCATAGAAATAAAGAACAACACTTTCTCGAACACGCAAACAGCGCGTATCAAAACAGAACCTTGTACACAAGATACAGAATACAAAAGCATATTTTACAGCTTTGAAATTCAAAAAAAACTGCATTTGCCTGAACTCTGGGGCAAGTTAGGAAGGAAATAAGGGAACATCGAAAATATACGAGTGTTATCGAATTACGAGTGAGTCCAAGGAAAAAAAGAAGAGCACATGCAAAATTCAAAAATCTGCCCCAGAACGGCTACATGTACATGTGGAGTGGAAAACAGAACGCTCACACAGAATGTATAACTAGCACTGCATTATGATATCAGATATGGACTCTGGCAATCCAATTTCATAGTTATCTTCTCTTATAGCCATTGAAAACGCCTTTTCAATAACAAGTAGTATTCACTCCAAAAATCATAGCAGAATCTAAGCAGCGCACAATTGTAGCGTGCCACGATTCCTTATAAGGAGGGGGAACGGGTGAGAAACCACATGCAAAATATTCAAGAAACAGAACGTGTTCGTTAGAAGAATGTTGCAAGAGGTAGCGGATATGGGGTAGACAGTAATGATAGGGATAAGAAAGGGAGGATCTCGACAAATTACAAGCATATCTCTGACAGGCAACCAATTGCTACGTTTCTAGGTGGCGCATGAATGGAGAGAGAGAGAGAGAGAGAGAGAGAGAGAGAGAGAGAGAGGGAGAGGGAGGGAGGGGCGCGAATCTATATCACATCCGCAAAGGCAAACGCGACACTAATCTATGGCGGAAATTCACATTGATTACAGGGAGTGATAAATGAGAGAGAGGGAGAGAGAGAGAGGGGGAGAGAGAGAGGGAGGGAGGGATGAAGAGAGAGAGAGAAGAGAGTTAGAGAGTTAGAGATGCACTATGTGTCAGGCATATGCACTAACATGAGAAGTGATGAGATCCCCGGTTATTTGTATTTCGAGCCCAGGCTACTTTTCCTTGGTGCCCACGCTGCACTAACACAATGCGTAGTGTTTCGTGGTGCGGCGACGTTGTGTGGCAGAAAGCAGCACACTTACCCAGTCACAAAGCGCATCCTCCAACGGCCATCTAGGACATTCAGAAATGGAGGAGTCTGAAAATAGGAAGTTGGACTAGAAAGAAATAAATGATACGAATAGCAACAACGCAACGCAGACCGAACACGCGTTTAGACTGAATCGCAATTTACCAGGTGTCCATATTCTAGTGGTTAATAGGACAGAGGGAGAGAGAGAGAGAGAGAGAGAGAGAGAGGGGAGAGAGAGAGAGAGAGAGAGAGAGAATTGCGGGTTCGCGCAACATGCAATCAAAGGGTGCTCGCATGCTAATGAGTTGTTAATTCGTGGTACGGTTGAGTAACGCTATTATCAGTGATAACTACGCGGAATCGTTGAGATTCAGTTTAGTTTAGAGAACTGGAAATTCTGCTGATATAAAGATAGTTTTCGCAGCAAGAGCTGCGGTATATATCTGCCGTGTATAACCATAACATAACAACACTAATACTAATCCATACGAGCTGGATGACTGGATCTGCTCAGATAAAAACAGTACGGTTTGAGGTAACGTAAAAAAATCGATAAATAATACAAGTCGGTCTCACCTACTTTTCCTAATCCACACTCTCAAAACTAAGGCTTCCTCTTCGCAAAAATCACAATTCTAGGCTTCTTGAGAGTTTTCTTGGCGCGTAAGTATGTATGTGCGATGCGACTGTTTGTAAACAAGACGGAGAGACACACAAAACAAAACTCCGTCTACACAGACGCAAAACAAAAGAGACAATAGCGAGAACAAAGGCGTGGGATATAGCATATTGCCCTAAAGGTCAGCCCCACTCACTCTGGTGTGTGAGGATCTCTCTTCCAAAGAAATGTCACACTTGAATGGCTGTACTAATTCATAATACAAAGGAAGCGACATGACATATCAGACTATAATTGTAAAGATACAAGATGAAGGTAGTCTCTGATCGAAGATAAGAAAGATAGGTAAATATGAGTACACACTCGAGATCGAGAGACAACTATATTAGTAAGTAGTCGATGCAAAACGATGCATAGTGATTAATTACACGTGAATTATACATGATTGATAGAAAAAAGTTGCATGACGCGTTGCTAGGGTGAAACTTTTGCAATTGTACTCAAACACTGCGACTCTGAAGCCACGCTTTTTTGGCAACGCTATAAAGGAAAGAACCTAAATTCAGGGGAATGGAAGAGGGAATGGGAGAGGGAGAGGGAGAGAGAGAGAGAGAGAGAGAGAGAGAGAGAGAGAGAGAAGGGAGAGGAGAGAGAGAGTGAGAGCGGGAGAGAGAAAGAGAGAGATAGAGAGAGAGAGAGAAAGGGGAGGAGAGAGAGAGGGAGAGCGGGAGAGAGAAGCAGAGAGAGAGAAAGGGAGGGAGAGAGATACGTGAAAGGATGCGGATAATTATCTCAGTGTTGTCGCGTGCACCGCTATAAAACTCTAATTCGATCGAATCCCACACAATTCATGAAATCGAGATTAATTGATGCTATCAAAATAGCATTATGTAATTGAACGCTAAAAAAAGTGCATTTTTCTTGTGAAAACTCGAAAATTCTTTAAGAATAAGTCCTTTTTAATTGAATTGGACATAAAATATGCAATGTTTACTACGTTTTCTGAAAGAAAAAAAAGAACTTGAAGAAAACGTGAACAAACGTTTCAATCATTTAATTTGGCGTCATTTTCTGGCAGCATTAATTAATAGCATCATATTAATAACATCAAATTCATCACCGCAGACGTACATAAATGTGGAGCCCAATCAAAACCGCATTGTTTTGACGCCCCGGTCAACTCTGCTTGATTGGAGGGAAATTGGGGCGGGGAAAACGCGCGGACCGGCGGGAAATGGCATACTCCAGAAAACCAGAGCCAATCTCGAGAAGTAACCTGAGACTGCATGGAAAGCATGAGGAAATTCGGAGAATGGAAAGAGGCCCCATCCCGAAACTGTGGTCAAAGACTAGACGAGATTTCAATTAAACATCTCTAGTAGAGTCTGAGTCTTGATCCAAGCTGTTTTCTAAACTATGGGGTTGGAGAAGCGGAGGGAGCTACATAGGTTCCGTAGTCAACACATTTGAAAAAGTGAAAAGGGGAAAAAGTTAATATAGTTGATAAGACTCGATCAAGTGACACGTGAAACATGTGGAATATGTACAATAGATAATATATATGATGTTTGAGGAAAATCAATATGAGCCGAGAATAGTTTAGAAAATATGAACGTTTAGAAAACTTTCAAACAAACTCAACATGCACAAACATCAGATCAGCAATGCATGCTTCTAAACGATCCGCTAGAACAAAAACACGTAAACAACAAATAAAACAACATAGCTCTTCGAACAAATACGACTTCTTACGAGAGAGAGAAAGAAAGAGAGAGAGAGAGAGACGGAGAGAGGGGGGAGAGAGGGGGAGAGAGGGGGGAAGAGAGAGAGAGAGAGAGAGAGAGAGAGAGAGACGTCGCCAAATTGTTTTCTCGCACGTCATCAAATTTCGCAAAAAAAGGCGGAAAAACGAGCGAAACTTGTGTTTTAGCGAGACGCTTTCGAAAAAAAGACGACATAATAAATCACCCATAGATCCGATGAGCAGATTACTGGAAGCATGCAACTAGTACTTATGAGAGAGAGAGAGAGAGAGAGAGAGAGAGAGCGAGCGAGCGAGAGAGAGAGGGAGAGAGAGAGAGAGAGTAGTACTAACTCTGAGTAGCCGTCTCACTCACACCTCCATCCTGATGCATCTCATTGTTCGGCAGCCGAGGCTTCATTCCATATCTCCTCTCCCAGCTTCTCTGCGCTCTCTTCTCTTCACACACTCTCTCGTCGTCCACTCTCTGAATCTCTTCTTTTCTCTCGCTCTCTCGCCACTCTCCGTCCTGCACCAATTGCCACTTTGTGTCGCCCAGCCAAGTCATGTATTATAGATGCACGGCTTGAATTGAGGTGCCGCATGCAGTCGAACTTTCTCTCTCTCTCTCTCTCTCTCTCTCTCTCTCTTTCTCTCTCTCTCTCTCTGTCTTTTTCTCCTTTCAAAGATCAACTGGGGATGAAACAATGCATTGAAGCATACCCAATGGCGTGTGAGTTTCAAAGAGTGTGACTCCCCGCTACATGATATAAAATAATAAAAAGAGTTGCTCGAAGAATTTTTGAAATTTAGAAGCTTAGTCTCACTCATCACCGTCTCAAAAAATATCTCTCTCTCCCACTGCGTCTCGTTAAATCTGCCAATCCAGCTTCCATCAACCCAGAGATTACACCTGCCGATAGAACACATTGAAACGAGAGCGTCAGACAGACAAGAGAGGGAGAGAGTGTGTAAGATCACAGAGACGCAGGGCACAGGGGCAGCGAGAGAGTGTCTATCATGAAGAGAGTGCAGAGAGGAGGGGGGAGAGGTCGGAATCGGAGGGACGCGGATCAATCATTGCTTTGCATGTTATTCGCTCTCTCTCTCCAGTTAACATGCGGAATTTTCTCAGATCCACAAAATGTTACGAAAATAGTTGCGATTTGCGAATATTATTTTTTTCTGCAAACTTCTCGATTTCCATCAGTCTCTGGCATAGTCTACTCGTTGAGCGATCATTGGTTCATCGGTGTTCCGGCGTTGTGTTTTCTGTTGTAAACGAGACGTTTAAACGTAGTGCGCTAAAAGCTCTGATGAATCATTTTCTAGTTATCTTCGTGCGTACATATTTAGTTGTTGTTCGTAATTTTACTATATTCGTGGTATCATGCTGAATTCAAAGGCATGAGTACTGGAGACCGGCGTTTGCTACACCGACTGCTTCTTCTCATTCTCATTTGACAGACAGTATTTGCATTGGTATAGGTCAGAACGTTTATGAGAGTTTATGATAAAAAAAAATAAGAATGTCCAAACTGAGAAAGCCCCACATCCGTGTCTTGTTCACGTGCGTGCACCCGCTGTCTACGTTGTCAGCGAGTCTATGAGCGTTTTT
Source organism: Rhabditoides inermis (assembly GCA_963966185.1). NCBI lineage: Eukaryota > Metazoa > Nematoda > Chromadorea > Rhabditida > Rhabditidae > Rhabditoides > Rhabditoides inermis. The sequence goes on along the minus strand of CAWZYM010000369.1, from coordinate 880,030 downwards.
TTTTAACATATAAAAGATTTGTGTAAAGAAGAATGCCATTTTATTTGTGTCACCTCCCACCTGTTCTCCGTCCATGTACCTACATACTATATTAACTTGCCAAAGCCAAAAACTGAGGAAGGCATATTATCCGTGTCATCTGCCACCTGTTTCTTCCATGTACCCGCTGTCCCCTCAATCCTCTCTCTACTATCAATGACGCATGCCCATCACTCCATTGACGATTGACGCCATTGTAACAGCACGCGTATAAATGATTGCCCTCTCTCTCTCTCTCTCTCTCCCTCTCTCTCTCTTTCTCTCTCTCTCTCACGAAGTGTCTCTGTTGTGCCGTAGTGCTAACGGGTATCCGATTTCCTCACGAAACTTTTCATTGTTTCTTTTGTTCACGCGTTTTTCGAGAGATCATTTTTTCACACACTTTTTTCCGATGGCGAATTTCATTCGCAAAATCGTGGATCGGCAGAAGTCGCGCAGCAAGTCGCCGCAGAAAGGTAGTGAGAGAGAGAGAAAGAGAGAGAGAGAGAGACAGAGAGACAGAGAGACAGAGAGACAGAGAGACAGAGAGACAGAGAGAGAGAGAGAGAGAGAGAGAGAGAGAGAGGGGAGGGGAGAGACAGAGAGAGAGAGAGAGAGAGAGAGAGAGGGGAGGGGAGAGACAGAGAGAGAGAGAGAGAGAGAGAGAGAGAGAGAGAGAGATTTCCTCCAGCGATGCGGCACAACTCCGAGTTCAACCGACTCTATCTGGGCCTGCCTGCTCCCCCTCCACCTCCGAGGAATCCCTATCTGGACAGCGAGAACGAGTATTTGAGGTAGTTTATTTTTTTATATTATTTATGATACATTAAGTATAGTTTTCACAAGCACTGTCTCATATTGCCTTGCTATATCAACGAGTACTTGAGGTATGTTCATTTATGTAAGGACGTTCCGGCACCGACCATTGCTGTTGGGTGAAAACAGCGCTTACACCAGTGCAATGAAACGTATCATTTGTAGGCATGTTATTGCCATGGATTATGAGCCGAAATCATTGCAACTTGTTCACTTTTTTTTTATTTTTTGTTTCAGTTCTTACTGTCAGCGTCCAATTGCTGATGTGTATAAAAATGTTTATATTTATGTCAATAGGATGAAAAGTATCGTAGCCTCGATCATATTTGTATCGCTACGCAAGCAAGATAACCGTTCTGTAACGTTTATATCTAAACCAGACAGTTAAAACGTATGCGTAACACGCACTGTGTTGTTCCCTGAAACCCCACATAACAAGGAGACAGAATCTTCATACAATGTTTGGTTTCGTTGTGTTTCGACTGCGTTTCGAAGTCAGTTGCAAAGAGACTGATCACTGACCCACTACTCGCAGAGCGATGCCGCATTCAACAAAGTGATGATAATCACATCAATCACTACATTAAGGCTTTAATAATAATATTAATAATAATAAAAATTGTTTACCCATAAAACAGTCAAGCACTCATTATTTATGATACATTAAGGCTGAAAAAGAACATAGCAGTGTTCGTCTTTGCATCACCACTTTATAAGGATACACTGCAGAGCGATGCCGCACATGCATTCAAATAGCGCGCACTTATTAACCGAACAAAACACTGCACATTCTTCTTCAAAAACACATTATTTCAATATTTATTCGAGCTGAATACAATTGTGAGTTGCAGATCGATGCCGCACTCGGCCAAGTCCACGCCGAGCTCTCCGCGAAAGGGGCGGGCGGAGAGGAGGCACCACGGACACGGAGAGGTGAGCACGAAGGAGTCCTCAGTAGGCTGACTACATATGTTGGATGAAAACTTTATCTTAAATTGGAAGAGTATATGAGAGTGGGAGAGAGGAGGCACCACGGAACACTCCCGAAGGCCTCCGAAACACTTCGGAATTGCCTTTCGAGTCGCCCTCATCAGAACACTCCCGAATTGCCTTTGGAACACTCCCGAACACTCCCGAACACTTCGGAATGCCTAGCTATGCCTTCGAAACACTCCCGAATGGCTTTCGAAGAGACTGACCGCACCTTGAGTGTAAGTAGTCCAAGTAGGCTAAGCAGGCTCAAAGCATTGTCTCACATTGGATGCGAATGAGAAAGGTTAGTGGACGCAATTGAATCATATGAATGTCTCTAGACTACTGGTGTAGCGTTTGTTGAGTTCGGGAACTGTAAGAAAGCGTATCATAGACACAGGGTGGTTAGTGCTAAGTAGGCCAATAAGTAGGCTGAAAGCATTGTCTCTTATTGAATGCGAATGAGGAAAGTGAGAGACATAGAGAAAAGAGAGAAGAGGGTAGAGAGGAGACCTTCGCGGACAGAGGAAGGTGAGCGTGTTCACCTGCATTATTGTGGATGTCTCTATGGCGCACCACGGATAACTGTGAGCCCCATCTATGTAGGGAGGAGAGTTGGATGTGTAGGAGTCGTGTTGTGAGCTCACTTGGATTTTATGACGTCTCTAGACTACTGTTATACCGTTTCTCGTCTTTGTGATCAGAAAAATAACTATCAAAACATTTACGTTTCACCTCGATTTCTTAGCTCGTCACTGTCTTTACAAGATATATCACACGCCCATGCCAGTTGACTTTGATTCACTTCTTTCTAATGTCTTCACATTTGTGTTGCTACTTGTGAAGTGGGAATGAGAGTCCCACCGTTATATTGCGTGATCTATATTGTGTGCTACTTGATTCAAAGTATCATCTCTGATGAGTGGTCCGCCTCGCATGAGACTGTCCGAACAATCCAGTCAGGTGATAGGAGCCGAACCCGTGTTGTTCAGCAATACATGTTAAAGGAACAGAGGCGTCTATCAGAACCGTTTTCAAATTCGCACGAAACACCACGCGCCGAGGTGTATGTATGTTCCAAGCAAAGTTGCAAACAGGAATCGAACCAGTGGCTGCGAGAGTGATAGCCCACAGTCTTTTCCACTGCGCCACGCAGCTCATTGGGTCATCACGCGCAAAGACCGCTCCCCTACTCGAGAACTGACTTCTTTGCGAAAGCGATCACAATATCGATCGGCCCAGCGAAAATGGGGCTTCCCGCCAAAACACACATTTGAACGCCTATTTTCGTGTGGTAACGGGACGGTCTGTGGTAGTTGGTGTGGTAACGCGGTAACAGCTTTGAATCGTTATTTTTTCGTTCGTTTTGCATTCCAATGGGTCAAGTTATGATCCAAAGTCGAATATAATGCGCCACTGTTCCTTTAACACATTTTTCACCTTCTTTTTATTCTGCTTGCTGCCTCGCAGGACCTGCCCCCGGTGTGCCACCTGCCCCTGCCGCCCTCACCAGCGACCAGTCCACTCAGCAGCCCGCGAGTGTCCAGGTAACCTCCCTCTCCCTCCTTCTCTTCCTCTCTCTCTCCTTTTCTCCCTCTCTCTCTCCCTCTCTCCCTCTCTCCTCTCTCTCTCTCTCTCTCTCCCTCTCTCCTCTCTCCCTCTCTCGCTCTCTCCATCCCCCTCCCTCTCCCTCCCTCCCCCCTTCCCTCCCTCTCTCTCTCTCTCTCTCTCTCTCTCTCTCTCTCTCTCTCTCTCTCTCTCTCTCTCTCTCTCTCTCTCTCTCTCTTCGAAACTGGCTTCTCAACTGCTTTCCCGAAGGTTGTACGATCTTTGGGAGAGTTTGTTCTGAAGAAACTGATGTTGGCCACATAGTCCGTGATTTTCGCATAAAGAACACGACATTTCGTTTGCTTACACTAAGGTTTCATGTTCTGCTTCTGATCTCTCGCCAACTTGTTACAAGTAATTTTCTGGATCTTGCTTCGCATTGCTACGAAAAATATGTGTATATTTCAGAAGTCGCATGTCCGGTCCCACGATTGGAATGGTCGCCAGTAACAACAGCAACGAGGTGAGTATCGATCGATTATTGATCGATTTCTCATTCGCGGAAGTTTGCCGTCTGTCTAGGTCAACTCTAGTTGGGTTTTGATTGACGCAGTTTTTAGTCAATAGTTTTTATTTGCTGCTTCGCACCTGCCCTCTTGACGTATTTTTGACGAGGCTTTTCCACTCTCTCTCTTTCTCTCTATTTCTCTCTATCTCTTCCTCTCTTCCTCTCTTCCTCTCTTCCTCTCCCCCCCTCTCTCCCTCTCTTCCTCTCTCTCTCTCTCTCTCTCTCTCTCTCTCTCTTTCTCTCTTTCTCGTCTGTCAGCACAACAGAAACGAGCGATCCATCACATTTTGAGTGGGATCAGACGCTACAGCGGATATAGCGGATATACGATTTGTAAATTTTAAAATGAATGTGACTATAAACTAATGGTGTTTCTATTTTCGTTACTTGTTACTAGGAATCTTACATATTAACTATAGAAAAGTAGAATAGTGGTATACATGACTTTTTGGTAATGCACGACGATTGAATAACATGTACATACTGGTCCTAAATCATGAGTCAGCACTATCACAGCACATGAACAAGAAAAAGAATGAGAGAGAGGAGAGAAGGAACAGGAAGAGGAGAGAGAGAGAGAGAGAGAGAGGGGAGGGTAGAGAGAGAGAGTGAGAGAGTGAGTCAGAGAGAGAGAGAAAGAAAGAGAAAGTGAGAGAGAGATTTCGGACGCGGCGGCCACCGAGTGTTTCTTCCAATATTTCATTTCCCTCACGATTCACACTTGCAAAACCCATCGCGCCGCGATTTATTACGACGATTCGAGCGTGAAAACACTGATCAACTGATCTGTTTACTGATCTACCCATTGATTACTGATCTACCCACTCTGATCTACCATGATTGTCTGATCTACCAATGGATCGCAACGTGTCGTTTTCTCGAAAGGACCTCTCCGACTCTAACAAGTCCATTCCGTTTTCCAGAACACTGAAGACTGTGTTTCGCGAGAATCTGGTAGTTGCAAAACTATTATTAGACCTATCAATCAATCAATCAATCAGAGAGAGAGAGAGAGAGAGAGAGAGAGAGAGAGAGAGAGTCCTTTTAAGCCTATCGATAAGGCATTGAAAGTTGCATAGCCAATCAGGATTATAAAAGTCCCTCGACCGCTGAAAGAGAATCTGGTAATTGTAAACGTGTTTTGAGTTCACTCGATTGGCATTGAAAGTTGTACAGTCAAATAGGATATAAAAAACGGTTGAAATGTATCGATAATTTAAGTGCTGAACACTTTCCCGAGCCTGGTAATTGAGAATGGAAAAAAAACAATGCTTTTGTTTTTGTAAAAAGAGAACGCTGAAAGCATAGCCAACCACCAAATAAAACTCATATAGTTCTATGCTCGCAATAAGTTGCGCATACAAAGATCAGAGGAAGACGGAGAGTCAGCTTTCGGCAATAGCGCGCAAAACAAGAGAGACAGACGGCTATGGCACCGTATTTCGAACTGCAAGCGAGGTAGATCGTAAACTATCGCTCTGGCGCCGAGTATATGAAATGTAGCGGAGTCGATCCCTCGACCTCCGGACCTCCAGTGCGCGTCATTATCCACTCATCAGCCTCTGTGGTGACAAGGTACAAACAGTTTCCTGAGATAATATGATAACTGTAAAAGTATTTTAGGCTGATAGACAACACATTGAAATTGCATAGTAAATCAACACATAAAAGCCGTTTGAAACGTAGCGGACGTCATTCAGCCTCAGCCACCGTTGTTACAGGCGCTTCTAAAAACTGTGTACTAAATCACCACAGCAAAACTCATATGACACGTAGCGGACTCGATCCCTCGACCTCCGGACCCATAGTCCACGTTACTATCCACTCAGCCACCACTGTTACAGGGCAGCGTCGGTGTGCACACGTGGAACACGGAGAAGGAGGACGACAGCGGGGAGAATGGTGAGTATTGCATTGTTCAATGTGCATGATATTTTAATACAAATTACTTTGATAACACCGCATTATTGATGAGTGAATGTTGTGACTATGATCACTACGATGATAAATGTAAATGTATTAATATTATAAAACATATCAAAAAACATAAAAACGCCAACGCTCAGGACATTTTTCAGAACTTTTCATGTTATCTTACACGTCAGTTTTGTGTGGCGCAGTTTTCTTGATTGTAATAAATTATCATGAATACGCCTTCCGGACTATGTACCTTCACGAAAAACTTTATCAAGAAAATGAATAGAAATTAAATTTTAAAAAATAAAAAAAAGTAAAAAAAAATCTACTTAGTAATCATTGAAAACTTATTCTCCAGACCACCTGGCGCACGAGGTCACTTCGTTCTTCCTCAACTCCCGCCAGGACATCAACCACTTCAACGAACCGAAGCTGTTCGACGGGGAGGTGGATGGAGTATTTGCATTGATTTGCATTGATATATTTTTATATAAACAGTTTTATATATTAGTTATCGATATTAGTCATAATTTGGATTAATTATAAGATTCAAACATTCTTCAGCATTTCATAAGCTCAAGCTGGTGGGTAAAAAACGACACAAAAATAAATAAAAAACGCACAGACTGTAGCGCTGAATCAGCGCGCAGTGATTGATACTACGGTATAACGTTATCCGTATTACGGTATCCGCGCGCTGCGGCGCCTAGGCGCCAGGCCAACGGCGAACTCGTAGATTCTGAATGTATGCAAATTTTCCAGCTGCTCGGGTCGCCGCTGTTCCATCGCGCACTCGCGTCCTCGTCGTCGGTGAGTGTTTAACTTTAACTGATTTCGTATCATACGTTTCACGCGGTTGTCGAAATAGAAAGTGGGTCGCGCATCGACAATTGTATATTAGTTGTACGTTCATATAGAAATACATAATCAGTGATTTCGCAATCACCACCATCGATTTCGCAATCGGTCTCAGTCAGTGATTTCTCCACTCTCTTCCGAACCATGCACATGAACGGGCTTCCTCGAATTGCTCGTTTCTCTACACATATTTCTTGGTCCACCTCTCTTGGTCCACCATATGTGATTGGGCGCACTTGCACATTTCACGAAACTCATTATGTCGATGATAAGATCATAAGATACTTTTTTCACTGATTTCCTTCTAGACGATGCACATGAACGGTCATCCGCGCGCGCGTTCGGTGAGCCCGCAGAAGAAGCGGAACGGGCGGGAGACGGTGGGGCTGGAGGAGAAGGTCGTGTCGAGGTGCGGGGAAATGTCTGTTTGTCTGTCTCTGTCTCTCCATGTCTCTCTCTCCCTCTCTCTCCTCTCTCTCTCGCTCCTCTCTCTCGCTCAAAAACAAAGGGTAATTTGACAGGGTGAGGATTGGTACAGAACCTTTTTGACACAAAAACGTGTGGAGAAAAGAAAAATTTTCACTTTCTTTAGGTCCAAGTCTCCTCAGAAACGTCGCACGATCACCCAAACACTCGACTTTCTCAACAGCCAGTGCCACCTGGAGGGATGCAGTGTCGGCATCGTCGTCGAGGTAACGCCCCCACAGGTCACGCCCACACTGGCCACGCCATCTTTTTCTGTCCTTGAGACTTGTGTCTTTTTGTATGTCTAGGTAACGCCCCCTTGTAAGTCGAGGTACTGCCCCCTTAGGCCACGCCCACACTGGCCACACTCTCTTTTTGTCTTTGAGACTCGTGTCTTTTTCAAGTCAAGTCAAGTGTTTATCCGGAATCGTTATAGCTGAATATGACAATCACAATCACAATAATAGGATAGAAAGCATACAGTGGGCCAAGATCTTATGGGCTAACGCCGGGGAAAGACAGTTGGGCAGACGAGGTTAGTGGCGGAAGACGATTCTTGATCGATAGTTTTCCGATACTTGATCGATATTCTTTCCATAGACCATTAGAGTACCATTGTTGAAGTGACAGCGCCGGAGACTCCTTTGCTTTGCACATAGTATCTCCTCGCGCCCGAACTGCTTCCGCATGAGCTACTTCCCGCCGGCTCAATGGATGTCTTGGGAAGGATTCTTGTCGATGCGCCCGATCATCCGGCAGCGGCGGGGCAAAATGAAGACCCGACCGCATGCCGCGGGGAAAGAAGAAGAAAGAAGAAAGAATCGTGTCTTTTTACACTTGATCATTTTCATTTCTGAACTGTCAGTACGAGTTGGATTGAAATTAACTTTATCGGTGATTTCTCTATATATGTGAGGAGTGAAACGTATTCATTTCAAGAATATTATCCTTTCAGTCGACTCGCTTCCTCATCTGTCGGCATCAACTGGCGCACGCCTCGGACTACTTCCGACAGATGTTCATGGTAACGATTAATTGATTGATTGATGTGATGAATCAATGATACGTTTCACTATTGCTTAAAGGCACAGTGGCGACTTATTTCTGCCACAACCTGCCACAACTCCTCATTTTCACACGAACAAAACATTTGGCAGTGAGAGGAATCGAACCCGCAAGGATTAGAGTCACAACGCAGCGCACATGCACTGAGCCATGAAGCAAGTGACAGTCCGTTGTTCATTTGCGGTTACGTCTCCGACCCCAAATTTTTTGCAGTAAAGTGTTGGCGGGAAATTCAAATTTTGAGCTGCATTCTTGGCAGTTGCAGAATCGAAAACAACGCAGAATCGTCGTTCTTTCGTGAAAAATGCAAATGCGTTAGGTTAATATGATTTTTAATAGTACTCCGAGTCGAAAATAAGTCGCCACTGTTTCTTTAATGAAATCTGCATTGCATTTCAGCATCAATAGCACGTGTTTGTTTTGGTCCGACCGTAACAACGTGGTTATGATATTATAATGTATGTATCGATCGATTATCGAGTATCGAGTAATTATCGATTGCAGTCCGAAGGCCCGCCCACCACCGATCTTCACGTTTCCGTGTCTGGTATGACAGCGCCTACTCCTGTTACACAGTTCAGGTATTGATTGGTTATCGATTTGAACCGTTTTTGATAATATTGATTGCTTATCGATTTTCCAGATGGTTCGTCGAGTCAGCGATACCGTGTCCAGCGCTGAAAGATATTGGAGGTTTGAATTTTGTTTGTATTTAGTTTTTGATGTTTCATGGCAATACATACACATACGTTTCACACCACATTTATCACACGAGAGCTTGTGATCCACAACAATGCGCTCATGTTTCGTGTTAAGCCGTTTCACCAGTTTATTACATGCACATGTTTCACATCATTGACACAAAAACATAACGTTCAATCATGGAATGTCGATAGTGTGTACACAACCAGTAATGTTGACATCTCTCCATCGAGATCCAGTTGTGAACATATCTCTCCATATCGGAGATTCATAATATCAGAATATTTATAATGACAAGGTAAATAACGGCTGCGAGTTCAAACAATACCGATTTCGGTGGAACCCGTAGATTGGAGTGACGGAGACAGTTTACAAAAAAATACCAACAACAACAACATGAAAAATCTTTTTTCATTCAGACGACACCCTCGAGACGTGTATGCGACTCTCTCGACGATTCGAGTCGCGGGGATTGGAGATGCGGTGTGCAAAGTATATCATTGAGAATGTGAGTAGAGAGAGAGAGAGAAGAGGGAGAGGGGGGAGAGAGGGAGAGAGAGAGGGGGAGACAGAAGGAGAGAGAGGGAGAAAGGGAGAGGGAGAGGGGGAGAGAGAGGGAGAGAGAGGGTGAGAGAGGGAGAGTGAGAGAAATGGATAGAGAGATTTAGGAGAGAGAGGAAGGGAGAGAGGGAGAGAGGGAGAGAGGGAGAGAGAGAGGAGAAAGGGAGAGAGAGGAGAGAAAAAGAGAGAGGAGAGAGAGAGGAAAGAGATGGAAGAGAAAGAAAGAGAGAGGGAGAGAGAGAGGGAGAGAGAGGGAGACCTCTTCGGGTCGGCAAGCGTCCCGCGATGGTCGCTCTCTGCTGGCTGAACTGGAGTCTCAAGCACAAACTCGACGGCAGTGTCAAGGTGAGGGGGCGGAGCTAGCGTGGGCGGAGCTAGTGTGGTCGTGATTTTTTTCTTCCGAACCCGGATAATTACTATAAGTTCTACAGTTTCAAATACATCTGGCATGTGAAACGTATCCGATTTTTTTTCAAAATGAGAGCAGAAAAAAATTCAGGCGGCTTGCGTTCCGTCCGTCGCACGGTTAGCGCTGTCGTCGCTCGAAGAACATCGGCACATGATGAGGTGGGGGCGGGGCAAGAAGGGGCGGGGCTTAGGGGGCGGAGCAAGGATGTGAGACACGTGTCTTTTAGTGAAGCCACCTACGCAGACATTCTCGCTGCAAAGTTGAGAGGAACGTACAACAAGGTACGATACGCTTTTTGCACTTTGTATGAATTCTCTCACCTCGATTCGCTCATTCGCGTGTAAAGTGTGAAGATTTCAAATTCCAAAAGATTGTCACATGTCTATTTCATGACGCCTACACCTACATACATTATTCTACAAACACTCCATTCCACTTTCTATCCGCAATGCAACGTGTCCACTCACAACATTCAAAATTGCATACCAGTTAAACGATTTTCGTAATTCTATGTTTCTGTTTCGAAATGCATCCATTCTTTCATACCGTACTACTTCAGGCAGTTTCTGTATTCGAAACAATTCATCGAATGGATCACTTCACTCTGGAAATGGATCGATGCCCGCGATGCGGCCGGACAAAAGACAGGATAAAGGTGAGGAGTGAAAGGGGGCGTGGCCTACGGGGGCGTGGCTTCAGGTCCGCGTTCACGTCCTCCCCTGTCGGAAGCTAATCGGCTGCGAGAAGTGCGTTCCCGACTGGGGCTGCGAGTTGGAACGGAAGGTGGGGGGCGGGGCTAGAGTGGGCGGGGTTAGAAGAGGCGTGGTCAAGTAGCGGTTAGACTCTTCAAACTACTTCCGATATGCTTTGCGATTCGCCCTCGGATTACTTCAAACGACTCCAATCGACTTAGTATTACTTGCGATAGCCTTCAAACTTCTTCGCAAAACTTCTGATAAGTGTTTGAACAGACTGACCGCACCTTCACAGGGGTCGTTTCAGGCGCAGGGCGAGCTTCAAGCCTACTTCCAATGTGCGCACGCGCTGCTTCCATTGAATGACACGACGGATGAGTGTCATTGCCAGACCAGGTGAGAGGGTTGTTGACGTTCCGTTGCTGTGCATAAATCAGTCAGATTGCAACCTTCTTTCTGATGATGAGAAATTTCACTGCACTGTCTGCTATAAGATGTCTTTTGTAATCATTTGTTACTTTTCCCACTTACAGTAATGTGCAGTCAAGAATGTGTGTGCAGAGGCAGAGTAGTGTGAGTGTAGATTAGTTATTCGTAGCCCTAATGCTTCTTTTCTTAAATCTTAAATCGCGATAAGCTGGTTCTATTGAAACAAGAAAGTGTGCTTTGCAAATGTATCACGCATGAAACGTACGAAAAAAGTATGGTTCATTGCAGCATGTTGTCTGCCCAGTTCTCGCTCGCCCGCCCGCCCATCAAGGCCCCGCTCGATTCGAGGGGACGGAGAAAGAAGCACACGCCCATCGCGGAGGACTACACACTCAGGAGGAACTGATGAGACGATCAGCTGATCACTGATAGGCATGTGTTGTGTGTTATGATGGTTCTGGCTGGTTCATAAATGGTTCTCCTCTGGTGTGTCTGCCCAGTTCTCGCTCGCCCGCCCGCCCATCAAGGCCCCGCTCGATTCGAGGGGACGGAGAAAGAAGCACACGCCCATCGCGGAGGACTACACACTCAGGAGGAACTGATGAGACGATCAGCTGATCACTGATAGGCATGTGTTGTGTGTTATGATGGTTCTGGCTGGTTCATAAATGGTTCTCCTCTGGTGTGTCTGCCCAGTTCTCGCTCGCCCGCCCGCCCATCAAGGCCCCGCTCGATTCGAGGGGACGGAGAAAGAAGCACACGCCCATCGCGGAGGACTACACACTCAGGAGGAACTGATGAGACGATCAGCTGATCACTGATAGGCATGCGTTGTGTGTTATGATGGTTCTGGCTGGTTCATAAATGGTTCTCCTCTGGTGTGTCTGCCCAGTTCTCGCTCGCCCGCCCGCCCATCAAGGCCCCGCTCGATTCGAGGGGACGGAGAAAGAAGCACACGCCCATCGCGGAGGACTACACACTCAGGAGGAACTGATGAGACGATCAGCTGATCACTGATAGGCATGTGTTGTGTGTTATGATGGTTCTGGCTGGTTCATAAATGGTTCTCCTCTGGTGTGTCTGCCCAGTTCTCGCTCGCCCGCCCGCCCATCAAGGCCTCGCTCGATTCGAGGGGACGGAGAAAGAAGCACACGCCCATCGCGGAGGACTACACACTCAGGAGGAACTGATGAGACGATCAGCTGATCACTGATAGGCATGTGTTGTGTGTTATGATGGTTCTGGCTGGTTCATAAATGGTTCTCCTCTGGTGTGTCTGCCCAGTTCTCGCTCGCCCGCCCGCCCATCAAGGCCCCGCTCGATTCGAGGGGACGGAGAAAGAAGCACACGCCCATCGCGGAGGACTACACACTCAGGAGGAACTGATGAGACGATCAGCTGATCACTGATAGGCATGTGTTGTGTGTTATGATGGTTCTGGCTGGTTCATAAATGGTTCTCCTCTGGTGTGTCTGCCCAGTTCTCGCTCGCCCGCCCGCCCATCAAGGCCCCGCTCGATTCGAGGGGACGGAGAAAGAAGCACACGCCCATCGCGGAGGACTACACACTCAGGAGGAACTGATGAGACGATCAGCTGATCACTGATAGGCATGCGTTGTGTGTTATGATGGTTCTGGCTGGTTCATAAATGGTTCTCCTCTGGTGTGTCTGCCCAGTTCTCGCTCGCCCGCCCGCCCATCAAGGCCCCGCTCGATTCGAGGGGACGGAGAAAGAAGCACACGCCCATCGCGGAGGACTACACACTCAGGAGGAACTGATGAGACGATCAGCTGATCACTGATAGGCATGTGTTGTGTGTTATGATGGTTCTGGCTGGTTCATAAATGGTTCTCCTCTGGTGTGTCTGCCCAGTTCTCGCTCGCCCGCCCGCCCATCAAGGCCCCGCTCGATTCGAGGGGACGGAGAAAGAAGCACACGCCCATCGCGGAGGACTACACACTCAGGAGGAACTGATGAGACGATCAGCTGATCACTGATAGGCATGTGTTGTGTGTTATGATGGTTCTGGCTGGTTCATAAATGGTTCTCCTCTGGTGTGTCTGCCCAGTTCTCGCTCGCCCGCCCGCCCATCAAGGCCCCGCTCGATTCGAGGGGACGGAGAAAGAAGCACACGCCCATCGCGGAGGACTACACACTCAGGAGGAACTGATGAGACGATCAGCTGATCACTGATAGGCATGTGTTGTGTGTTATGATGGTTCTGGCTGGTTCATAAATGGTTCTCCTCTGGTGTGTCTGCCCAGTTCTCGCTCGCCCGCCCGCCCATCAAGGCCCCGCTCGATTCGAGGGGACGGAGAAAGAAGCACACGCCCATCGCGGAGGACTACACACTCAGGAGGAACTGATGAGACGATCAGCTGATCACTGATAGGCATGTGTTGTGTGTTATGATGGTTCTGGCTGGTTCATAAATGGTTCTCCTCTGGTGTGTCTGCCCAGTTCTCGCTCGCCCGCCCGCCCATCAAGGCCCCGCTCGATTCGAGGGGACGGAGAAAGAAGCACACGCCCATCGCGGAGGACTACACACTCAGGAGGAACTGATGAGACGATCAGCTGATCACTGATAGGCATGTGTTGTGTGTTATGATGGTTCTGGCTGGTTCATAAATGGTTCTCCTCTGGTGTGTCTGCCCAGTTCTCGCTCGCCCGCCCGCCCATCAAGGCCCCGCTCGATTCGAGGGGACGGAGAAAGAAGCACACGCCCATCGCGAAGGACTACACACTCAGGAGGAACTGATGAGACGATCAGCTGATCACTGATAGGCATGTGTTGTGTGTTATGATGGTTCTGGCTGGTTCATAAATGGTTCTCCTCTGGTGTGTCTGCCCAGTTCTCGCTCGCCCGCCCGCCCATCAAGGCCCCGCTCGATTCGAGGGGACGGAGAAAGAAGCACACGCCCATCGCGGAGGACTACACACTCAGGAGGAACTGATGAGACGATCAGCTGATCACTGATAGGCATGTGTTGTGTGTTATGATGGTTCTGGCTGGTTCATAAATAGTTCTCCTCTGGTGTGTCTGCCCAGTTCTCGCTCGCCCGCCCGCCCATCAAGGCCCCGCTCGATTCGAGGGGACGGAGAAAGAAGCACACGCCCATCGCGGAGGACTACACACTCAGGAGGAACTGATGAGACGATCAGCTGATCACTGATAGGCATGTGTTGTGTGTTATGATGGTTCTGGCTGGTTCATAAATGGTTCTCCTCTGGTGTGTCTGCCCAGTTCTCGCTCGCCCGCCCGCCCATCAAGGCCCCGCTCGATTCGAGGGGACGGAGAAAGAAGCACACGCCCATCGCGGAGGACTACACACTCAGGAGGAACTGATGAGACGATCAGCTGATCACTGATAGGCATGTGTTGTGTGTTATGATGGTTCTGGCTGGTTCATAAATGGTTCTCCTCTGGTGTGTCTGCCCAGTTCTCGCTCGCCCGCCCGCCCATCAAGGCCCCGCTCGATTCGAGGGGACGGAGAAAGAAGCACACGCCCATCGCGAAGGACTACACACTCAGGAGGAACTGATGAGACGATCAGCTGATCACTGATAGGCATGTGTTGTATGTTATGATGGTTCTGGCTGGTTCATAAATGGTTCTCCTCTGGTGTGTCTGCCCAGTTCTCGCTCGCCCGCCCGCCCATCAAGGCCCCGCTCGATTCGAGGGGACGGAGAAAGAAGCACACGCCCATCGCGGAGGACTACACACTCAGGAGGAACTGATGAGACGATCAGCTGATCACTGATAGGCATGTGTTGTGTGTTATGATGGTTCTGGCTGGTTCATAAATGGTTCTCCTCTGGTGTGTCTGCCCAGTTCTCGCTCGCCCGCCCGCCCATCAAGGCCCCGCTCGATTCGAGGGGACGGAGAAAGAAGCACACGCCCATCGCGGAGGACTACACACTCAGGAGGAACTGATGAGACGATCAGCTGATCACTGATAGGCATGTGTTGTGTGTTATGATGGTTCTGGCTGGTTCATAAATGGTTCTCCTCTGGTGTGTCTGCCCAGTTCTCGCTCGCCCGCCCGCCCATCAAGGCCCCGCTCGATTCGAGGGGACGGAGAAAGAAGCACACGCCCATCGCGGAGGACTACACACTCAGGAGGAACTGATGAGACGATCAGCTGATCACTGATAGGCATGTGTTGTGTGTTATGATGGTTCTGGCTGGTTCATAAATGGTTCTCCTCTGGTGTGTCTGCCCAGTTCTCGCTCGCCCGCCCGCCCATCAAGGCCCCGCTCGATTCGAGGGGACGGAGAAAGAAGCACACGCCCATTGCGGAGGACTACACACTCAGGAGGAACTGATGAGACGATCAGCTGATCACTGATAGGCATGTGTTGTGTGTTATGATGGTTCTGGCTGGTTCATAAATGGTTCTCCTCTGGTGTGTCTGCCCAGTTCTCGCTCGCCCGCCCGCCCATCAAGGCCCCGCTCGATTCGAGGGGACGGAGAAAGAAGCACACGCCCATCGCGGAGGACTACACACTCAGGAGGAACTGATGAGACGATCAGCTGATCACTGATAGGCATGTGTTGTGTGTTATGATGGTTCTGGCTGGTTCATAAATGGTTCTCCTCTGGTGTGTCTGCCCAGTTCTCGCTCGCCCGCCCGCCCATCAAGGCCCCGCTCGATTCGAGGGGACGGAGAAAGAAGCACACGCCCATCGCGGAGGACTACACACTCAGGAGGAACTGATGAGACGATCAGCTGATCACTGATAGGCATGTGTTGTGTGTTATGATGGTTCTGGCTGGTTCATAAATGGTTCTCCTCTGGTGTGTCTGCCCAGTTCTCGCTCGCCCGCCCGCCCATCAAGGCCCCGCTCGATTCGAGGGGACGGAGAAAGAAGCACACGCCCATCGCGGAGGACTACACACTCAGGAGGAACTGATGAGACGATCAGCTGATCACTGATAGGCATGTGTTGTGTGTTATGATGGTTCTGGCTGGTTCATAAATGGTTCTCCTCTGGTTTGTCTGCCCAGTTCTCGCTCGCCCGCCCGCCCATCAAGGCCCCGCTCGATTCGAGGGGACGGAGAAAGAAGCACACGCCCATCGCGGAGGACTACACACTCAGGAGGAACTGATGAGACGATCAGCTGATCACTGATAGGCATGTGTTGTGTGTTATGATTGTTCTGGCTGGTTCATAAACGGTTCTCCTCTGGAGACTGAGAAAGTTAGCATTCGATAAAAAAAACTTCTTATTCGATATCGGGGGTACGAAAGAACAATGTTTAAATAAATAGGTTCTAAAAACCCCCTTAATGAAAGTACGTATGCAAACTGGAATAATTCGTTCACTCGTGGTTTAATTCCGAGATCTCATACATCCTCTTCGTTTTCTGTCAGTGTAACTGCCTCTCTCTTCTTGCAACTTTCATGGTCGTTCTCTTTCTTTTCGACTGCGTGCCTCACATCGCTCCGATCTCGGCTCGCGTCTTTGTGCATAGAGATGAATCGTCATCTTTACATTTTACATTCAAGTTCTTAGCACTTAGCTCCGCTCACTTTTCCGTTCATTTCGATAAGTCGTGAGTGAGTGAATAGCGAGGTCTATGCCCGCATGTGGTACATATGATGATTACTTATCCTGCAATAGTAATAATAATTCATACGGTTGCATAATAACACTTAAAAAGACGTTACCAACAAAACAAAGTTAAATGGTGAGCCACCGTTTGCAATATACAACATAAATTCTAGTCGATTCTTCTCTCCACTCACCTTCTCCATTTATGATAGGTTTTGATAAAATCATCGTGAAATGTAGGCTCACGGAATACTATGTATATGAATATGAGAATACTTTCTAAATCATCGAACGCGCGCTATGTCATCCCCTTCTCTCTCGCCCTCTCTCTCTCTCTTTCTCTCTTTCTCTCTCTCTGTCTAAGTGTCTATCTCTATCCCTCTCTGTCTCTGTCTTTCTATCTCTTTCTTCCCCCCTCTCCCTCTCCGTCGCTAACACCGAATATAAACGCACATCTATCTGAGTGAGTGAGATCAGAATGAGTATTTTTCCATGTGGGTTCCTCACATTAACAATTCCTCGGATGATTTATTTAAATTCTCGATGAAGTTTGAGTTAAGCGAACAGGGCTCTGATTACTGATTCTTCTCTCCACTCACCTTTTCCCTTTTACTTAGATAGGTTTTGATAAAATCGTCGTGAAATGTAGGCTCACGGAATAGTATTTATATGAATATGAGAATACTTTCTAACATAAATCATCGAACGCGCGCTATGACATGCCTTTCTCTCTCTCTCTCCCTCTCCCTCCCTCTCTGTCTTTCTCTCTCTCTCTCTCTCTTTCTCTCCCCTCTCTCTATCGCTAACACCGAATATAAACGCACATCTATCTGAGAGAGTGAGATCAGAATGAGTATTTTTCCATGTTGGTTCCTCACATTAACAATTCCTCGGATGATTTATTTAAATTCTCTATGAAGTTTGAGTGAAGCGAACAGGACTCTGATTACTGCAAAGTACTTGCGATTGCACTCAAACCACGTGTTCTTAGAAATTGGTTAGTCATTTGCATTTCGAGGAAACTATTGTCACATGTTTACAGTGTACGTTTCACTGTGTGTCTAATAAGCAGGTAATATTTTCTGAATTAATATTCTTGAAGTGACCGAAAAGAGATGAAAAATCAGAAGAGAGGCGAGAGAATGTGAGATAGGAAGAGAGAGATGCCAAATAAGGTGCGCCGCGGAAACTCATTCCATGCGTCAATCACTCTAATATGGGCAGAGACCACCTGGAGTTTGAATCGCAGAGACACTTCCTTTCTCTAATAGCAAATTGTGTGAATGGATTCGGAACATCGAGTGTCACAGTCTCACAATATCAATCCCTCGTAACCAGAGACAAGTCCCTGCGCAAAAGTCCAGATGCGCACTTCTCTCTCTCTCTCTCTCTCTCTCTCTCTCTTTCTCCCCTCTCTCTCTCTCCTCTCTCTCTCCCCTCTCTCTCTCCCCCCTCTCTCCCCCCCTCTTTTTCCCTCTCTCAACTATTGGGCACTTCCGAACCGCATAACCACGCAGGCTAGTAATTGAGGCCTAGATCGTATTTCTTATGTGAACATCCAAGGACCAAGGTAGTCCAGATTGCGAAGACACTAGAATGTGAGAGATGAGGAATGAGGTTTCACCCGTAACCGAAAACCGATTCCGGTCCGACTGGAAATGACTGTTTTTATGAGCCCTAATTTCTGTGATTATGCTACCTGACCTCCCATCGTCGCAGACGAATCAGATAGTGTACTTCGATACTTACCTTCGATACTTAGTGTACTTCGATACTTATCGCGTACTTACCGATTCCGGTCAATAAAACGAAGTGTTCAAAACGCTCGAAAAACACAAATGATATCGACTTATATTATTTTGATTGTGAGAAACAATATTCCTTGCTTACGACTCGAATACGCTGCTCTAACTGTGGGCGAAATCCCGTCGTCGTTATCAACTTGTGAATTGAGCTGGACAAACTACGCTTTCTATTTACTCTCTTCAGTGTACATGTGTACAACCCCTATCGAGTTGTGACAAGAATCTCTCCATTTATCCACAAGTGACAAAATCCCTCCACACTCCACAGAGACTGTACAAACATGCAGGTGCGTCTCAGATACATTTACAACCGGACATTTGCATGTCTCATCTGCCCTCACTCTCACTCACTCGCAGGTGCATCCCTCACACATCAAAGACCGAGCCGCCACATTACCATAGACCCACAACTTTCGCGCAACCACTCCCCCATCAAAGCCACCGCTCATATACTTCAATTAGCATATTATGACTTCCGGAACACACAACCATCCATTTTTAATAAGTTTTTATTCGTCGTTGCGACGCGGAATAATAATATAATCTTGTGCGACAATATATAAATTATACAAACAAACAAACACGGAAATTTGCATATATATGTACAAGTACAAACTGGCAAGGAAGGATGTGGGTCTTGGGGACAAGGCACGGCTGATAAAACCGAGAAAATCGTTGAATAAAACGAATCAAATCGTGGGGGAAAGCGGGGATGGATGCTACAGTATGCAACAATGAAATCAATGCGACCCGCGGTATATAAAACACACACACACACAAAACGTATACGAAACGTATAAAAGGTATACAAACACACACCAGTAATCGTACGGGGGCAATATGAAAAGTGGGAAGGCAACAAAACACAAAGATCAAAACACAAAACACACAAATGCGGGCTCACGAGCGAGACTGCCGCTACACGTAACGAGAATCGACCGGGATATAGAGAACTCTGGATGCGTGGTGGTCCCCAGAGAGGCTACAGTAACCTGGCGGCGGGCTACCGTAACCCCAGCCGGGGCTACAGTAACCCGATCAGGGCTTGTGGTGATCGATCTCGGCGTATAGCGACTCTGCGTCGAGTCCGCACGGTTGAGCGAGGTGCGAAGAGTAGCGGGAGGTGTACTCCGGCATGCACACCTGGAAAGAGGACAGGTAAGCAATCGATAATCGATAACAGCTGATCTGATCTAATCAATAAACAATCAATAAATCGATAACCCCCTCTCACCTTGTACATCTTTCCCTTGCTCTCCTTCTCCGTCTTCTCGTTCAGGGCGTTCTGGAAGGCAATGTCGGCGGGGTTGTGGGCGGGGCTGAAGGGGGCGGGGCTGAAGTGCCTCCTGGCGGCCAGTGCGCACGAGAACACGGTGACACCGATGGCGATCAGGCCTGGAAAGGAGGGGTTAACAAGTAAATAAGTAAACAAGTAAACGAACAACTCACCGATGCACGCGTAGAAGGCGGTCTTGTAGAACGAGGACTCAGCAGGAGCGTCGTGGGTGGTCTCCGCTTCGTGGGTGGTCTCGGCGGTGGTCGACACATCGCAGTACTTGCCAGCGAATCCCTCCGCGCACTCGCAGCGGAATCCATCGCGGCTGCGAGCCGACTGACACAGACCGCCTGAAAAATCGATAAATCAATAATCGAAAAAGAAAACAAGGATTAGGGTAGTGGATAGAGTGATATAGAGAGAAAGATAGAGAGAGAGAGCGGACACGGCGTACCGTTCATGCACAGCCCGGGCCGGCAGACGGATCCAAGCGTCTCGCCAGTCAGCTGCACCTCGCAGATCTTTCCAGTGAATCCACGAGGGCAAGCGCACTCGTACTCTCCCGCCAGTCCGCGGCTGCTGCACACTCCCCCGTTCTGGCACGGGCGCCGGCGAGTGCACACTTCCAGGTCTGCAAAGGTGAACAGGTAAGTACACGGGTAGGTAAACACGTAAGCAAGTAAACAATGTGGTTGGCAGGATGGTAGGCAAAAACTGTAGGCTGTAGGGGGACACGATAGTCAGGATGGAAAGTAAACATGTTGACTACTCACCGCGCATGTAAACAAACAGATAAACAAGTAAACAATCACTCACCCTTGTTGCAGAACAGTCCTCCATAGCCCGGCTTGCACTTGCACGTGAACGGCTTGCCGTTGTCGCAGGTGCCCTGCTCGCAGCCAGTGAACGTCTGGCACTGAAACGGATACGGTAAGTACAGTAACCCTAATTCCAGGTACAGTATATCAATGTCAATACAGTAGCCCAATTTCAAAGTAAAGTACCCCTTACAGTACCTGGTCGCACTTGGCGCCGGCGAATCCCTTGTCGCACTCGCACACTCCGGGCGCCTTGCACTCGCCACGACCGCAACCGCCCTCGCACACGGCTGGAATACGGTAGAATTAGGGTACGGTAGGGGGTACGGTAATCAGGATTATAAGGAACTGAGAGAAGCGGGAAGGATTAGGGTACTGTAGTCGGGGATACGGTGATCAGGATTACAAGGAACGGGAAGGAACACAGGTGCACCAGTCAATCTAGCCGTATTGTGACGCAACCGAGACTGTGTCTCTATACTGTAATTAGGCGCGCTTCACCGCAAAAGGACACCCCAGCGGGAGATGAGAGAGTGACCAATCAATCAAAGGAGACGTAACACGAAACGTATAGAAGTAGGAAACGTATAGGGAAACGTGGAAACGTATAGGAAACGCACGCTGGTTGCAGAGCGGTCCGGTCCATCCCTCCTTGCACACTCGCTGGCCCTCAGTGGAACAGGTGAAGTGAGCAAGAGAGTTATCCGCAGCACGGCAGAACACGTTGCACCGGGAGCCGTAGTAGTCCCTAGAATATCGATTGGTTAATCAATGAATCGATAATATCGATTTATCGGTTGACTCACTCGTCGCAGATGAATCGCATTCTGACAGCGGCATCGCCAATGTGCTGATCCGTCCACTCCTGTCCACCGATCAGCTTGGACTGCGAGGCGCCGACGCGAACTGAAACAAATTGGATTTATTGATTGATTGATTGAGTCGTAAATCAGGTTATCGTTATCAGTGACAGTGACCCTGTGGCACGCGCGGCGGACACGGTTAGCAGTGCGCATTAGCAGCTATTTGCTACTGATAGGTGATAAGGGTAACGATAAGAGAGGAGGAGGAGAGATGGTAGAAGGTGAGTGACATGGAAGCAGTGACAGGTGAAGCCCATATCTACGCGAGAGATCTCGGGTCAGCTGCATTGCTGCATAGCCAATGCGCGAATATGAATGAACATGCGACCTCACAACGAAAGTCAATCTAACACTCACCGTTATCGGCGGCGCGCGATAGGACAATGTTGAAGTCGACCTGGAACACGGGGGTGTAAACATGTAAACAAGTGTAAACAAGTGTAAACAAGTAAACAACTCACCGGCCAGGCTCCGGGAAAGGGAATGGTGAGGCGGGATGACTGGGTGGTGGCGGATCCAAAGACGCACTCGGCAGTCGAGATCCTTCCTCTCCGGTAGTTGGACAGACAGGCAGAGAGGGGACGCGAAGTGGACAGCACCTCCATCTCGAAGCGACCCGCCGCAGAGGTCTGCAAGATGACCAATTAATCAATCAATAACTGATTAACGATAAGCTAATCAATAACTAATCAACTCAAACCCACCATGTGGACAGCGGCGCAGAGAGCGAGAGCAGTGAAGAGAGCCATTGTGTGAATGGAGAGAGAGCAGAGAGTGACGAGGAAAGAGGTGTTGGAGCGAGGAGACACTTCTAGCACATACGATCACTGAAATGGAGTAGAGTAAGTGCCCGTCCGGAATCGATATAGCATGACACCACGATCACAATGAAGTATTAGTAGTAGTAAGTAATTAGTAGAACAGTACACGCGAGGCGAACGCACACCGGAAGATGGGGGAACGGTTGAGTGATGTTGAGTGATGGTGGTGGTTCGAGGGGGGTGGGTGGAGAGAGAGAGGGGCAGGCCCCGCCCACTGCTCGCGCGCGCCACCGGCACTAACAGATCAAAGCGAGCCGCGCAGGTGTATCCATGCAACAGACACCCCTCCCTCTGTATGCAAATTCGCGGAAGTAGAAAAAGAGCAAAGTGAAGTGACACCCGCGGGGAGACTCTGAAGCGACCGCCACCAGGAAGTTGCGGTGCGGTACGGGGATTTGAATGGAAAGTACTGTAGTGGAGAGTGACATTTAGAGGAAAGGACACTGAAGTGAGGGGAAAGTAAGTGAACACGGAGTGAGTGGATCCGATATAAGCAGTGGTCATAATCTAATTAGATGAAAGGCCGGCAGACTGACTGCCGCTTGTAGCCTGCGGGTAGACAGTGAGGCAGCGAGGCGCGATAGTTCACCAGACTAGGCACACTCCATGCCCCCAGGTGAATCCGGAGGCTAGCAACCAGAGTGAGAGAGTGAGAGAGCTGTCAACTCTTGATTGGAAGACAATGCATAGGCGGCGCGCTTTTTTCTGGTTCTAATCTACCGTACACGCCGAAGCGAAACTGATATGTGGGGGGCATGGTTAGAGTGGTGAACGAAATTGGATCGCGTCCAATGGACTGGTTTGAAAAGTCTTCCAATTCCGAGGAGGCCAAAGAGAATCGATGAGTTATGGGGGATCTCTCTTCGATCCATAATCCATGATAGATGGTCAAAACGCAAAGGGCCTGAGGGGCGAGAGTAGGCCCAACAATTAGACAACAACAATGAGGGGATTATGAGATTACTGTAGATGAGCGACTTATCCAGTGCCGATAGGGAGGCGATAGCGGAAGCGGATAAGCGGATTAGGAGACTGATTCGGAAAACTGACTCTCGGACCCTGGCACCCAGCTATTTCAAGGGATGGTTGCTGGAGAGTACAACAGATTTGTGACGGCGCGCTTTCGAGTTGATACCAACAAGCAACCACCAACCCCCGGGCTAGAGATAAGGCGTGCGCGACCCAAATGTGTGGACAACAGAATAGTTGACCTATTCACTTCTGGCAAAAGTACAATGTTTTCCATGTTCCATGTTTACACACTTTGAGACATCTGTCAGAGACCACCTGGATGTGGGCTACTGTATCCACCCGAAATACAAAACGACAGTTTACAGGACAGGGCTTGTAAAAAGCGCGTGTGAGGACACTGTAAATGACCATAGACACCTGTCCCTCTCTTGGCGTCTTTTGACGGAAGCTTGTAAAGGAGAGTTGTAAAGATGCGACCGCATTTGCATGTCAATACACACGCAGAGGGCCCTTCTAGTCAGCCAAGAGCGAGGGCGCATGTCGAACTATCAAACAACTTCCGCCCTCAAAGAAAGAAAGAAACATGCACAGGACACGGGTCAATAGCCCTTGTGGAGCTTCCGAAAGGGAGAAGAGGAAGGCACAAGCTAACAAGAATGTAGCAATCAGTCGAGAAAGACACACGACCGTCTTCTCTGACCCTACCTTCAGTGGTCGCGTGTCAAGTCAGGATGTCAAGTCAAACATGTTTTCTTGCGCGACGCAATTGAATTTTGTCACCTGCCTCTTCCTTTCCAATTCCTTCAGTCATGTCATGCATCTGTCAGTATCTATACATTAAGACGTCGTCAGCTGCCCCCGCGAAACTCAGATTTCCGGTGCATCGGCCTTCGAACCCAGCTGCACTGTCTGCGCTCTCTCACCTACCGCCACTGCCTCGCCCATCGCGCGCCTGCCTCTCTCCCATTCACACACTGTCTCGCCGGCGCGCTAACCCAGCTGGCAGGTGCCGGGCTGAGTATCAAAGGACGGAGGTTGCGCGATGGAAAAACCGGAGGATCGGCGACAATTGGAACACGTGTGGTGTATACACACATACAGGAAATTTGCGTATTCATCAAAATCAGAAAGAAGCATAGTAAAGAAAGGGGTGGTAGGATTCAATGGAATTGCGACAGTGTGGCTGCAAAACCAATGGGGTATTCAAATTGGAGGAAATGAAGACACGAGCCTAGACGAATCGCGGTAAATAGGGGGACTGTAATGCGGCAAGGGAGAGAGAGAGAGAGAGAGACAGAGAGACAGAGAGATCGGCTGAGCAACGACTAGCAACAACAAACAAGCGATCGCGATGATACCTAAGCGATATCGAAACATGAGAGTAGAGGGACGAACATTGACAATTAAATCAAACTGTGCGAAGCGCGAAGCTACTGTGAAAATCGAAGAACAGAATCAGAACAGAAAAGGACTAAATGTAAGGTATGTAAGCTATTATGCGATGTAAAATCTATCGATAGAATAGAGACCACGTCATCTGAGTTGACGTGATGGTGAGATCATCTCTCTCTCTCTAGCCATCCATTAGTCACTCGGGCTCGGGAAAGTCTCTCCCTCGCGCGCATCAAAATACCATAAAAGCAAGATCTCACATTGAGTCACACGGTTCGACCTTTCAGTTGACACAAGTAAAACGGCAACCATAACAGACGTAACCAGTGCCGCGGTCCGCAGATCGGGTACAGTGACATGTGAGAAGAAGTCCATAAAATAAGTATCCAGTAATAGTAAACCGAGCGAGTGCAGTGACAAGTTAAAAAAGTCTAAAGAGAAGTAACTCGTGATAGTAAACCGATCGGGTACAGAGACTAGGGACAAGAAGTCTACAAAAGAAGTGACCAGTACCGTGGAAAGGGTAAGTAAGCCGGGTACAGGGACAAGAAAAGATTGAGTGATCGGATGGGCGCCTCACAAAGTGCGTGGAATCTGTGTCCGCTTTGACGCTTTCTCATTGGAGTGAATAGTGTGGGAACAGTGTCGCCGTTGCGAGAACACACAGTGAAACACTGTCTTCCGGTCGGCTCTCATGAAAGTATAGTGATCGATACACGCGTTTTTCGCTGGGAAAACGTTTCAATCGCACAAAAGTCAGATACGACTATAATGGAACGTGTAGTATAAACGACAATGTTCGCTCAGTAGCGTGATCAAGTTTTTAAACCATGAACATGACAATGAGGTGAACATATAGACAAACTGTGTCAAACTCAAATCTCGCGGTCAGTGGGGATTTTGGAGAATTGAGAGAATTGAGAGAATGAGGAGAGTGGCACTTTTCAACGTGTGCGGGCGTGGTGTTGCTTTTATGAGGTGTCGCGGCGATTGATTTATGGGCTAGAGAGGCATGCACTCACTACGAGGGAGTGAGAGAGAGAGGGAGAGAGAGAGAGGGAGAGAGAGAGAGATGGGTGCAAGAAGAAAGCACACCATCAAAAAGTGGGTCGAGTTTATCCAGGGGGAGATGTTGTCTTGCGAGATCTGTACGCGTCGCTCTCTCTCCCCCTCTTTCTCTCTCCGCAATTACAGTACCCCCGTCACTCACTCCCTCCATTCAGCCGCTCAAGGTAGCTGACGCGCGTTTCCGCTCTATTCCTCTATTGTACTACCACTGCTTCCTTCCTTACTAGTTCATACAGCTCCAACTGGATAACTGGGTAACCGGATTGCCGGTAAGCGCTCTCGAGATTCGGAGAGGTCATCTCATTATAGAGAGCCAGTGTGCCCTTGCCACCAGCAGACAACCGTTCGCCAACAATGCGCTGAAGTATTATAGGATTAGCCGACGTAAACACCGATGCTATCAGGTAATTAGTAAAGCGTGGCAGTGGGAAAGACGAGAGGGAGTGGAGAGGGGATCAAAAAGCGATTCAACAGAGTACTCGCTCTCTCGCGGGCACCGCAAAGGAAAAGGTCAAATGAATGAGCGGACCGGACACTCGTGAGAAAGTGGTGATGAGTGAAGAGGCTTTGTATTTTGAAAAAAAATTCGGAGAACCAATTGACAATTACAATCACTTGGGCATACCGATCACGCAGACGCATGAAATAGGCATATGAAATAGAGAGACCATTAGTTCATCTAATCACTCGCTGCTATTAGAATGACAGTGAAACGTATGCACAAAGAAAACGTATGCGGTGCAAAGGTGGAGAGAAAGTGCACTTGGTAGACACTGCTACACACACATCAGCTACATCAAAAGTAGGAGGATTCTATCGCAGTTCCTACTAAGCGCATTTCGTCCTACTATCGCAAAGAAAGGGAAGAGGTCCGGGCGTCCGGATGCGAGCCCCGAGCCCCTCTCAAAAAGCGGATATGACACAGGAATGCGGTGGCTTCAATAAATCTCGAATCCCGCGTTGCCAGATGTGTACGCAACAGAGCGACAGCAGAGCGGATACATCCCCTCCAGACATAAAACAAGCGGAGATGAGGAATTATCGCCCATTTATTGTGGGAACACGGGAAAGAAAAGCCCCGACGCGATTTTACGATTATTGAAAGTAAAGTTTGAGAGCCGCCTGGCTGAGGTGATCGATTTATCGATTGATTGAAATAGGAAGTCGTCTTCGGAGGAAGAGGAGTGCCGAGAGAGACTGGCAATTATACAGTGAGGCTCGTTTTTTCAGCGGATTTTTGAGGGACCTTGACGCATAATGCTATTATAAGAGACTCCAGCGACCCCATTCTCAGGTGAGACCATAATCCCGGTGGGGGTTTTTCGCGAGGTAGAGGGGTGAGTCAGGTAAACAAGTAAACAAAACAAAAACACGGGCAAGCGAGTAGTCGCGCAGAGCGTCAAAACAAGTGGGCGGGTGGCACAGAAACGGCGATCGATAAAAACGCGCGGGAAAGTCAGAGAGTAGATCAGTGCGCGAAAGCAGATCGCTGCCGATGTATTGAAATCGAATGATGAGTGATCGACATTTATGTCTAACCGAAATTTTTAATTACCCAAGCTAGAGGTGCGTTCTGTCCATCCCTGATAAAGGCCTAGTGCCGAAACGTTGGATAAAAAGGTGATACTTTTTCGTGGTTTCCGGCTGTGATATCAATTCTCATTTGAATATCTAACCGAAATGATGCGAAAAGCGAAAACAAAACTTGAGCGAACCCAACGAAAATAGATAGATGCGTGACTGTCCGCGCTCCACTCTCTCTTCTCCCTATTCTCCCTATCCGCTCGATCCGAATGATTCATACCGTATGGCTAAAATGTTTTGGTTGGCGGGACGCGATCGAGACACGGTAATGGATTCGGAGTGAGATCGAGACGAGATAAAGCGTTCTCCTTTTCGAAAAGACTGTAGATGGAGGGAAATGGGATTCTGACACATATGCAAAAAACGCAATCAATCTCCAAAAAATGTGCAGATGGAGACGGAAACAAAAGTGGTTTGAGAGCAGTTCAAAAGAGATTAACTGAAAGCCGCCACCGCGTTCGAAACAAGTCGTCGTAAACCAGTGGTAGACTCATTCGAGATACAGTGACCCGAGTAATCCCAACCACTCGTTTATGCTAATTGGATTGAGTCCGGTTGCGCAAGTGGTGGAAAGCGGATCTCTCTCCGGGAATCTGGAGAGAGAGAGAGAGAGAGAGAGAGAGGGAGAGAGAGGGAGATAGAGGGAGAGAGGGGGGGAGAGAGAGAAGGAGAGAGAGAGGTGGCTGCCAAATGGGCGCGGCTTCTTCAAAGAAGCACCGCTTCCCGCTGCGGCTAGAGGAACAGAAAAAAAAGAAATGGGAAGAGTCAGGAAAGACAATGAGAATGACATCTATTTGACAGTTGTCTATGACTCGTTTTACCGCATTGCAAAACCTACAATAACTATCTTTTTCCTACCCGGCTCAACCAAATTTTCTCTTTTTGAAAATTTATACTTTATGATGACACAAATCTAGCATGATGATGTGAACACAATAAATACTTATACTTGCAAACCAAACTACAAACTACAAACTACAATATGCAAATGAGATCAGTTGAGCATCTTCTCCACCCGTCGCATCGAGGAGACGACCGCGTGGTCGCTGTTCTCCACCTGAACGTGTGTATATTGATTTATTGATCTATTGATTTTCCCAGTATTGTTTCACTGAGTTTCACGTCATTATTAGTATTAAACTATTGATTTTTTTGTTTATTGTGAAAGACTGATAAAACTACAATTTTATGTGAAAGTCAACAGTTTTGTGTGAAGTGAAACATATTAGCAAAACTACTCGCACATCAAGGCTACACTTTTAGAAACATGTTCACGAATCCTCAAGGATCTGAAGAGTCAAGTGGAAACTAAATTCGCGGGCTACGGGCATCGTCCCGTGCACAGTGAACACGCATTTTCATGTGTCCTTTTGATGTAGTACATTCAATTTTCAAAGTTAATCCAAGTGAATCCAAATCCAAGTCACCCCACCCACCATGGGGTGTACCGCTACCAGTATATCCGCCCACAGTTCCCACTCTCTCTCCCTCCCTCTCTCTCCCCCTCTCTCTCCCTCTCTCTCCCTCTCTCTCCGTCTTTCTCCCTCTCTTTCCCTTTTTCTCCTCTCTTTCTCCTCTCTCCCTCTCTCTCCGTCTCCCCCTCTCTTCTCCTCTCTCCTCTCTCTACCTCTCCCTCCCCCTCCCCCCCTCTCTCTCACCATGGCGTGTACCCTGTCGACCTTCGGCTCCTGTATGGCCAGCTGTGTGTTGATGTCCATGGCCAGATGCTTCAGGTTCGTCACCTTGTCGTCGATCTGTCAATATTATCGATTTATTGATTATCGATTTTTTTTTCGAGTTTGTTGGTTTCACATATCCACTATTTTAATGTGCGGTCTGCTGTTGATCTTCAAATTGAATATTTTCGATTTATCGATTTACCGAATTTCTATTTCCACTACTTTTTTGCTATGCAGTCGTCGACCTGCAGTTTTTTTTCACGAACTTTCTGTTTCCAATATTCCATTTTCGATTTTCCCCTCTGATTAGACGTCTATTATTGCTTGTTTGCTTGGCAATTTTCCACTTTATGAATGACTTGAAACGTATGATTCACACTTACATAAACTTGTTTTTACATAAACTTGTTATCTATCTGTTTTGTTTGTTAATAGGATTTCAAAATGATTATTCGCATTGCATACTGATAAAGTAATTAACGTCCCTTTCCAGCAATAGATTCGTGAAACGTATGTGATTGATAAAATGAAAACCCCAACAAAACAAAACAAACTTATGTAGTTACATATATATTAAGTTTTCACTCACTTCTCGTATGTTATTTTCCAGCTCGTTTTCAATCGGCGAATCATCGGTGAGTCTGAAACAAATAGAAGATGTTTAAGATAAGTAATTATTAAAAAAGTATACCAAAAATCAATTTATATCAAATCATCTTGGAAGGAACTGCAATTGTTTGCCGCATTTATCTAGTAAAACTACAGCACGATTATACCGGCTTCGTTTCGATTATTATCAATAGCAAGTGAAACGTACTCATCATCACAAAAAAGTTTCAAAGAAGATAGAAGATTAGAAAATGTAACATAAAAAGTTAGATGCACAACGGAATCCTTCGTCGACTCGAGAGAGAGAGAGAGAGAGAGAGAGAGAGGGAGAGAGAGAGAGAGATAGCCGCACCTGGTAATGAACGAGTCGACCGTCTTCTGTCGCAGCGACCTCCTCACTGGTTGGAGAGTAGATGTGGCGATTGGAGAACTGAAATTTATAATTTTTATTTAAAAATACATTGAAAAACAGTTTTATGGTTACGTTTCAGCAAAGTATTTTGTCAGTGTGCATTTTATGTCACTAATTCGTATCCATTCAATACTTTTGGATAAATGTCAACCAATAATTTCTTGTTAAAAACTTAATGAGAGATAAAAATGAAGAAAAAAAACTAACCGCTCATAGACCGACGACGATTTCGACTTACATCGTCGGAATGGGAGGAAACTGAAAAAAGTGATAGAGTAGACACACGGGTAAACAAGTAAACACATATACAAACAAACAACTCACCAACGAAACCACTTTTTGTCGCACACACCGCAGCATTTGTTCATCTGCTGGATGTCTTTTTGTACCTGTAAACAAAGGTAAACAAATAAACAATCAAGTAAACAAGTGAACAAACAAGTGAACAACCTTTGTCATGTCGTTGTCGATTAGTCGCAGATCTTGTTCGAGTCTGTCGATTTGTTCTGAAATTGCTTTTCGATTTGTTTTCTTGAATTATATTTTCAAATACATTATTGAAAAACAATCAAAAACGGATACATATATTGTGATCATAAAGCGTATTCGTCGATAACTATGACTAGTTTACCTTCTCTGTCTGTTTCTCTCTCTCTCTCTCTCTCTCTCTCTCTCTCTCTCTCTCTCTCTTACCATCCTGCTCTTCTAATGACATCAGAGACTGCACGCCTCTTTCGTTCGCCTGAAAACTAGATTTTAAATTTTATAAATTGTAATCAATTTTCATGTTAAAATGAATAATTTACTCACTTCCTCGATCTCCTTCAACATACGCCGCGAACTGTTAAGCGCCTGGAATCGATGGATAAATCAATAATCACCCAATCAATCAATCAATCAATCAATCAATAATGACACCCACATTCTCGTTGATCTTGGCGATCTCCGCGTCAAAGTCGACCATTTTGAGCTTCAAATAATATACATTTAGAAAGTAGGCAGGCAGTTGTAGTATTATCTTGTTCTACGACGGCCAAGACATGCAATTTATGTCAAGTAAATTATGTGACATTACACCCAATATATGTAAATAATATCAGACAGATTCACATCTTGAGATACCTTGAGCTATACCTTGCCTAGATACACACCTTGAGCTTTTTCCTGGTCTTTAGCTCTTTCTCCGGGTCGGTAATAGGGATGTCGGGGACAGAGAAACCGTCGGAGGAGGAAGCGGGTTTGTCCTTGTCGAGCATGGTATCAGTCTTGTCAGTCTTGTATGTGGTGGGAATCTACAACAAACATATTACATGTATGCATTCTATGCTATGTAGACATTTTATGCGTTCTGAAGTTGTTCAACAATGTTTCACTGGTGTGGAGAGATTATTATCTCTAAAGAAACTGAATGAACTATGTAATATTGAAACGTATGAACCGCAGAACAGAAAATGAGAAAACATAACAGATCTGTAAATGGTCAGGAAGGCGTCGAGTATGATTGAGTTGGTATGGAAATACAGAATATGAAAAGAAAAGAATGTACATGACACAGTAATGCTTGGGTGGGTAAATTATGCGACCGTAGATTAGGTAGGAGACTTATAAAACTTCTACTATTTCAATAACATACTTAATCTAGTAGAGTTTGGCTGATCTTTATTACCCAAGAGTATCTGAATGAACTTTGTAAGATCGGTGAAACGTAAGTTTAACGAAACGAATAAACTTTGACAAAATACCTATACAAAAATTGACTGTATGAATAATAGAAATGATGTAAAGAGACGTAGACAAATATGGCTCGGTTGATATGAAAACATATAATATAACATCAAGAGGAAAACAGACAGTCGTGAGCCTTGAGGAAACGAAATCACGGAAACATCTCAGCGAAACAATTCAGAAGGGGGCGGAACCGGACAAAGATGACGAAAAGGTGACAAAGTACGCGGACTATGAGCTATAACACTTCACCGCAGACACAACACACTGATATTGCGAAAGACTCGGAGATTGATTCTCTCCCGAGATTCCTGGATCCTTCTGATAAGTGGCGTGGTATGAGAGTGTGATTGGGTGATAACCGATAACAGTTTACGGGTCCTTTGCGTTCTTTGCCCACCTTTTTATCGTTTTGAACATGATCTTAAGAATTAAGAGGATTAAATTTGTTGTACACAAAGTATGGATGGAATGCGGATGACAATATTTACATAGATTCATAGATATAATAGTGACTATAGTGTTCAGGTTATTTGTCTCTAATCGATCCGATAACACTTATCAGAATTCACCGACACAATGATGGAAATAGAATAATCCCGTGAAGAATGCGAGATATGATCTCTCTCTCTTTCTCTTCTCCGGCTATTGAGTGATAACATGCCGACTCTCGGCAAAAAGCGGAACTTTATTGCGTTTTTATAATCACACTTCTAGTCGTTTGCTTAGACGCTGGGTCACAACCTCGTATAATTTAATCACTCTCTTTAAACGGTGAGATTCTAAGTGATAAGACTGTTTATGAGTTATGTTGACGTAATTATGAGACGCGTGAGCTTGAAGTCGTGGCAGGGTCACTGAAAAATTCAAACTACCGTAACCATGTACCGTATCGTCATACCTGCACATCCTGTGTGGGCTGAACCTCGTAGTAGGCGACGCTGGGCATGCTGCGGAGCTGAACAAAGAAGGAGGGTAGAGAGAGAGAGAGAGAGAGAGAGAGAGAGAGAGGGGGGGGGGGGGGGAGAGAGATAATAAAGAAAAAGGGGGAAAGAGAGAATAGAGAGAGAGAGAGAGAGAGAGAGAGAGAGAGAGAGAGAGAGAGAGAGAGAAAGGGGGGGAGAGAGAAAAAGATAGAGAGAGGGAGAGGGAGAGAGGAAGAGAGTACCTGAACAGGTGTCTTGGGGGGGAGGGAGGCCGCCGATGGTTGGGCAGAGGAGACGCCGGCTTCAGTGGACAAACCAGACCGCTGCGTCGGCATCACTACACTCTTCTTTTCAATGCCCCACGTAGACTTGTCCTCGTCTGTTTCTGAAACAGATTTCTGTTAGCCCCGCCCATTCTTGCCCCGCCCACTCAGTGTGGCGAATGCGGGATCGAGGAGTGCCGCCGGCTTCGCGCCTCGTTCACGTTTGGCGTTTCTGAGAGAGAGGAGGGAGAGATAGAGAAAGAGAGAGAGAGAGAGAAAGAGAGAGAGAAAGAGAGAGAGAGAGAAAGAAGAGAGAGAGAGGGAGAGAAGGAGAGGAGCAGAGAGCAGTACCTGGTCTGCGGTTTGAGGCTGAACGTGAACACATCCATCTCTTTCGAGTGATCTAGGGACCCGGGCTAAACACAAAAAGGATAAGCCCCGCCCACTCAAGCCCCGCCCACTACCTTAGACATGGCGGGTTTGACATGCTTGAGTAGCTGGGCGTTTTCCTGGAACAGTGTGCTTTTTCTCTATCTCTCTCCTCTCTCCTCTCTCCCTTTCTCTCTCTCTCTCCTTCACTTCCTCTCCCCATACCCCATACCCTACTAGCATCCTTCGACAGTGGCTTTGACATGGACTCTTTCGATTTGAGCTCGTCGCTGTTGGAAGCACGCTTTGGAGTACTGTAACGACGAGTGTTAGTCCCGCCCACTCTAGCACCGCCAAATCCAGTTATTTATCTTTGTCCCCATTCCAATACACGAGCTGTTCCCTAATAAATCCTCTAGCCACCTCTAGTCCCTCCCCTTCTAGCAAGCTTTGTCGCCACAATAGTAAAATATTTTCCCCTCTAACCACGCCCTCACTCTGCCTCTGCTATCCTGTGCTGACAACACTCTTCTCTAACCACGCCCCCTGTAGCCCCGCCCCCTCACGCACGTCTTGGCGACGGGCGTTCCGGGTGCAAAGATCGCGCCGGGTGGGCTCTCATCGGTCGATGTCGTCAACGCGGCGGGAGAGTCGTTCTGAGTAGTGTAATTAGTATTCTACGTAGTATTTTTGATGTGTGACGCAGTTTTTCTGCAATAAATTATTATTAAAGTAGGAGAGAGAGAGAGGGGGAGCGAGAGAAAGAGACGAACCGACAGCGAGAGCCGCTTCTTGCCGTCGCCAGGGTTGCGGCATGCGGGCGAAGACAGGGTGCGGTTCTCCCGCGATCTCGAAAGAGACTCTCTCTCCCTCTCTCCCTCTCTCCCTCTCTCCCTCTCTCTCCCTCCACTCACGGGTGCTTTCGCGCGAAGCACATCAGACGATCGGGGACGTCTAGGCGCGTGTCATAGGGTCGACAGATGGAGGGAGAGAAGGGAGGGAGATGAAGAGAGGCAGAGAAGGGAGAGGAAGAGAAGACCGCGCGAGGCGCGCCGACTGCCGAGGAATGGCGGGGAATGACCGTCCGATTCCTGGGTAATGAGAGTAATTGACATGGATAGACACGTGTTGTGCAGACGGTAGACGGGATTCGAATTGATGTCGTATTTCGATGAACGACGTGATCTTTGTGATGTTTTTTTTTCATATTTGCCATGTGTATCTTATATGTGTTTCTTATTCAAATATCAGAGAGAGCCTGATTGAAGCCAGCGCGCGATCGTTGCGAGCTGTCCAAGGGTTCGGTTCTATCTAACAAAGCGTTTTGGATATTTGAAGACATACACGTTGTGTTGCACAAAACTGCACAACATGTGAATTGTCACGGATGGCATATAGGATCCAATCCGACGATATAGTGAGCTCGCAAATGAGTTTCACGCTTTTCACGAGAGACACTATGTAGGAAGGTAAGGGGAAAATTCTTTCAATAAGGTCTAGACATAGACAGTGTTCGGATGAACGTCGTATTGGAAATTATTGTCGGAATACATGTGAGCGTGATTTTGTGAAATTGCTGAAACGTATTGGTTCATACATCATACTTCGAATGCGACCTTTTTCTGTACAAGCCTTACTCAAAATTTTAAGAATAATGTGTTTTTTTTACATTTTGTTATATTGGATTATTAAGATCTCGATCCACTTGCAAAATATGATTGTATAATGCGTATTTCTTAATGAATGTGTTACGTGAGACGTATGATTTTCATGGTGCAATTATGACTCACACCTCACATCTCATATCCAAAGAGTGATACGTATTGCTTCAAACTCCAGCTCCATTCATAAATCATGCAATCAGCGGGGGTGTTGTGATCCAGTGGCGATAACTTCTCTCTCTCTCTCTCTCTCTCTTTCTCTCTCTCTCTCGCTCTCTCTCTCTCTCTCCTCTCCCTCTCCCTCTCCCTTCCTCTCTCATCCCCTTTTTCATCCGGGTCTACCTCAAATCTCGCTCCCACTCACATAGACCAATCGAGTCCCGAGCTATTATTTTATTAGGCCATTACTTGCCAGCACATGCCGTTTCCACTGTAATAAACACAGCCACCAAACGACTCTCATCGAGGGTCCACTTTGGCCGGCGGGACCCCTTGCCGGGGTGGAGACTTGTATAGGTACTATGACTATAAATGACTATGTAACCATGTACACACGTACCAGTCTTGACGAAAGTTTTAGCATGATTCATGATATTGACAGAAGAGAGAGAGAAAGAGTGAGATAGAGATAGAGAAAGAGAGATGCGGTATCCGGAAAGCACTCTCACCTCTCTTCCTCTCTCTCACTCTGCGCGCGCTAATTGTAGGTGACATATGTGAAGGTAGATGCTCTCTCTCCCTCGCTCTCTCACTCTCTCTCTCTCTCTCTCTCTCTTTCTCTCTGTCTCTCTCTCTCTCTCTCTCTCTCTCTCTCTCGTATTTTCAGAGTTGCCCTGCTAGCCTTTGCTTTTGGTGCTCGTCGATCTCTTTCTATTATTTTTTTTCTTTTTCGTTTTTCACTCACATACGTCTGCTGTTGGATGTTCATACATCGCGCGTTTTTCTGTTCCGTTGTTAGATGCTTGTTTGTTTGTTAGTTTCCATGTTTTGTGAATATTTCATTATTCGTGTTTTGTTCATCTGCCTGATTTCGACAAACAATGTCTGCATAATGGGTGATAATGAAACGTTGGGTTTTAAATTATTGATATAATAAAATTATGAATTGGGTTGTGGTTGTGGCGTGCACAGCACTTTTGCACCACTTCCTCTTCTTCCTCTTCTTCCACAAATCTTCCTCCACATTCTCGACCGAAAAGTGCCGTAATGTGAATTATGCGAATATGCACACATTATCCTATTTTAGCTGGCTTTGTCTCGAAGAAGTTATTCAATACTTACTTTGTAGTAGTTTTTCAAGATCTCAAAAAGAGGGCAATGGAGTTCACTTCATCACACAACCACACTAATCTCTACGACTGATTATGTTGATGGTGTGGTGGTTTGATGATGTGGTGTGTTATTTCCTTTATGTGGTGTTGGTGGTGTGGTGGTGTACAGGAGTGGAGGTGTGGGTTGTGTGAGTGGTATGATGGTGTGATGGTGTGATTTCCTATTCGCCCAAAAAAGAGATTGCACATTACTCATCAATCGAGTTTCGTCAATGACGTGAAGTATTGACGCAGTTTTTTTTCAAAAACCGAAAAAGGCAATGAAACGTATCGTCGAAAATGACGCGTGGAAACTGGAAATGTCTTTTGCCCGGGTCTCTTGTCGACTTGTCTTCCTTCTACCTAGCATGATAGTTTTTTGCAGCCTCCATTCCATTTTTCCCGGCCTCAACAACACACAATCGAGAGGTGTGGCAATTACCACGTCTGCTGTTCCCTCTCCAATCTCTCTCCGCCCCCTCCCTCCCTCCCTCCCTCCCCCCCTCTCTCCCTCCCTCCCTCCCTCCCCCTCCCTCTCCCTCCCTCCCTCTCTCTCTCTCCCTCCCTCCCTCCCTCCCTCCCTCTCTTTCCCTGGAACAATGCTCGGTTCACGATACGTTCTCACCTTTCCAAGTATGTGTTAGTGTGTGCACACGCTTTCCGAAATCGCCCAGAAACCACTGATCCATGAAAATCCATTTTCCCGATTTCTCTGCTCTCAGAGTCTGGCTGTCTCCGGAAGCGCAGTCTCCGAACCGTGCCAGACCTAAACTCTAAATTTCGAAATAAACCAAAAAACGAGTATGTCTGATATCAGTTTGGTCACCATCGGTTTCTGTGACCATGACACTCCATGTCAGTATTCATTTGATTATCTGATTATCTTTTTTTCTCAAATTCGTTTCCATTCCCAGTAGTTTACCTATGTATTGCTTACGTAAACGTCCGTTGTCCTCTTTCTTTCTCTCTTCCTTGTCCTTTCCCGTGACGAGTATTCGCGGAGAAAACAAGACCCCTTCTTCCTTCCTTTTTTCTTTTGATGTGTCTCGCCTATAATCCTTGATATTGAGGTTTTCTCGCTGGAATCGCAACTTTTCGAAATGATCCTCGAAGCCTGACGTTTTAGCACGCAAGAGGGTTTCTCTCATTCTTTGTTCTTTTCCAGTTCTGTGAAAGTGAATGTAAGTAACTGGTTTCAAGTTGAGTATAACTTGTAAAACTTGAGTTTGATCTCTGCTTTTTGCTAGTTCATCTTGTCCATGTCGCATGTGTCGCTTTCTCTTTGGACCCGCGAGAGTGACAGGAGCTGTTAATTTGCCCCTTTTGCACGTCTTCTAAACATTTAAGTGACGCCTGACACCTCCTCCTCGCCTCTCTCTCTCTCTCTCTCTCTCTCTCTCTCTCTCTCTCTCTCCCTTCCCCTTCCTGATACGTACACCACACTTCTCTCGACATATTGGAGTTCCGAGTTC
Organism: Rhabditoides inermis; assembly: GCA_963966185.1. Classification (NCBI taxonomy): domain Eukaryota; kingdom Metazoa; phylum Nematoda; class Chromadorea; order Rhabditida; family Rhabditidae; genus Rhabditoides; species Rhabditoides inermis. Next base: position 842,426 of record CAWZYM010000369.1, on the reverse strand, counting down.
CGAGTTCCGAATGATCCCCTTCCTGTAGTGAGTCACATGGACTAAAAAATATGTATTTTATTTGGCGAAGAAAACCAAGGGCGTGATAAGTACTACTGTTTTAGCTGCGCAGATAACCCGGGCTCGGTCGCGAGAAAAAAACAACACATCACATGAATGATGTCGCTTTTCAATCGAACGCTACTTCAAATTTTACCCTCCACTTTCACAAACATACTCATTTGCTAATGTTTTTTTCCCTCTTACACATGTGTAAATGACATTTGTGTGACACTTTTTTATTCTGTTGTTGTGTTTAGAATAGACGTTAGACGAGCACGCTTGATAAATGCATTAGCGTAATCAATGTTTCGAGACAAAGACGATCGCTTTCATACTATAGACGTTCGAAGATCTTTTTTCTATGGTTTGCAAGCTGATTGTGAAAACGAAGCTCCGCAAATCGATTACGAACAGCTCTAGAACTGTGGCAAGATTAGAATTAGGCTGTACTACTCAATTGTTCGATACGAATAAATGATTTTATTCTTTTTATCTCTTCCACCTTCAAAGCACAATCGTCCTTTAGATTTTTCTCCAACCGAACACTTTTCCAGTCTGTTAATCGAGTTAGCAAACCCGCAACCCGGCATATTCCACACCCCAGTCCCCCCAAGTTCTTTCTTTTCTCCCTTTCCCTTGCTACCTCCGGACCATTCTCTAGCTGACCCGCCCTCTTTCCATATATAAGGTAGACACGGCTACAAGGCTACTCGCTTGACTTGGCATTAGTATTTTATTTCTGTCCAGTTCCCGTGTGCTTTGTTTGTCTTTGCTCTCTCTCTCCCCTTTTTTGCTCTCCGAGAATGCTTGTCTCTCTATGTATATGTATGGTTTATTTACTCACTGACCGCTTATGTTTTTCATCTTCCATTTTTGGGCAGTCTCGTCAGTCACGTCAGTCATGTATGGCGTCAGAAGTTCGCCGCGCAGATTTGGTAATCGATCTCTCTCTCTCTCTCTCTCCTTCTCTCTCTCTCCCCCCTCTTCTCCCGTGCTTCCGGGTCTATTATGTGTTTGTAATACGAAGCGTACACTACTCGGATATTAGTAGTGGAGTTGCTCGTGGGCTTTCTTTGGTTCCATCTCTTGGTTCTCTCTTGTTCTTTGGTTCTATCTAGTTCAGTAGCTTTTACTCTTCCATCTCTTCTATCTAAATCCTATGTTTCTCTTTTTTATGATGATTCCTTTTTTCGAGACAAGGTGACGAATTTCCGCTTCCGTTCCAATTCCTTTTTCCTCCGAGAACACTCCTTGATAGTCCAACACGTGCAGAGAAAGAGAGAGAGAGAGAGAGAGAGAGGGAGAGAGAATATTATTTTCCGAGACACTCAAGCTGTCTGGGTCTGCGCGTGTTCCGATTCCCGCTAGTCCAGACATTTTCGGAAAAAGAGGCTCACCTAGGACTCTGATACTGGATACATATGTACTGCTTACACGCTTTCACTTTACCATCATCCTATGATTTCTGATTCCCTGGTTCATCTTCATTCGCCTGGAGCATTGGTCTCTCTGATGGCAATATCCTGTGCGCGCCAGGTTACTCTCTCTCTCTCTCTCTCTCTCTCTCTCTCTTCCTCCCTCTCTCTCAGTGTGTTAATGGACTCCTGGCTTGATTTGACTTGATGAACATTCGCACATGTCACTTACTTTCTTGAGTCACTAGCTGGGACCACCCTGTAGTATGGCGCGGCTCCCCCCCCCCTCTCTCTCTCCCTCGCTCTCTCTTAATTTCGAAATTGACGCCCTCTCCCCTCTTTTCTCGACTACTCGAGCCTACTGTATGCCTCCTCGCACGCTATACCTTCCACTTGCATCATCTTTTCCTTGTACGTTTCACTGTCCGCATTTGTATGATTGATGCGTGTTTGCTATAATAACTTACTGTTTTCCTCAACTTCAAAAAGTTTTAACCTTTTTTTTAAGATGTACATTTTTCTCATTTTTGTGCTGATCCACTGCGGATCGAGTATAATCATCGACAGTGACTACAATGTGGAGGAGGATGGAGAAAACACGCGGACGGTGAGGATCTCTCTCTCTCTCTCTCTCTCTCTCTCTCTTTCTCTCTCATAACGAACCCTCATAGGTCCACCACCGCCGGGAGCGTCCCCCGAACTGCACCCGCGACACAGCCATCATCGACAAGCTCCTCAACGGCACCGGATACAACAAGTTCCGGATACCCAGTGAGTACGGTAGTAACGACGAAGCGCACTTTTATTTTTAAAAGCTCCTTTAATGGAACAACATGCTAATCTAGGAGTTTCATAGTACAGATGTCTTCATCTTCATTTCCCTTATTCCAAATTCTAGTTTTGTAATTTTCATCAACATGCATTAGCCACATATGCGGGTCACACTTCGATGCTGCACTTGTTGTTTGATGTGGCTGATGTTTCCTGCGTCTCTCTCTCTCTCTCTCTCTCTCTCTCTCCCTCTCCCCCTCTCTCCCCCTGTTTTCTCTCTGTCCCTCTCTCTCCTTCCCTCTCTCTCCCCCTCTCTCTCCCTACCAACATCATAATCAAAAGTATTAGGGTATTGTTGGAAGCGTGTAGCCGTAGACTTTGGGTGTGAAATATATTCACCACACAAATTGTAAGTGCAATGGCCAGTGAACCAGAGGGAGGACGAGGAGCCCCCTTCCCCTCTCTCTCTCTCTCTCTACCTCTCTCTCTCTCTACCTCTCATCTCCCTTTGTCCCAGAAAAAAACCTTTCTCACACAAATTAGAAAACGTGAATGGTGGGTGTTCGATTTTACCTCTCTCTTGTTTGGGCGCCATTATTCTGATTAGGCAATCGACATTAGTGTGTATTTTTGCATCCTATTTACCACTTGTATTCACTAGTTACGAGTTACTAAATATAGAGCAATAAAGAGATGAGAAAGATAGAGAGAGAGAGAGAGAGATTTGGGTCGCCTGAGGGTGAAATATTTAAAGTGTTCTAGTGAAGAGTACTCGGCAAGTGGGTTTTTGAACTCACATTCAGACAAAACGAGAGAAATGAAAGATGAATTTGAATGACAATGTTTCACAATGTTCGTGGTACTAACACTAAGCATGACCTGGCACATTCCATTCGAACTCTCTGCCACCACTCTTCATAAGATCATAAGTTCCACAACACTTATTCAATGCGTGCTTGCAACCGTGTGAAGTTGTGTCTGACATGAAAACATGAAAAGAAGTCAATACACAAACTAAATCTATGAGCGTTTATCGATTTTTCGATTTATCGATTTATCGATTTCTCCAGCTGACACGGGCGTTCGGGTCAACGTGGAGTTTTGGATACAGGCTATCACGGCTATCAATGAGTTGACAAACGACTTTGAGGTTGGTTATTTCAGATTGTAATTTGTGTTTTTCAACTCTGATTACTCTCAGTGGCTATCCGCTCACCGACGAAAGACTAAAGCATATGGAAGTGTCCTTCAAATTTGAAAAAAAGAGTACACGTCACATATTGCAGAAATTGAGAAAAATAGCATCTGCATTCTTCCACTTTCTTCCATTGTCCTTGCCAATGCGAGACAACAATTATAACGGCTACTAGAGAGATGAAACGGCATGTACACTAGACAGCTGGAATTAGCATAATGTTGACAAAACGCGTGTAATTTGTCCACATTTGGGAGTAATCAAAACAGAGAGAACAACAAGCGTGCGAAAGAACACCTTTTAGAGAAGATTGATAGACAAAAACGTAAAATCATTGTATAGTATAGAAAATGAAATGTATAAAAACGAATCACATTTTCAGATGGACATTTACATCAACGAAATGTGGCTGGATCCGGCGCTCAATTTCGAGAATCTCTCTCCCTGCAAGCAGAATCTCTCGTTGAATCATCAGGTAAAATAATAATAATAAAAATTATTATTAATTAAACACATGATCATGATCCACACAAAACTAATTTGTCACTCAATCATCAGGTAGAATTTTTTTTTTTTTCATTTTTAAAATACAATTGCATGACCCACGCGGGAATCCTCTCGCATTGCGCAAATTGAACGGTGATGACAGGGTTAAAATACTAATTTGTGTCTGTTGCAACAAATTTGAGCGACACCCGTAGTACACAAAGTTGTTAGAATTGGAAACGCCTCAGTTCTTTGCAGGTTCTCGAGCGTCTGTGGACCCCGAATTCCTGCTTCATCAACAGCAAAATCGCGCAAATCCACGATTCGCCCTTCAAGTGAGTGTGAATCGTTCGTAAATACAATACACAATCATATTCGAATCAAATGATCACTAAGTTGATCAATACATAGGTTTGTACGCTTTGAACGCAGTCGAACGATTGTGGTCTTCGGACACCTATTTCGTTCCATGAATTCACACGTTTCCTTGTTGTTGCTACTGGAGTATCCACAGCCGGAAACCCTGTTTTTTGTGTGGACAGCTACTCCGGAAATCGCGACCACCCCATATATTTCCGGATCTCATTTTGTGGTGGTTGTGTGAATTCGTTCATGCTACCATGCTATAACACAAACGAAACAATGCGGATCTGTAAAGGTGTGGTCAGTCTCTTCGAAAAATAAACAAGAAAGAAAGTTGTTTGGTCGTGTTTCGAATGCGTTTCGAAGTCAGTACCGACGGGAGTTTCGGAGAGACTAGAAGCTACTTGAGTGTACAACTCCAGCGTGGTGAGAAATGCACGTGAATCGTGCGGGGTGTTGGTGAGAAGTTCACTCGGCGTGAACAACCTCGACTTCCGATTGACATTATCACGTGGGGTGCTGCTGTGCCGCGGGGGTTTAAATGGAAAGAGGAGGAGGAGGAGGAGGAGGAGGAGAGAGAGAGAGAGAGAGAGAGAGAGAGAGAGAGAGAGAGAGGGAGGGAGGGAGGGAGAGGGAGGGAGAGAGGGAGAAAGAGAGGAGGAGAGGGGTGAATTAAACATAGCACCAGGTATCCTGCAGGATATGCAACTTAGTCACGCGTTTAGCTGTCGGGAGAGATATTCTTGGATATTCTGATGCCATCGAGGAATATTCAAATGCCGTTCCGGATCTCTGAAAGGAATGGTAGTTATCGTTTTCAGACAGCAATTGAAAGTTAAGAGAAAAATAAACATATCCACCAACTCCGCAGTAGTTTCCCGCAATTCGAAAACGTCAATCACGTGATACGCTTTTTCAGACAGCTTGAACATCCGATTAGCCATGTTGCAACAAGCTCCGCATGACGCTATTCGAAATAGTCAGCGTTGATCAATGTATTTACATATTGGTTGTACCCCAGATTCACTCGTCACGTGAATCACTGGCGGTCGGTGAGACAGACGAGCTGTTGTGTGGTTAGGTGGTGGATAATCAGAGTTACATGTCGCATTTTAAAATATCATCGACCGAAAGTGAGCCAGCGATAAATGAGAGAAGTGCCATTGCCTATGATCCGCACTGATCCGACACAGATCGCAAACTCAGATTCGAAAGAAATCGTGGACTGCGGCCAGGCTACGACGCAGCATTCGATACTTACACAAGCGTTTTTAACTTTCCCAACTATGTCTAATCAGGAACGTCTTTCTGATGCTATACCCGAACGGCACCGTGTGGGTCAACTACCGCGTCAATGTCAAAGGACCCTGTCAGCTGGGTGGGTTACTTTTTTCTACTTTTTCAAATCCATTATCACTATCCATTCTTCCTTTCCACTTTTCCAGTAGGCAAAGAAACACTTTTCAAAAAAACCATGAAAACTCGGTACGCAATGTTTTAACCTACTTTCTAAAACTGTTTTATACACTATCCTCGTGTTCTTTCCACCTTTAAATTAGCATATTTCTTACTCCGAAATCTTACTTGACAGAAATAGAGATGCTCTATACTATAATCTCCCGAGTTGCAAACTTGGCCAATGGTAAATGGATCACGCGCGTCCGCCGTCGGCGCCCTCTTCTCTCGCAACAGTATTTTGTGTTCAATCATTTGAAGTTTGAGGTGTAAATAGGAAGCTCGGACACTGTATGTAAAAGAAAATGACACTTTATCATCGTTTCTATACAGACAAGTGGTTGTTGGGGTGAGGTAGGGCTTACTTGCCGCCGCAGCCGCATCCACCCGATCCTGCAAGGAAAGAGTTACCGTAACCGTAAGTAGTCTCGTCTACCGTAGCCTACCGTATCAGCGATATAGATAGGGGTAGAGAGAGAGAGAGAGAGCAGACAGAGAAAGAGACCAGACAGTCAGACTTTTTCTCATTTTTTTCACCTCTTATAGAGGGCATGGACAAGTAGGGCATGCTCATCTGGGGAGAGACCAGCCAGGCAGAGAGAGAGAGAGAGAGAGAGAGAGAGAGAGAGTCAGAGAGGGAGGGAGGGATGACGCACCTCCCATGGACGGCAGAGACAGAGAGGGCATAGACAGCGAGGGCATGCTCATCGGGGGCAGCGCCAGATTGGGCATCGCCAGTCCCCCGCCACTGCCGCCCCCGCAGCCGCACGAGGGCGGAGGCGGACAGCAGGGAGGCGGGGGCGGGGGCGGGCAGCACGACGAGCCTGGAACGGGTACTGTAGGGGTACTGTAGGATTACGGTAGTTTGAATGTATCGTGTCTATGTAGCTGGTGATCAGTGTGTCAGTTAGGTGGCTTAGTGGTCTGGATACCGCATGGCTCTATGGCTGCGATAGTACAGAGTTACTAGGGGTAGGTTACTATGACACTAGTGATACTGGATTACTGTAGTACTGTAGGATTACTGTAGCTGGAATTACTGTAGCTCTACCGTACCTCCGCTGTTTCCGAACAGGAAGGCGCTGGCGGATCCGATGAGGACGGCGGCGGCGAGGAAGAAACGCATGGCTGAAACGTATCCGTAGAGTGAAACGTATAGGAGAGGTGAAACGTATCGAAAACGTATCGGTGAACCGTATCGCGGACAGAGCAAACGTATAGTAAGATTGAGGAAACTCTGGTTGATTGGTTGTAGCGGAGGAGTGGACGAGATGATATGCATGTCATGCCCCGCGTCTTTTATACGCAAACGCGAAGACGCAAAAACTGCGTAACATGCGCGCGCGACGGCACGTGTGAAAACCGCTACTATCTTTCTTTCTTTCTCTCTCTCTCTATCCCTCTTTCTCTCTCACACACTCTCCATGTCCCTCTCTCCCTCTCTCTCTATCTCTCTCGCTCTCTCTCCTCCCTTCTCTCTATCCCTCTCTGTATACGAGTCACACCGGTCATAGTAACGGCGCTAGGCGGAAAAAAGAGACACCACTGGCTACCGGATTGCGTGATATTTTGTCCTGATTGGATCGAATTCTCTCTTTCTCTCTCTCTCTCTCTCTATCATGATATGACTAGGGCATACTTTGTGGGGGAGTGAGACCGCTTAAACTGTTTAGCATAGCATAGGCGGGAAACAGACAACCCTGAGGCAATCAAGTTTTCTTCTTCCTATCGCTCGAATCGTGATTTTCGATATTCGCCGGATTTGCAACAGTTAGCTATGCGAGCGGAGAAAAAAAGCGTTTCGCTAGCAAAATAGTTGTCTATATAATATGACTGGTATTAAATCAGATGCTAATGGAAGAAATATGCAAAACATTTCGTGAGCAAAAAAAAACAACGATTTATGATCTTAATATAATGGTCCACTATCGCGCCGTGCAATACCAAATCAATGTACAAACTCATAACTGTGCAAAAACCTTTTGAAAATTTTGAAAATCCGTACTTACAATAAAACGTACGTTTATCCTGATTGCAGACCTGTCCAACTTCCCGCTGGACGTGCAGACGTGCAACCTCATCTACGAGAGTTTCAACTACAACAATCAAGAAGTAAGTAATCAATGATCATGATCAATACGTGGTCACGTGGTATTCAAAAATCAATATGAAGTTCTTGTCAATTCTTTATTGATAATGTAAAATCAATAAAACAAGAGGCAAGATGGAGAGTAAAATAGACACAATGAAAGAGACAGAGACAGAGACAGAGACAGATACAGATACAGAGACAGAGACAGAGACAGAGACAGAGACAGAGACAGAGACAGAGACAGAGACAGAGACAGAGACAGAGACAGAGACAGAGACAGAGACAGAGACAGAGACAGAGACAGAGACAGAGACAGAGACAGAGACAGAGACAGAGACAGAGACAGAGACAGAGACAGAGACAGAGACAGAGACAGAGACAGAGACAGAGACAGAGACAGAGACAGAGACAGAGACAGAGACAGAGACAGAGACAGAGACAGAGAAAGAGAAAAAGAGAGAGAGAGAAAGAGAGAGAAAGAGAGAGGGAGGGAGGGAGAGGGGAAAGAGAGAGAGAGAGAGAGAGAGAGAGAGAGAGAGAGAGAGAGAGAGTCTCCCTCCTTCGCAGGTCGAGATGCGTTGGGCTGGCGACGAGCCGGTGAAAAAGATGGCCGAAATCGTCCTCCCCGACTTCGACCTCATCAAGATATCGCCGAGTCTCGTGACGGAGGTATGGAAATAGTAATGGTGTAGTAGAAGACTCTAATCTGGTGACAGAGGTATGGAAAAAGAAATAAATAATTCAACTAAAACAATTTCTCTCTCTCTCGCTCGCTTTGTCCACATTGATAAGTTCACGGAATGCGCATTGTGAAACACGCGTCGGCGAAAAAAAATGTGTGGTTGGAACGTATGCGACGACAACTTACGGATTTCGGCGGTGCCGTGGATGCTTACGTGTTGTTGTTCGTTGTTTACATCTGTAAACATGTGTAAACACCAATTGTTCCAGCCCTACCCGGCGGGCATGTGGGACGAGCTGCACGTGCAGCTCACATTCGAGAGGCGATACGTGTGGTGAGAGGATCTCTTTCTTTCTTTCTCTCTCTCTCCCTCACTCTCTCTGTCTCTCTCCCCCTCTCTCTCTACCTCCCTCTCTCTCTTCCCCTCCCTCTCTCCCTCTCTGTCTCTCTTTATAATAATAATGTATTTATTTATAATCAGAAATCACAAAATCACAACACACAGCATCCAACAAACTAACGGTCAGACCCGTGAGTAGGGACAAAGTGAAGACTGTGACAGAGCCCATTGGCACCCATACGAGCGCATAGAATGGGTTGTCATCTCAAACACAGACACAGAAACTACTTCAACCGTCCAGAACAGAAAGGAATCAAACTCGGGCTACCTAGTCGCCTGAGAGCAATCAATTTATATACGGGTGGGGTCATCTACAGTAAAACGAGAGAAGTTATTTGTGAAAAAAGACATTAGTCGTACTCTGAAGTCCGTCTTTTTAAATTGGCATACTGTATTTGAATCTAAGAGATTCCAGTATTTCACTACTCGATGTGTGATAAAACTCTGGCTAAGGGTGGTCTTGGAGATACTCTGTAATTTCAAGCCATTCGAACGCAATGATGATGATCTTGAATTTGCAAGCATGAAGGGATTAGGAGCATTTACGAAACCATACAGATAGCTATGAACAAGGCGCAAATCTGACAAAGTTCTGCGAGTCCACAGTGTGTCAAGCTCCAATTGTTTCAGTCGACATTGATATGACAGTTTCGGGGCAAGCATTCTAGTGAAGGATCTTTGCACAGCTTCTAATTCGTTAGTTTGAGTTACGTTAAGTGCAAGAAGCACCTCACTACCGTACTCGAGAACTGGTCGTATTTTATATTTATAGAAGTTTAAAAACAACGACTCATTCCGTTGGAAGGCCATTCGTAATACACCGACTCGTGAAGATGTTTTCTGAATGATTTTTCTGATATGCTCGCTTGGACTGAGATCGGATGTGAGATAAATACCAAGATCTTTGATTGAGTCAGTGCAGGCTATTACGGAGCCATCACACGTATATACAGACTTGATGGCACGTTTTCCAAAATGAATAACTCTGGATTTAGCAGCCGATAGTAAGAGTTGGCGCTCACCAAGCCATTGATGTACATTTACCAAGTCAGTTTCGAGTAATACTTTGAAATTGGGAATGTTCTGTGGAATTGACAGTTTCATGTCATCCGCGTACAAGAAGTATTTGCTATGTTTAATAACAGAGCCGATTCCATTTACATAGATCAAGAAAAGTAGAGGTCCAACAACACTACCTTGTGGTACACCACTAAGAACTGGAATCCAATCTGATAGTCCTGTGCCCACCCTTACCGACTGAGTGCGGTCAGATAGAAACAGATTCAACCACCGGAGAGTTTTTCCATCAATCTTGTATGACCTGCATACCTCATTTAACAACTGAATCAAACGCCTTTTTAATATCTAGATAAATCGTGTCTACCGGTATTTTTTTATCCAAATGTTTAACTAAATATCCTACATATTCAACCATTTGACTTGTTGTGCCTCTACCATCGAGAAAACCATGCTGCTGTGGATTTATTATGTTGTATTTCCACAAATGACATCGAATGTTATAGCATAGCATTCTCTCAAACACCCGGCTTGCGCAACAGGTCAACGTAATAGGTCGATAGTTAGTACACTGTGTTTTATCACCACTTTTGAAGACCGGGACAACTATACCCTTACGCCATATTGATGGAATAACACCCTCATGAAAACACTGTGAGAAAATTATCGATAGAGGTTCTGCGATGACAACAGCGAGGGCTTGTAAAATAATAGAGGGAATCTCATCTGGACCACAGGATATTTTTCTTTTAGTTCTTTTCAGGTATTCGTAAACACAATGGGGACTGAAATCTACGTCTGCTATCGAGTGGGCACCAGGATGGTCTTGTAAATGGAATGGCTCGTTATTATCTCTCGAGAAGACCGAGCCAAAGAACTCATTGAATAGAGTGGCTCTTTCTCGATCGTCTGAGACTACTCTACCACTACTATCAGTTAGATCCGGAATGGGGTCAACCGGTGCTAACTTCGATTTTACATATTGCCAGTAGCGCGCAGGAGAGGAACTGTTCAGGATGTGTGTTTCTCGTTCTTGTATGCATTGTTTGATACTTCGACGATACTCTTTCAGTAAGCACTTATAACGCTCTCGATCCTGTATGCTACTGGAAGTTTTCTGCCGATGGTGCAATCGTCTTACTCTATTTTGAAGTTTTTCTAGCCATTTTGGGAATTTTGGAGAGTGATCACGGTTGACTTGTATTTGAGGTATACGGTAGCGTATTGCGTCTTTTATAATGTCACAGAATCGGGAATAACGGGAATTGATATCAGAGTCTGACAACTCAGCTGACCAATTCACCAAAGAGAGATCTTGGATAATAGCATTGTAGTCACCGTTACGATAGTCATAAGCAGCGTGGGCAGTATCACGCGCTCTTTTGCATATCAACGTCATTTCTCCTTCCACACAACAATGATCAGAATACGCGATCCCCACACGCACATTATTGATCAAGGTTCGATCAGTGGAGAGAATTAAATCGAGTATGTTCATGCCACGAGTTGGCTCTGTCACTAGTTGATAGAGACCTAGGGAGTTACAATACGAGAGAAATCCTTGTGAGGATGCAGTATTTGCGCTTTGAGAATGCCACCGTATACCAGGGAAATTCAAATCACCAACGATAAGAAGCGTGCAATCAACGTTTAGATCCTTCACAAACTGGGAGAAGAGCGGAGTAAATTGCGGATCTGATCCTGGAGGTCTATACAACCCAATCAGAACAAACTCAGATACACCACATGAAATCCGGACAGCGACACAATCAAAAGAGCAACAGCTGTGTACTGCAAGCAGTGTGTTTTGAACGCGCGCAGAAATGCAAACGAGTACTCCTCCACCACCCTTATGAGTTCTTGCCACGGAATGGCACGTATATGATGGAAAGGTTGGGACATGGTCAGAGGGACTAAGCCAAGTTTCACAGATAACATTGATTGATATGGGAAAGTTAGACAAACGATGAGTTAATAAACTTAGATTTTTACGAATAGAACGAATATTACACGAAAAAAGACTAACTAGATTGCTCTCAGTGCTCTTAGACATTTACGGTAGATCCCTCGTTCTCATCCTCCCCACCCTTTCCGGCGTCAGCAGAGTCGACGCCCGCATCAGAGATCGCCTGTCCACTTGTCGCACTCCCCGACGGGCCCTTCCAGTAGAAGAGGTGCTCGATGGACATGTTACGGACACAGTACCTAGGCGAGTGGATCTGGTCATTAACGGACAACACATATCTACGCAGTTGCTTATCTCTCTCCCTCTCGAGGTAGGTCTGGTCGTCGCGAGCGAAGTGTCCAGCCTTCCGTCCGAGCATCGCCTTCACTTCCGGCTTGTGGTCCACGTCACGCAGCACGATCTTGATCGGTCTGTATCCGTTCCTGGTTCGGTCCCTCTTGTGCGGAAAACGGAAGCTCTCCTTTATGTTGGCTGCAGGGATGCCGTTCTCCTCCAGGATGTTCTTCAGTTCCGCGGTCAGTGTCTCGCTCGTCTCGTCGTCCTTCTCCGGTCGTCCAATCAGCACAATCCTTTCGTCCTTTCCGTCTCTCTTCCGCTCCTCCTTCATCTTTCCACTCGCCACGTACTGCTCAAACTCGGGATGTCGCGGAGCACGAGCGATCACATGTTTGATGTCGTACACATCGAATGCAACCTTCGTCTTCTCCTTCTCCATCTTCTGCTTCTCCTCCACTACTTTCTTACTATTCCGACAGTCCGTGATCAGCTCCTCCAGGTTCTTCTCAATGATCCTTGTCTGAATATCGATGGTTGCTGACTGCGATGCCAGCGTCTCCGAAAGCTTCTTGATCGTATCCGCCTGCTGCCCCACCAACTTCTTCGCAGCACTCAAGTCCGCCAGAACAGCATAGTACCTCGACTTGTAGTCTTCTTCGTCGACCATTTAAAACAACCAACCGCACGCAGACAACAATGAAAGGGGAATCAAAAAGGATCATTGTTTAGATTGATAGCTACACAGGTTGAGAATTGTTATCGAACGCACATGTCGATAGAAGTGTAGTTGGGATGAAACGTGTGAGACGAATAACTTCTGAAATCATCCCAATTTCTCTCCTTCTCTTCCTTTCTCCCTCTCTCTCCCTCTCTCTCCTCTCTCTCTCTCCCCTCTCTTTTTCTCTCCTTCTCTCCCTCTCTCCCCCCTTCCTCTCTCATCCCTCTCTCTCTCTCTTCAGGTACTTCATGCAGGCCTACCTCCCGACCTATCTCACCATCTTCATCAGCTGGGTGTCGTTCTCGCTCGGACCACGGGCCATTCCGGCGAGGACCATGCTGGGTGAGAAGAGAGAGAGAGAGGGAGAGAGAGAGAGAGAGAGGAGGGGGAGAGAAAGAGAGAAGGGGAGAGAGAGAGGAGAGAGAGAAGGGACTAGAGAGAGGGGGAGAGAGAGGGAGAGAGAGACGGGGGGGGGGTTAAGAGAGAGAGGGGGAAAGATGACTATTTTGTAGCAAATGAGTTTGCAACGTATCCCCGCGCTCTCACACCACATTTGCCGCAAATCACATCATATTCCACTGTCCACTTTCCGTAATAACTCATGTGAATTCTGGACGATTTGTTCGTTTGTATTTCTCTTCTTCAGGTGTGAACGCCCTCCTGGCGATGATCTTCCAGTTCGGCAACATCATGCGGAATCTCCCGAGGGTCAGCTACATCAAGGCGATCGGTGAGCGGAGGCGGGGTGCAGATGGGCGTGGCTTAGCTAGCTCGAAAGTGCATACGTTTCGTGCGTGTCTCATAAACAATAGCTCTCTGAATGTAGCAATGGTCAGTCGGGAAAAAATACACAAAAAGGTGAACCATGTTGTGTTATACTCGATGACGGTTTAACTGATTGAATTGAAAAAAAACGATTGAATTGATTGAATTGAGAAAAAACCATTGACTTGAATGAATTATAAAAAAAAAAACAATTTATTAGATTCAATCGATTTTTTCCAGACGTGTGGATGCTGGTCTCTATGACGTTCATCTTCTGCTCTCTTCTCGAGCTGGCGATCGTCGGGTACAAGGTGGGTTCAGTGGATAGTGACACAGACATGGGGGTGGATGGTCGAGGGATCGGACCCGCGAGAGGTTTCTGTTTTGCAGATCAAAGACGAGTGGATAGTGGCACGTTAGATCAATAAAAAGAACAAACATAGGAGGGTTATCTCATTACGCACACATTTCGTTTCAGTGCCTTTCCCCAGGCCAGGAATAACATTCAGTGATCAATTGATTTATTGATTAATGATTATTTCAATTTTTGCAGGTGAAAGACGAGACCGGCATCGGCATGAAGAAGCGCAGTTTCGCAGAGAAAGCAAAAAAGGTAACAATCAATAATCAAATAACAAATACATACTTCACTCACTCTCTGCTTCCCTACTACGTGATACATACGTTTCAACGTTCGAGTATTCTTGAAAACAACAAATCTAGTGAATAGAGTGACTGAAACCATAAGCCCCGCCCATTTGAACCCCGTCCCTTTTCAGCTGCAACTCGAGCAGCAGCAGTTCGAATCATCTTCTGCTGGGTTGTGCCGATACGACCGGCGCTTCATCCTGCCAGCTGTCAGGAGCAGGGAGTGAGTTATTGATTGATTATCGATTGGTTATTGATTTGAATGTTACGTTTCACACGCTAAATATCAGTGCAAAACAAGTGTTTTCACAATAGATTGTATCTTGTAGAAACAAAACGAAAAATCATCATTAAAAGTTGATATAAACTTGATATGAACTTCATTTCAGCTGCCTCCCGATCCGGTGGTACCGTATCCTCCGGGACTGTCCCCCGGAACACATCGACACGTGCAGCAGTATCGCGTTCCCCACCTGCTTCGCTCTGTTCAACGTGGGTGGTCCCCACTCTGCGTGTCTGACACTCTCGTTCTCTCTGTCTCGCTTACTCTCGCTCTCTCTCTATCAATAACACCATAACATTCAGAAATGGAAAGCGAATCGATAAGTCAGTGATATCCTGTGAATATATAATAATCTGATTATTCAACATAAAAAGGAATAAATAAATTTAGATCATCTACTGGTCGTACTACTCGCAGAAGAAGATCGCCATGTTCGCGCAGGTGTTCGCCACGTGAAGCCCCGCCCATCTAGGCCCCGCCCCCACCCCCTACGTGCCTGTTCGCATTACGATTCGGTGCCGACGCTAGTTACCGATTCGTTTCTTTCTCTCTCACCCCTGATACGGGTCCGTTACAGCGAATCTGGTCCATCCTTTCATATCTTGATTTCGTATTTGGAACGTATCTTCATTGCTTGTGAAACGTATTTATGAATTATGATAAATGAAGTTTGATTTCTTCCGGTCTCGCATCGCGCGGTCGGGTCGAAATTGTCTGCCCCCCAGTACCCTTGAGCAAGGCGGAGAATAGCTCTATCGAGAACGCTGTCGTCCTAGCCCGCGGAGTTACTATTTATGGATTGTAATGGAAAGAAAGTAACACCCGGGACCCGGAGCTTCACTGTCGTCTATAATGACGTATTATGGAAAGGTAAGAGAACGACTATCGACTGATCATTTTTTTAATATATCGACTCGCGACCTGTGACCCTACCATCCCCGTTGCTAAACTGTGTTTCTCCCAGCGCTTAGTGTTATAACGCACTACCTGCTGAGCCATGCTCACTGATGTGAGGAAAAGAGTAGGGCGCGCCCAAGTACGTTCACACTCTTGCGAGTGATCTCTACGCATGTGAGTAATGCGTAAAGCTTGAGCCGTTCGCCCCCAACAGCTCGCCGGTCGGTCTGTCATCTACGCATGTGAACATTGCGTTGCATCTTTTCACTCAATATTCACATGCGTCTCACTGTCAAACATTGTGTACGCAGCGTGAGAACTTACCTGAGTTAGCCCTTGTGTTGTACCGTATGCACTTGTTGTATAGCCAGGATATAGCAATTCTGAATGAATGATTGATGAATTTTTCCGGAAGGTGGGAAAAATATATGAATTTGAGATATTGAGGGGTTTTCAAGGGGGAAGAACGATGGATCACATTTGAAACGCTACAATGTACTACTACTTTCCGTTTCTTCCGTTTTTTTTGTAGGTGGGAAGCATAGAGAGACAAAGACTGCTCCAAACATTCTCGGATCCTCATCAGGAGGGAAAATCATTCAGCCATCTTCTATGCATTCACACTTCCTTGTCCACTTGCACCTTCGAAAGTGCATAAACAATGTAAGTACACATTTACGATGGCTTCTATACAGACCCTATTTTTCTATGTTATGATACATAAACTTATTACGTTTCAACAACCTCATAACATCTTGAAAAGTAGAGAGAGTGAATCAATCGGAAGGCTATACTCACCCTTTTTCATATCTTTTTTGAAACGTATTTTCATTGTTTTGGTGAAACGTATTTATGATAAACAGTTTCGAAAAGGGTGACAAATGTACACGGGCAAATTATATACATCGACATTGAGATTTCCGCTTGGAGCGCGCAGTCATGAATTTTCGAGAACGTGTGAATTCGAAAGATTGAGATGGAGAGAGTCGGTAGTCATGGAAGGAAGGTGGAACCTTAACCGCTATAGAATATTCAAATGTAAGCTAGTACGCATTACTACTTACATTTTTCTCACTATACAAAATCCAGTGAAGAGCACAATAAGCTGGTACGCAATACTATTTACACAAGCGGGGCGGGAGATTTAAACGATCAACTCGTAGTCCTGCTCGCCGGGAAAGTAGCGACGTTTCAGTCTGCAAATAGGAATCTATCATGATAAATACATGTAAGTATTTGAAAAAGAGTCACAAACATACAAATCAGATCTACAACGAATATAATCAACTAGAAGAGAGAGAGAGCAGAGAGAGACAGAGAGAGAGAGAGAGGGGGAGAGAGAGCGAGAGTAAGAGAGAGAGAGAGAGAGAGAGAGAGAGAGAAATGAGAGACCTTGTCAACGGCGGCTGAGCCATCAACGCAGCGAATACCAGTACAGCCACCAGCCCTATGACACCCACTCCTTTCAGAAGGAACAGATTAACGATGTGGGGCTCCGTCACATATCGATATCTGAAATGAAGAGGAGGTACAATGGTAAACACGAAACAAAGTGTTCCGTCGCGAAAACGCGTTTCGTATACGTTTTCCAAGAACAACAACGATTAACACAAAGGAATTATGAAACGGTGTGTGAAGAGTGACCAGTCTTTTAAAAACTAAACACATGATGAGTTTGATAGATGATAGTGTTAAGAAAGCAGCCTCGAAGATTTCCCCGAGACTGCCTCTTCAAAACAAGTGATGACCGCTTATAACTGCGTCTCATTACGATGGTAATGCAAATGTACGGGAGGAGAGAGGGAAAGAAAGAGAGAGAGGGAAAGAAAGAGAGAGAGAGAAAGAAAGAGAAAGAGAGAGAGAGAGCACAGCAGGACAGAGTAGCAAATATATATGCACACACTCTACCAAATGAACAATAGGAGCGCACACTGCTGCTATGCGGGAGTCGCCCTGTCCAATAGAAGGAAAGTATGAATTAGAAATAAGGGGTATTATTGAAGTATTTTTGAGTGGACCACACAGATAGGAATTTTTTATTTGAACATTAGCTATGCATATGCAACTTATGCAACGTAGTGGATTATTGGACATTCGCTATTCGGGCGACACTACTAATGGGCGTATTTTCGCGTCCGAGCGGCCACCCACTTATACAATTTCCGGACAAGGGAGAGAGAGGGAGAGAGAAAGAGGGAGAGAGAAAGAGGGAGCGAGAGAGAGAGAGAGAGAGAAAGAGAAAGAGAAAGAGAAAGAGAAAGAGAAAGAGAGAGAATCGCCGGGTAATGAGCGGAATTGGAGCGGCGGATCGCAAAACAGCTGTAAGAATTATTATTATTGAAATTTTGTTAACATTTTTTATTAACATAAATCTAGATTCAAGTGTTATATGAAAGTGTACAGCTGGTGAATCCAGTCATAACGTATTGGAGGAAGGAGAGAGGTAATTTGGGTAATTTGGGGTAATTTGAGAGGTAACACACACACACATAGTCTCTCTGAGTAAGCGTCATATTCCGCTTCGTTGCCTTCAATGTTTATGCACGTTCTAACCAACTTCTACATCGTAATACATTGTCGCTTTGGTCAGTTCAGTAGAAAAGAAAACATTGAACTGCTATTAAACACTACTATCAACCTAAATGTGATTATGAGAGCACATACAATGTTTCAATATGGTCTCAAAAGACGAAAAAAGAAAGCGGAAGGGCGCTCAAGGCTCTCTCACTTTTTTGAAAGGAGTAGTAGAGCGGCGTGAATAGTATTATGGAAAGAGGGGCTTATCGCTTTATCCCACCCCTCCAAGGGTGTTGCTATGAGAGATGTAGTCACTAAGGGGGAAAAGGGGCGGAGCCTGTGGAGGCGGAGCTCGTTTAAGATTCATGGCCTAATTCTACGATCTCTCATCAAAATACACACACACAATTCATGTTCCGCTTCAATGCTTTCAATGTTTTTGCACGTTTTAACCTTCAACAAACAAACAAAAACCGTTCGTATTCAATTGAGCGCACAAACACAACAACATGGAACTCATTTTATTCTATTTCACCTTTAAAAACACAGGAATACGATGATCACACACACATACAAAAACTGAGAAAAAAGAGAAAACACATAAAATGAATAAATTTATTACACCACAAGTGATGAGTCACACATGAAATGCCTGTGAACAATGAACGGGTAGAAGTTGCTGTGGAATGGTTCCAGTAAACCACCAACGAGAATCCACGATGACGATGTGTCTTCTGGCTTTCGGCTGAAAACGTGTCAGTAACATATCAGTAAGACAACATATCAGTAAGATGGCAGGACTTCCTCGTATGTGACCGCAAGGTATTGAGTGATGGTCACGTCTCGCTCAGCGAATCATCATACGAACAAGATATCTTGTTCTCTTCTATTTTCACTTTTCCATCCACCATGAATACGAATACATACTCAGGATAGTGAGGCTCCATTTTGAAATATGTTCATCGATCAGTATTGTCTCAATTCGAAAAAAAAACTCACATTAAAAATGATGAGCAGTTCATCAGTCGAGTGTTCACTGCGAAGTAATATAAACGTACTCTGGTAGCAAAGAGGTCGACGCATTCGAAACCAATGCATCTGCTCCTTTTGTTCGAATAACACTTTGCATTTGGGACATTCTGAACAAAGTACTCATCGGACGTCAAATTTTACATACATGTCATCATGTAGTCATAATAATAATAATAATAATAATAATAATAATAATAATAATAATAATAATAATATCTATTACCGCGTATACTATGTAGATGAACACAGGACAAACACATAATTAGAGTGAACACGGCATTGGAAAATAAATAAACACAAAAATAGGATAAAACAGATAACACAGGTTCCCAAATGAGCACTCATCTAATTTTGGACGGAGGGAACAAATGGGGGTTATCTAGGAGGTACGATTTCACTGTTTGATGTTTCGCAGATAACATGATGTTGTTGGGGAGTGTGTTCCATAGTGCAAAAACCCTACTGAAAAACGTGCTGCTCTTTAAAGTTGTGTCAAAGCAAGGAATCAGGCGCCACTCACCCCCCCCCATACCTCTAGAGCACATTGCTTTTGTCACGTGTGTCTCGCTCGGATGCCACTTCTTATCATCCTTGCACCGCAATTATCGATTGTGCCTGGAGTATCGGAGTCGAATGGGAAAAAAATGATGATTTCAAGCATTTGAAAAGAAAGGAATACGTGTTTTTAGAATGCATCATCAGAGACATTTGTCGAAGAGTGATCCACAAAGACGCTCGCTGCTATCCCGAATACTAGAGCACCAAGCATCTCTTCACAGGAATCAATTGCAAACCGTGAGTCTTTCATATGAACCACTGCTGAAAGTGTTCGATTGTTTCAGAATTGTGCGCGGAAGAAATCAGTGGCTTACAAAAACAATGGAACACTGAATATTATCTTTCAAAGTACTTCCAAGTAAAAGTAGTTGGTTTGTACCGTTGTCTCAGTTGAGCAAAAGGACTGACATGTTTTCAATGGAGACATGTGCCAACAGGCTCTCTCTCATACCAGTGCAAAGCGGCCATATTATAATGAACGCGTTTACGAAGTTTTGCAGTTATTATCTAAAAGCACAACTTCTGTTGTAACATAACACGTCGAATAATGCTGAGAGCCTGTTTGCACATGTCTCCATTGAAAACATGTCAGTCCTTTTGCTCAACTGAGACAACGGTACAAACCAACTACTTTTACTTGGAAGTACTTTTGAAAGATAATATCTGTCCTTTTCTCAAGTTTTGTTTCACAAAATTACATTTTCATACACGTTCGCGATTCGCTGCGAGGATACCGACGCGCACCCGCTATTCGCCTATCTCTCTCTCTCACTCACACACAGAGGGGGCGGGGCGAAAGCGATTGTCCGACGCCCGCCCGCCCGCCCGCCCGCCCGCCCGAGCGACCGACACCAATCTCAATCCGCACTCGAATGCGGACTCTCCGTATCTCGCTTCAAATTCAATCAAACTCAATACAACTTTCTATAACTTTATCGTATAGAGATGTGAATGCAATGTAACAGTGGAAATCAATTCAAAATGAGGAAAAGTGCTTCATCCGGGAAAAGTCGTTTTTGAGCATTCTAGCGCGCGGGGACATCCAGTACAAACGAGAGGGCGCTGGCGCGCCCTCTCTAATGGTGAAGACTCTGCATTGCATTGGAGACAACTCGTGGATTGTAAACGGATGGAAAGTGATTGGGCTCAAAGCAACCAGTGTCGATGGTACTTTGCACATCATTCGCTGAAACTATATACTCATTGTGAAATAGTCGGACTGGATCCTATATGCCATCCGTGACATTTCACATGTGCAGTTTTGTGCAACACTACATGCATGTCATCAAATATCAAAAACGCTTCCATGAGACGGAATCGAACCCGCGGACAGGTCGCGGCGATTGTGCGCTGGCGGCAGTGAACAGTCTGCACGTGTTCTGCCGGCAGCGGAAGAGAGAAAAAAAGATCTCAAAAAAACTTGCGGGCAGACTCCGAACTAAACATTTATCTTTCGTTGCAGCACATACGTTTACAGTACACTAGCCGATGATGTGAGACGCAGATAACGGGTGGTCGATGATCTCACGTGGACGACTATGTATGTAATACGCAGAGAGTGATCCGTGATGCTCACAAGAGGACAAATGGACTACAAGAAAGAGGAGGTAGGCACGGTATCTCAAAAGGACCACCGTCTCACAAGCGGACCACCTTCTCCCTCTCGTCTATTCGCGCTACGAGCTGGTCGAGGGTCCTTTGGAGGTGGTCGAACCCGCTCTGGAACTGCAGCCGCATGTCTGCCATGTCCGCCTCCACTCCAGCCTTGAGAGAGTCGATGTCGCTGCGAAGCACCGACAGAGTCGACCACAGCTGTTGCTTCTCCTCCTCCTGCAAGACAATCTGTGGATATCTATTCACTCTATCAACTCACGTGTCTGTGTTACTCTCTTTATTTCATTTGTTCATTCTCGGTTCAACTCCATTTGTCTCTGCATATCGCAGAAAGAAGACAAGATTCGAAGACGAGATGAGAGATATGTAGAAAAATGAGAGAGGGGAAGAGGGAGAGGGGAGAGAGAGAGGGGGAGGGAAGAGAGTGCGACGAGACTCACCTGCTCCCTTTTCTTTTTGTCGCGGCAGCGCGCCGATGCCTCGTTGTTGAGCTGGCGTGTCTTCTTGTATTCCGGTGTGTCCTTCTTCTGCAATACGCAACTCGCATTTGCAACAAAAAACGGGCAGCGGAAGGGCTGATTGTCATATCCGGTATGCTGCTTCGCTAACCATTCCACCACACCATTGTTGTTTGAACACAATTGGTTTCATGGGTTTGGGTAGTCTATTTGGTGCGTGATCGAACCTCTTTCAAAGTGTTATTTTTCTTGAATTCGGCGGGAAAGTTGTGTCTGGGTGCGCAATTTCATTGCATGTGATGTCCGTGTAAGTACATAAGTTTTTTGGCTCGAATTTCCTAATCGGTCTTGCCGCTATTATGCAGCTTCTCGCGCTCACGGAGATAAGCCTTATCACTTGGTGGATTAGTCATCAGCATCACTTCGTGAGTCACTTCTATCTCAACCAAATTTCGAATTCATGTGAAAAACAAAAAGTTTTAGTGGTAAAATAAAAACAAAGTAGTCGGAAATATGCGCACTCACCTTCTCGGGCGTGATGTTATAGTCGCGTCGCTTTCGCACCGTCGCATAACCGTTTCCGATTGCTGGCGTGGCTAAATTGATTATTGTTATCAGTGAGAATTGATTCTTCACGCGGATTGCTTAAAAACATCTTTCTCATATTATACAAACTCACAATATACACACACAGCGCGGCCAGAGACACGGAGAGAGTACTAGAAAAGAAAGAGCGCAGGCCGCGTCGCGTGCGCGCCGCGGCAGCTAGGCGCATGGCCAAGAGCTACCTCATTGAATCTGACTGTAGAGCTGAGAGCACTCACCCTTGCGCTTTCTGCCGCGTGTCTCGACGGGTGGGGTCGGCTCAGCAACCACTGGAGCCGGCACCTGCTGCGCGGGCCGCGCCACAGTCGCTCTCAGCTGCACACGCGGCTGCTCCTTCTCCTCCTCCTCATAAGGCACGTACTCCTCGTAATCGTTCTCCTCCTCCTCCTGCTCCGGAACGGACTGACTGTAGGGGTCAAACAAGGACGCGCCCCACTGGTTTGAATCGCCTGAAGCACATCTGTTCGACAGTGTACACAAGTGTCACGTTTACCGGGAGGATAGAGACCCTGCGTGGGACAGTGCTGCGTTGGCGGGACGGTCTGAACATCATTTTATGAAATCAATCAATCAATAACTTATCCAGAATCGCTATGTTCTGACTATACAACATCCTGAACAATGACAAGTTGACGGAAAAGTGATCGGTCATGGAACATGGAACGCACGCACTGTCTCTGTCTCTCTGTTTCTGTGATATGTATATGTTGTGCTTGTACCTAGCGTCTTTATCTTCTTCATGACAGGTTGTTGCGTGACAAAGGTTACTCACCTCGTACGATACGTACGCGTTTGGGTGATAATCGTACGCGTTCGCGTCCGCTACGTAGACCTTAAAAGTATGTCTTTCAGCAAGGCGCGGTAATAGCTCACCCTATTTTAGTTATTTCATTTCATCTTTGTACACTACTTATCACATCTCACAACCGCAACTTCGCATAATCTAAACAACAACTGCGATAACTTAATGTTTGTCATGAAAAAGTATATGGAAAAAAGACTGTGAAATGTAAAATTTCATTTGGAAAACCATGGAATAGCACAACATTGTCAATAGCTGACCGGCTGTTGCGGGTACTGGTTCATTGGGGCAGCGGGATCGAATCCATAGCTGTCCTCCATTTCACATTCTGAAATACATTGACAAATAAGGGTAAGTCTAAATCGCGACCGAAATTCGAAAACATTCACGGCTTTTGAGCGCGAGCTGGGTTGCGAAATCGCCTTTCTAGTTTGGGGGACAAGTGCGATAATGATCGATTGACGAGGAGTGTAGCAGGTGCCACACCCTCGGATTCGTACCAAATTCATAGTATACCTCAGTTAGGACCCTAGTCATCGATTTGTGTTGTCCGAATTTCCTAAACGAACTATACGTTTCCGGTACGAAAACGTACAGGGCTTGTTTTCCGCATTCCTTTCACCCTACGAGGAGGTCAAAGAGCGAGCCGTTGTGGCCTAGTGGCGAAAGCGTCTGCCCGGCAAACTGACCCTCTCGCGTTCGAATCCAAGCACATGCTTTTTGTTTTGTCGAAAGTTTATGGACTTGTACTTTCTGACAACCAGAACATCATTTTCTCATAGTTCATGAAACAAATCTATCAAATGGGGTTTTTTATGAGGCAGTCTTGCATATCAACTTTTGATAGCGATGTCAGCCTTCGATCGTCGTAGTGACGTAGTGCCACTCGCATCAGCCGTATGTAGCTTGTAACAGCTTGTAGCTTGTCGAGTCGGTCAAACGTTTCATCACTTTCACCAACCAGAAATTGAACAGCGAGACGATCAACCAAATGTGTTGGCAAAACAAAAAGCATGTATGCGGAATTGAACTCGAGAGAGTCAGTTTGGCAGGCAGACGCTTTCGCCACTAGGCCACAACGGCTCGGTCTTTGACCGCCGCGTTAGGTGAAAGGAACACGAAAAACGAGCCCTGTACGTTTTCGTACCGGAAACGTATTATTCGTTTAGGAAATTCGGACACCACAAATCGATGACTAAGGTCCTAACTAAGGTATTCTATGAATTTGGTACGAATCCGAGTGTGTGGCACCTACTACACTCCTCGTGAGTGAAAACAGGGTGGATCACAGAATGAAAAGAGCGATGCGCTCGCAAACCAACTGTTCAGTTATGCATTTGTACGTTGCAGGCGCTTTGAGAGCAAAGCAAACGACAAATGAGCCGTTATCTGGCTGCCGGGACGAATGATCCCGCCCCTTGTTGACGTCCCCACCGCTTAGTCACCGATTCGTTGAGAGGAGCAATAGAGAAAGAGAGAGAGAGAGAGAGAGAGAGAGAGAGAGAGAGCGAGAGAGAGAGAGATTACTGGACAAACACTATTCGGTACGCCGATCACGCGCCTGTTTACAATCCTTATCATTTTCGAGTGAGAGACAGTGAGTGTGTGAGAGAGAAAGAGAGAGAGAGAGAGAGAGAGAGAGAGAGAGAGAGAGAGAGAACGACCACAAACGTGAATTTCATTCAAACTACACACACTTTTCATTGCTTCGTTTCAAGTCGCAACATCGTAATCCCGCAATCCGAATCGAATGCGAACCGTTCGAGTTGTGTGTATGTCATACTCACTTGAATAAACTGTTCTAATAATACATTATCTTTTAAAAGGACTTCCGTAAGAGAAGAGTTTGTGTTACTCAACGTAATGCAACAAAAGCTCATGCATTTTATCAATCGAAATAGTAAACAAACCTGCTCTTTCTGCAATAAAAACTAATGCGAGCAAATGTTGTATGTCGGGAAATTGATTTCGGTATCCGATCGATTATATATAACTTGTTGAACTATTGGAGCAGGTTTGTGTATTATTTCGATTGATAAAATGCATGA
Organism: Rhabditoides inermis; assembly: GCA_963966185.1. NCBI lineage: Eukaryota > Metazoa > Nematoda > Chromadorea > Rhabditida > Rhabditidae > Rhabditoides > Rhabditoides inermis. The sequence goes on along the minus strand of CAWZYM010000369.1, from coordinate 817,320 downwards.
GCTTTTGTTGCATTACGTTGAGTAACACAAACTCTTCTCTTACGGAAGTCCTTTTAAAAGATAATAAATGTACTTTTATTGGATTTCATATAAATCTATCTACATTAACATGAACCACAAAACATTTTTTTTAAAGAAATCCAATAGTTCACCCACCTTGTTGAGTCCAAAATTGTATAAAATTTGCAAAAAAGAGTTTAGGTAATGCTGATGGGAAAATTTACAATTCCAATGTCATTTCTGTGTAAAATCATGTATTACAAAAGGTTTGCCACCAGCCGGAACCGAACTCGAGCCATGTGTCTCAACGGGCGCAATCGCTAACCACAACACTACTGTGCGCACGGCAGAGCACGCGATCTAAACGATATCAGTGCAATCCACAGGCAGTTGCGGATTGTGCACCTCCTGTCTGCTGGGGGCAGCCGGTGCGCGCCACCCCCCCCCCTAGAAAACGTTCCGTACACGGGGGATTGCCTGCCCCTCAGGGGGCGCGCGCGCGTTTCTCGCTTCCTACAACAGCTAGCGTTACCAAAATCGAAACTTAACCATTTTCTAACATCCTGATAACATCTATCAGCATCACATTGTTCTCGTAAAGATTCTAAGGAACCTTTCGTTCAATCGCCTTTTGCCGATTCTAGCGCGCCACTAGGGTTAACACAAACCAACCAGCGCTGCCGCGCTGGTTGTAATTCACGCACTTCTTTCAATCAGTTGGAGATCGAGTACTCACCAGCGATGCGTTCTCTCCTCTCGCAGTGTCCGGTTCTCTCGGTGCAGTCTCTCGAGGAATGGAATGGCGGATCATCTTTTCTCGTTCGCATCGCTCAGAGAGCAGCTCCGCGCTCTCTAATACTCTAATGTGCTCCGCTATCTGCGCTTGCAACTTGGAACTCGTATATAGCGCGTTCCCAATACGGAAAGCCGGATTATTAGACGACCAATGGGATTTTTTCCAATGTAAATACTCGATTTTCCCGATATACTCAAAAGAGGAGAAACGTGGCAATGATTACCGGCGATGATGTGAATCGAAAAACGCGGTTTCGTAATAAACTCACTTCAAAGCGACGTTGGTGAGCTCGAGCCTCGCTGCTGTGGTTAGTTGTCGTTTTCGTTCATGTGATAGGCACGTGATGATTGCTGTTTCAGTTTGGTTAGTCTAGCCACTATCTCATTTGCCTACCCATGATCGTTTGTGATTGTCTATTTTGCCGTATAAAAGCTCCCAGTGTGATATCATACATTACCTATTATCGTCTTCTCTGGTAGATTTACGCAATGTGCAGGCACCATATTGCCGATTTGCTGGCACTCAAAAATCAGATCCCGGATCGTTTATTTCCATCTTCAAAAACCCCTGAAAGAGATTCCACAAACGACAAACGAGCTACCGCTTACAAGGCCCACATCTGGATCTACAAAGGCAGATTTCAACCTTTAGAAAATCGTGAATAACTCTATCAGTTTTTGAGCTAGAACCTTCTAGTACTTCTAGTTTAGTGCAATGAAATTCTCGCAAAACCAGAAACGGTATACTATTTTGCGGAAGTCAATATACGTATCGCACAGTGCTCGGAAACGTACCCCGCGAATCCAACGGTTCGACCGAAAAATTTTGTCTCTGATTTTTGCAGAAACAACTTTTTCGTATTTACATATACTATCCGGCATCCGCTTTCCAAAAAAAAAAGTTTGTCGTTTGTTTACTCACAACTTTACTGAGTACAGTCCATCCATGTCTCACCCGACTTCTCACCCGACAAGCCGTCTCCGATCCGGGCGCTGATTTATCGGCGCGCGACGAAACCTAGCCCCTCGGACCGCGAAGGCACAAAAAGCCTTCGAAGTTCAAAGGTTGAGAAAAGTCCCGCGATTGGATCTTTCCTCGAACCGTGTCATCTAGCCCGCAACACCTCAACCCACCCAAGTTTGAGGTAATTTCAAAGTTTCGCTCATCTCATGATGTGGTGAATTCAAACTCTGCCTATGGCGGACCACTAAACATGAATCAAAGTGAGGCGAGCATGCCGTAATTATTTTTGCCTTGGTCGTCGACTGAGGATCGCGCGCCGACAGCATAGTCGTCACCTCACGCTCCTGCAACACACTGCGCATAAATCGATACTCACTGCAGAACATGTTCCACTCACCACAATGCCACTCTGCGACACCAACACCTACTTGTCCGAGAAATCGGTGGCGTTGGCCTCCGATCCACCCAAGAGAGGTGCGTCGACGGAAGAGGGCTTGAATCCGCGAGCAGCAAACTCCTCGTAGACGGCCATCTGCTGTGCAGTGGTGGCTGCGGCTTCTCGGGAAGAGAGGCCTGATCGGCGGCCGCCGTCTCATTCGTCCACTCCCTGCCCGCTGTCCTAGCAGCTTCTCTCGCCGCAAACTCCCACGACAGCATCTCGTCCAGCTTCGCCTTCTCGCACGCACTCTTCACGATGTAGCTGCTCGCCAGTTCCACGTTGTCGGCTGTGATGACGTGAGCGGGCTGCTCGATCATATCCTGCGTCTCGACCGTCATGCCTCCGCGGAGACTGTCAGTAAATGCCCGTATAAGGTAGTTCTGCATCGACGACGTCAATGGTTCGCGGCACGTGACCGCAGCTATACCGGCCGTCATGCCACGCATCATCTGCTGGGACGCCCGCCTAAACACGTACAATCACGAACAAGTATTGGTTGTCTCACCTCATCTTCCGCTTGTCAGCCTCCAACTGGAAATCCTTCTTCACTACCTGCTCAGTAACCTTCATTGCCACCTTCAGAGAGCGCTGAGTCACAGGCTCTGAAACATAATTTGATAATTGAAATCATATTTCAAGGAGATGATCACTTTAGCGCACCGATGAGTTGCCTGATGGTCGAGTTGATGACTTGTTTGACAATCGTCCTGAGCTGTGGGTGCATGTGGAAGAGCGGCAGAGTGGCCGGAATCTTGAGAAGCGGTAGCAGGCCGGAAAGCGAGACGACGTGGATGTCGTGGTAGGAGAAGCGTGCGGGCATCTGCTGCAGCTGCTGCTCGGGCGCGTGCGGATCGGCATCGGGCGCCGGTGTACTGCGCTTCCTATCACTGCCCGGCATCGGACCACAATCGAATCTATAACACGCCACTAGTCATTGTGATCGCGTCGCACTCGACATCTCGTTTTCGCCAACCAATAACGTGATCGACTTTGTGGTGCATCCATGTTGTAGGAAACAAAGCGAGTAGAGCCAAGTGATCGAATAGAATGCTTCGTTTCCGTTTATATTAAATCCCTATTTTCATCATGAGATATTATCGACGCCAAACAAGACAAAGGCGAAATGACGACGGTTTGATGCAATTTCTCGGAGTCTTTTGACCGTAGAAACGATCAACACTCAAAACTTCGAAAAACAGGTTCTCTTGAGACTTTTTGAAGCATATCCAAAAAGTTCTTAATCAAGATTCTATATTTCTGAGCGGAGTTATGAACTCCGAAAGGTGAACCAAATCGCGCCGGCGAATGATCTAGCGGATCGAAAACATGGAATAAATGAATCGAATGGTGTCTGGTAAATATTCAGAGAAATGACAGCCGTACGTGGCGACACGGCTTTGAATTCTATCGCGTTCAGCACTATTGCAAAAGAGCTATTGAAAAATATGATAAGATGACACGGATAAGACTACGAGTAATCAACGAACAGTTGCACACACAACCAAGAGGTTCGAAGCATTTTCTTTTCAAACTGTTCCATCTTGTTCCAAATTAGACGTCTAATTTGGCTATAGAGGGTGCAATTGCAATAAACACAAGACAGACGTGATTGCAAAAAAAGAATGAATTTTATAGTTGCGTTGCGGTTGTATTTGATGACTCACAGGTTCCCTAGAGTGATCCCATTTCTTTCTCTCATGGTCCGCTTCGAACTGTATTTAGCGCAGTGTCTGTGAGCTAAAGTATTTTCGTCTCTCTAGTGAGTTGTATATTGCATCTAGACTCGAATAAGGCTAACACATTTCAAACCATTCGGCCTTTCCAATCAGACGTCTAACTAAAATTAGACGTCCGATTTGAATTAGACGACCAATTTGGTTATAGAGGGTGCATTTGCAAAAACAAAAATCCCTCTCGATCATTCGCTGACACACGGAGAGAGCAGGTACGGCACTTCCAGGAACGGTCTGGGCGGGGCTTGAGTGGGCGGAGCCTAATGGATTCATCTTCAAGAAGGGAACGTACCTACTGCTCTACTCTGACTTTGTCTTCTCGGCCGGGTGCTTCGAACACTATTTGGCTCCTCGACAACCATCAGCTGCTGCACAAGTTCGAAAGGTAAGGCCGTTATTCTCCTACCCTATCGTAATCCTTAGCGAGTGCTGAAGGTCAAATTTTTCGTATATCGTAGCCCTATACGAGTGGAGTAGATCAAACTATTCGCCTATCGTAATCCTTAGCGAGTGCAGAAGGTCAAATTATTCGCATATCGTAACCCTAAACGAGTGAAGTAGATCGAACTGTTCGCCTATCGTAATCCTTAGCGAGTGCAGAAGGTCAAATTATTCGCTTATCGTACTCCTAAGCAAATGAAGTAGGTCGAATTATTCTCCTACCGTAATCCAAAGCAAATAGAGAAGGTCGAACTATTCTCCTACCGTAATCCTAAGCGAGTGGAGTAGCGAGTGGAGTAGCATAAGTTTCTTTTTTCCAAAAAATAGTTCGCCTACCGCGAAAACGGGAGACCCACTATAACCCTATGCGAGAGAAACAGGTCAGGTTATTTTGAAGTGTAGCAGAGTTCTAGAGGCGACACCCTGCGCACCGGACAACGTTTCTATGCCAAGACGGATCGAGTGAGTATTGAGGAGGGGCGGGGCTAGAGTGGGCGGTTCTATTGGGCGCGTCCTAGCTGGTCCGCCGCCGCCACGACACAGCCTTCTCTCCGCCGCAAGGCCGCTTTTCCGGCGTCGTTCCACCGCTTTCCTCCGCCTTCTCTCCGCCACTTGGTGATCGGCGCGCTGCCAAATGAGTGATATCGATTGATTGCACGTGCGCGACGACCGAATGGCGAAGAGAAGGCGGAAGGAAGGCAGAGGGAAGGCGGTGGAATGGCGACGAAAGGCGGCGTTGTGGCGGAGAGAAGGCGGCGGACCAGCTAGGACGCGCCCAATGTTTCGCCTGCAGTACTCTGGCTGGCACTGCGACCAGCAGTGGCTCTAATATGAGATCAAAGAAGGCACGTTTGTACACAAAATGCACGGAAACAATGAGAACGTGGGGAGAAAGGGGGAAGGGGGGAGAGAGAGAGAGAGAGAGAGAGAGAGAGAGAGAGAGTGAGGGGAGAGAGAGACTGAGAGAGAAGAGAGAGAGAGAGAGAGAGAGAGACTGAGAGAGAAGAGAGAGAGAGAGAGAGAGAGAGAGAGAGAGAGAGTGAGATATTTCTCTGCTGGTCACTATGATGTAAAATGACGTCGCTCGTGGGCCAGAGGCGAGAAGGAGAGGAGGCGTCGCGAGCAGGTGAGCGTGACGTCATCTGATGACGTCATTCTGTATCCGTGACGTCATCCGATGAGATCCCGTTATTGCAGGAGAAGGCCGAGTTTGACAGTCATGTGTAGAGTGCAGAGATGCAGGAAGATGAAGACGCAGAGGACGATGCGAAGAACCTGGATGAGGAAGACGACAAAGAGAGGAAGGAGGATGGTCACACAAAAAATTTCGCTGTTCAATAATTATGTGTACTGTAGAATTATTTGACATCATATTCTGACGAGAAATATTTAGCTAGTTCTGAAGAAACAAAACGAAACGAGAAATAAACACATTTATTTGCATACGGTACGATTGACATAGGGTGGGGGTTGGCGAGAGGAACTCCTGGCAATAGCAAGGGCGTTTCTCGTGAAAACACACACAACACAACGAAAACACACACAATACAGATACACACACTTACACACTTACACACTTACACACTTATACACTTTCCGATTCTATGGGAGTCCGAGTCGGCGCTTGAGAGTGGCGATCTCTCCGTACAGCTGCTCGATATGCAACTGCTTCAAAACGTCGGCGGCCTGAAAGTAGCGGTCAGACTCAACTTTTGCTGGCCAAAAAGACCCTCAGAAAGATCTCGTATTTCGTATATTAGAGCGAAAGAGTACAGAAAGAGTATTTTGTATATTAGAGCGACTTTTTGATACATACTGCATAATCGAATCTGACTTCGCCTTAGCGGTAAGTCTCTCCCGAACACCAAATCGTCCTTATCGATTCCAGACCTTGAGCTCAGCGATCTCATCGTTCTTGCGGGCGTGCCATGTCTCCAGTGTATCCAGTCGAGAGTTGACAGTGGCCTTCTCGGTCTTCTCACGCTCCGCCTTCCGCTTGCGGCATCTGAAATGCTGGAATACCATTGACCTGCCCTTACGCACTCACCCATGCGACGCGACGTTGTTCTTCGCGCGCTTGTCCCAGTAGTCGTCGTCCTTGTCCTGCAAGTGCGAGTAGAAGTAGGGTTGCATGATCGGAGTGTGTCCACACTCACCTCGTCAGCCACGCGGGTGTAGGGGCGACGCGCCTCGGGCACTGACTGCGCGCCGACAGTCGCTCGCCCATCAGTATCCTCATCCAGGCGCGGACCATAGGAGCTGTAGTCCGGCACGCCTCCCGTCCACACTGGCTGGCGGAGTGTGTCCACACTCACCTCGTCAGCCACGCGGGTGTAGGGGCGACGCGCCTCGGGCACTGACTGCGCGCCGACAGTCGCTCGCCCATCAGTATCCTCATCCAGGCGCGGATCATAGGAGCTGTAGTCCGGCACGCCTCCCGTCCACACTGGCTGGCGGCAAGGCGGTGCCGCGGGTGTAGAGACTGAATAAAAAGGTAAAGGTAGCCTTCGATTCAAGAGCTCTATGAGTAATCTGCGGGGGTAAACCATAAAGAATTACTATCGCACATCAATAGCCTGAATGTGTTTATGATAAGTGACCATTCCCGAGAACTGACCTATCTGCTGACTCTGTTCGTAGGGATGCAGGCACGTGGCTGCGGCACTCTGGAAACGTTAAAAAATGAACTTTAAAAAAGGAATATCTCACTTGATCGATGACAGGCTGCTGACGAGCCGGGCGTGCGTATGGATGATAACCCTGCGTGAGAACATGAGGGCTCAACTTTTTTCATAGTGAAAAGAGCACTCACGTTGCTCGCAGTATTTTCAGACATGCCTCCCTGTTGAGTGTGAAATAAGACGGAGCTGCAGTGGTTTAGCCATCGATTTTTTTTCAAAAACACTTGGAATGAGACAATAGCGCATGATCTCTTGTGGTCACATCAAAAAAGAAGGAGCGTACAAGCGAGAGAAAAGAGAAAACAGATTGCGCCAGAGCGAGACTCGACTTTTCGCTGGCAAAAGACTCTAAGAAAAATCTCAAAATGCGACGCCACCTATAGAAAGATTCTGAAACAATGACGAATATTTTGCATCGCCCTTTATATAGTGGTGTCTTATCTCTTATCAGGGTTTCGGTGTTTGCAAAGTGTGTGTATCAGAGGATTGGGGGAGAGCGGTGTCCCATTGACATTCGCTGGTCAGATCTCAAAAAAAAAAGAAATCAGAAAACGCGTTTTCACATCCCCCCCACTCAAAAGAGATAAGTGAAATTGCGCGAATCTATTGTCATTTGAATCACACATTCTCTCTTTCTCTTAAGATGGAAGAGACTGACCAATACCTTTCTGACCCTCTCTCTGTTCAGCACCGATTTCTACTCTAACTACGCGTGTTCGGATCCCGCTCCCCGCGAGACGTCACTCATGGCGCGGCCAGAGTGGATTCTGACCCGTCAGAATGCAAGAATGGGCTCAGAATGCGATTTCGCCCTCAGAATAGCCCTCAGAATGGCTTTGAGAGAAATTGAGCTGCGAAGAGACTTTCAGTCTTTTTTCCCTATCTGATCTCAGTCATGCGATGCAGTTCTCCCAGCAGGCCTTCGAGCTGTCATGTATGATTTTTCAAAAGTTTGTTTATCAGCAGATTCAAGTTATACCACATCCTTATCGAGCCGTCCCGCGCTGGTTTCAGTTCGCGTCGCTGCGCTGGTTTCAGTTCGCGTCGCATTATCAGCTAATACACGGCGCATATGGAATTAGAAAACAAGTGAAAAGGGGAAGAGAGAAAGATAAAAGTGGTGAACTTGGTTTCGACTCCTGTCATCAGACCATGAACACCGTCCGACAATCCGGAGTCATCATCAGTGATGAGATTGTCAGACAGTTTCGAAATGAGTGTCTATTATACACAAATAGTAACATAAAGGGTTACAAAATAATAAAAGAGTAGACTAATACATTCACATACACATGAAAATAAAAAAGAGCAGAAAGTGGACAATGAATAAACAGGGTGACTGAAGGTGTTGGGTGAGGGACTATCAACTAATTGGAAACGGCTAGACACAGAGGCTGAGAGAGCAGACAGGCAGAGTTGGTAGATCAGTGTATGAGACGCAGAGGAATTCTAGTTGGTAGATCTATCAAAATCAAATGAACGACTGCATAAATCTTGTAAAGTTGTTCTTTATGTTTAATTTATGCTTAAATAGTAGGTTGGGGTTGGACAGAATTGACGTGGCTATTTTATTTTTAGTGACAGTTTTATCAAATCCATTTCTAAGTAGATTAAATATAATTGAAAAGCTCTCGTTTTGAAATCTTGAAACATTGTTGAGCAACGATATATTCTAATCAATTCTCCATGAAGACAGTTCAAAGGAATGCGCGCAGATAAATTGCTACTTGAATGTGGAAAACGTATAACTTCAAATTGGTTATCATCAGTTTTATTATATAATTTAGTTTTCACATTATTTTGTTCTAATTGAATGTCCAGATCTAAGAATACAGCGGTGAACGTTGTACTATTGGTTTGTTCCAAAGTGAGTGAAAAGTGGTATACATTTTGTGTAATTGCATTTAAAATATAAGAGTTTTGTTTGTAAATCAAAAGAAGATCATCCATATACATAGCGCATACATTATAAGTTACAGTTCTTTAACTCATTTTTGTTTTTAATGCAGTAATCATATTCCATGTAGCTCAAAGTGAGATCAGCAATGAGGGCGATGCGTTGTTTCCTTGTGGAATTCCAGATACTTGTTTGAATACATTTGTTACATATAGTGCAAAGCTATTTGTTAATATGTATTGTAATAGAAATTTGACATCGAAACTGGTATAATATCTATATTTCAAGTTTTCATTCTTGTCACTATAGAAAACTTTGTTATATGATGTACATATATACTGTTTCTGACTATTTTCATAGCATAGATCGATTAGTTTAAACATGTTTTGCGGAACAATTGAGTGAGGAAGGTTTGTGAATAAACTACTAAAATCTCCGGTAAATATATTTACATTTGATTTACTAGTCAGACTTCGCAAGCCTTGAATTACTTCTAAAGAGTTGTTTATTGACCAATAGACATTCAATCCTATTCTTTTTTTGTTTATTCCACAATACCGTTTGAAGTGTAATTTCAAAAACGATAAGATTTGTTTTAATTCTTGAGAGATTGGTTTCAAACTACTGTTAAAGGCACCTGTTATAAATCTACATTTGACTGGATTTTTATGCATTTTTGGGATCACGTAAATTCTAGGTAAGACTTGGTTGTTTTCAGAGTTTACTAATTTAAATGAAGAAGTGGTTGTGTTGTGTCGAGATATAATAGTTTCAATGGATTCTTTGTTAAATATTTCATAAGTTGGATTTGTATTGTTTACGGTATCAGTGTTGTATTCATCACCTAGTTCTTTATTGAGTGTCATAATGTAAAGTTTCTTGCAAGTAATCGCATAATTTCCTGATGCTTTATCTATACTTGGCCCCGCCCCTTGACGCGCCAAGAGCAAAACATGCAGGAGCTGGCCGAGAAGGCTATGCAGGTGAGTATTGATTCGTTATCAGCTTGTCATTGATTCTTTGATGTGGTATCTAATTTTCAATAATTCGTATCATGTGTTGCAGTTTCCGGCGGATCCATTTGGTGTGATGCATTCGACAAATGTGCACAGCATGACAGCTCCTGCCTGTCTCGCTGACGTGTCTACCACATTTTCAAGAGTTGAAAAATGAAGGGAGGGGGGGGGGGGGGTAGAAAGAGAAAGAGAGAGAGAGAGAAAGAGAGAGAGAGAGAGAGAGAGAGAGAGAAAGAGAGAGAGACTTTCAGGACCGTCTCCTTTTTCCCTATCTGATCTCAGTCATGCGATGCAGTTCTCCCAGCAGGCCTTCGAACAAGAGAAGTCTGCAGAAGAGGAGTCGAATAAAGAATGTGGGAAGTACATTCGAATTACATTTTTTTTAGGAAGTACACATTCGCAAAACGCCGACTGAGTTCCGCACCACCGATCTTCGGGACAACGAGGAGAGGGAAATAAGCAGAAAGGTGGGGGGCGGGCTTGGGTGGGCGGAGTCTAACGTGCTCGTCTCAGCTACGCATCCCTTTCGATCGTCCGCTGACACACGGAGAGAGCATTCGACTGCGCGAGACCACAATGCACTTCCAGGTACGGTCTGGGCGGGGCTTGAGTGGGCGGAGCCTGATGTATTCATCTTCCCGAAGGACACGTACCTACTTCGCTACTCTGACTTTGTCTCCTCGGCCGGGTGCTTCGAACACATTCGGCTCGTCGACAACCATCAGCTGCTGCAGAAGAAGAAGAGAGAGAGAGAGAGAGAGAGAGAGAGATTTGATTGAAATGATTTATCTCAAATCGTACGGCATTGGGGGAGTTTGGAGTTTATCTTGGGTAATTGGCAAATGACTTGGGTCCGGCCGCGTCCGTCGTTGGTCCCTCAGCAGCAGAAGCTTGGTCGCAGCATCCTCGAGGCGTCGGGCGAACGGGGCGGCGGCCGGCTGTATCGCGCACTATCGGACCGCTCTCTTGGTCCCCTTGTCGCGGGGAGAGAGACAGCCCTACACGAGTACAGTATCAGTGTTGTATTGTGACATGACCAGATTGCTTATCTCACTGCCCAACTTCTCGCTGTAGTCGGGTTCTCTCGTATCTGTCTTTGTATCTCGCAATCATCTTCAGTGCCTTTTCTGGTCTAGTATTTCCATATTTTGGGTTGTAACTCTCCCCCAATGTATGCAAGTAATATATAGCTTTTGAAAACTCAAGAGTCTCGCATTGGATCTGACCAATCAAGTCATTCCACTCCGTCTTTGGAATTCCAAGAGCTTTCATCGCACTATCATTATCTTTCCAATAGTCACCGAGAGAACTGACAAGGAAAGGGTGAAGAGACACTTTGTATCCCAACCCTTTATATGTTTCAGCAATACCAGTGTACTTATCGATCTTATCAGCAGCGGCGTTGTGGAATGACTCGATTCCCTTTCCAAAAGAGACACGCACATCCACTATCACCACTTCTTTTTCACTCTCTCTTTTTAGCACAATGTCAGGGCGGAGGTTTCCTCCATCTATCGCATTGCGCGTATCAGTCTCAATCCAAGCATTTTGATTCACTGCGCTCTTTTCCGCAGCAGCCACTATTATGTCTTGAATGTTGTTATGCCTGTCCGTCACTCCCGTTTTCAAATGAGCTTCACACCCATTGAGCACGTGAGCAAGCGTCTCAATCTTTCTCTCGTTGCACACAGAGCACATCTTGTCTGATTCTGCATTCTTCGAATTGAATCTCGATCCTTTCAGAGGAAGATTATCGAGCAATGCTCGGTGTCTCCACTCAATCGCACTCTCAGTTACTGCCTGCGGCAATTTGCCTCGCAGAATTTTCACATTTCGATTGTCTTGCACAAACATGTCAAAATTGTTTCCGATCATCGAATATTCGGTACTCATTCTCTCAATGTTGCACTCGTCCAGCGCACACGTGATTCTCCGTTTGAGGAGATGTTTCATCTTCCTATCGGTTATCGATTTTTTGCTGGCTGGGGTTGCTTGCATTTCAACAACCAGCTCACCATTCACACATTTCACATCGAAAACGTGCATTGTCTTTCTGAAGTGTCGCACCGCCTCTCGGCAGTTGCGCATCACATTTGTCCGGCTACCGTATGACCCGATACGGTATCCCAACTGCTCATCATTCAAATAGCGTGCACACATCTCTTTCTTATCAAGCGTGATTGCCTCTTGCACTCCAATCCAAGTTACTGAAATGTATTCCAGAAGATTCCAAAACACATTCTTTATGTAGTCATCGTCCGACCACAACAGCTTCATTGTCGTGTTTATATTACCAGTATACATGATGTCTTTCGGATGTTGCATATGGTAGCCTTTCGAGCAGTACAAGTACGGCTTCGGCACTCCACCCTTCACATTCTGTATGTGGGCAACAGTTGTTGCGAGCGTCCTTTCCAGCTCATCAATGCTGCTCATTGCCAACTTGTCATTCATCGCGAAATAGTATAGGCGCGAAATCACAAATGTCTTGATTGCGTCTCTCAGCTGATCGCCACTGAGCGAGCCTCTGGCTGCTGCCAGCTTTCTCATATCGATTTTCATGTGCTCGAGTGATTCAGTCGGTTCGATTATATCGCGAAAACCGACATTGACACCTAGATACTTGTAACTGTCTGATTCACCGAGTACAGTAATGCACTGGTCATACATCTTTGTTTCTTTCGTAATCACCCTCCCTTTTTGGATAGTGAGTGTGCCGCACTTGCGTGGCTTGAATATCAGATTGATCTGGTTTGCGTCAGCTGCCATTCTCTCAAGCTGATATTGCATGTCCGAATGATTCTTCGTGATCACAGCCATGTCATCAGCAAAAGCCAGCAGTGAAAACCTCTGTCCAAGGATTTCCATAGGTTTCACTCTCATCAGATGTGCTCGAATGATCATTTCCAGCACAATATTGAACAAGATAGGTGAGATTGGGTCACCCTGTTTCATTGATATGCTTTTAGTTTGATCGTGCTTTGTATTTACGCGGAATGATGCTCCATCGTACAAGTCCGCAATGATGTGTCGAAATTCGGGCGGAAAGCCAAGAGCCCTGAGGGCCTCGAGTATCGCTATGTGTGGCACGCTGCCAAAAGCATTGGCAAGGTCGAGCCATGATACACAGATGTCACCTTTTATCGCTTTGACATGCTGAATCGGTGTTCGGAGAAGAGCAATGTTCTCCAATGTACCTTCTCTATTCGTGAAGCCCTTCTGGCAATCACTAATCATTCCTTTAATCGCGCACATTCTCTTTGTCAAGAGACCCGTGTACACTTTGTACAGAACATTCATAAGACTGATCGGTCGCCAGTTTTCAATATCCATCTCGTCTCCCTTCTTGTAGATGAGAGACGTATTCGTTTCTTTCCAGCTTTTCGGGATGCGCTGTTCTCGCATGCATCGATTGAACAATTCAGTAATGAACAGTCCTTCAGGATCGGCCAGAATAAGGTCACTATACATAGTGCCATCCGGTCGCGGCGCCGTATTAGGCTTATTTTTCAAGACAGTCATCACTTCGTTTTGTCCGAACCGCCTCAACAATGAGCCGGAGATGTTCAACTTGGGTAGATTGGCGGCTAGCCGCCTCACAGCATCGTAATCACATGGCGCGACCGTAGTCGTCTTTCGGAAATAACTTTCCACTTTGTTGATTCCAATTTCGCAATCTTTCGACTCTTCGCCGAGAATACGTTTCACTGCATGTGCTTTGTTTTCCTTATACAGTATCCTCAAATCGTTCTGCTTCCTAGGGGCGAAGCCTTGCCTCTTTTTGTTTTGTTTTGGTTGTATTGTCCGATCAGCGAGAGCTTCGCATGACGGCAACTCATCCTCCAACAGTTTACACGCTTCCGCGTGTCTCTCTTTCCTCTTAAGGTATGCAAATTTCACGAACTGATCAGCTACATACTCGACCTGTTCGAACGAGGTCGTCTGATTTAGCTTCTCCAGCCAACTCCCCTTCACTGGAAGTGGCATGGGGTTCACCTGCATGTGGGACAAGTCAATATCCATGAGTTTCGGTATCTGACTCGTTCTCTCATTATGAATCGTTGTTCTCATTCTCACTCTCAGCTGTTCTAGCTCTCCAATCGAGTGAAAAAGCGGTCGATTATCGATTAATTGTTCGAGAATCATCACAATTCTCAGCCCACAATTCATTTCCATTCTCTCTTGCCTACTGTAGGTGGCAGGCTCGGCATACTGTATCTCGCAGCCAAACAGGCGCTCCAGTTTATCAATCGATCGATTATCGATCGAGTTACATTGTCTAGGATCGTATACGGTAGTCGTGCTGTGAGACTTATCAGCCACAACCAGCATCCAGTGATTGTTGTAGTGGTACGGTAGCACCACTTTACTGTACCTTGCGTCTCGCATTGCGTTACACAGTGCGATCTCGCTTCCTTTGTATTTCCATATCACTCCACGCACGATAGCGGGGTTCATCACGTAGGCGCTCGTATTACGGTATCTCGATATGAGGTAGGCATGGATTGCTTGATTGCTCATCCGCGAATTTGTACCCTCACTGTGATTGAGACAGACCATCGCCGACCTGGTCAGCTCACTTTGCACTCGATATTCTTCGAATTCATCATTTCCTTGCATCGCCGGCTCGTCTTCCATTGACGAACTCGCATCTACGTGCTCATTTCCACTTTCAGTTATCGATTCCATTGATTGGTATTGTTCGACCGGTCCGTCTTGACTCGCCTCCTCGGACGTTGGTAGATCAGACTGCGATCTCTCTTCTCGCACAGTCACACCAGCTGACAGCTGGCTGGACTCTATTCCACTCATCAGGCCCCATTATACTTTCACGCTGACGCTGACGCGACGCAGACGCTCCCGTGCAAAAGATGCACCTATCGATTTTGATCACGCTGCGTCAACGAAATCAATAGTTGCATCTTTTGCACGGGAGCGTCAGCGTCGCGTCAGCGTCAGCGTGAAAGTATAATGGGGCCTATCTCCTCGCTTTCTCTTATCAAAGCGGTATCGCGGCTCGCATGCGGCCTTTCCTCTCCATTCTCGTTCTCTCTTACTACATCGGCTCTTGAGTGATCCGCAGCATCATTGCCTGGTTCACTCTGCGTCGCTGCCTCATTCATCGATCTATCGATTATTTCCAGTGGTTCAGTGCGCACTCTCTTCGTCTGTGCACTGCCATCCACTCTCTTTCTTTTTCGGCCGTTGCCTTCACTCACTGTCTGCGATGGGGCAATCGATTCCGTCTGCGATGAATCAGCTGACTGACTAGTCTCTGCCTCATCATCGCACTGTGAACTCTGTTTCCTTCTCTCTGCGTAGGCAGCGTGTCTTTTCTCCATCTTTTCTTTTCTCATTTCTTCCTGACTCATCTCAAACCGTTCCATTTCTGGATGTGCTTTCTTCGCATGTACAGTTGCATTCCCAACTGTGTCAAACACTTCATTGCACACTCTGCACACGAATTCCATGTACATTTTAATTTTTGTTCCCGGCTCCAAGTCCATTTGTTCTCTCCATGGACAGGGATACGCTTTCTTCGCATTCTTTTGATAGTGTCGTCCCATCGCGTACACTCTCGCATCACCCATCAGTACGCAATTGCACCCACCGCATTTCACTTTGGCTGCGAGTGGGGCGAGCATTCTCACTCTTTTGGTTACCGTATCGAATACGGTATCATCTGTTATCATTTCATCGCCACCACCATAGAATAGAAGTGGATCACTGTAAACTGGTCTATGCTGAATCTGGTGCAGGATTTCCTGCATCTTTTGCAAATGCCTCCGGGTTTTCACCCTCAATCTTCTTGTCAATCGTTCGCTTTTCTGCATCCATTCCTGGCTCCACAGAATAGAGGCTAGAATAAGAGACAGAATCGAGCCAGCACGATTCACACCGACTCGTTTAGAATCGACGTCGTTCTGTTCGGGCGTGAATATGTCTTTCTCAAATACCATTTCATCAATCTCAGCGCAAATCACGCTGATATCAGATATCACTTGGACCAGTGGAGGGTAAATCACTCCAGCCACTAGTCTCACAATCAGATCATTGCAGAATAGATAAATGTACTGTAGCCATTGGCTCGCAGTCAATGTTATCCAATCATATCCTTTTGCCTCCTTTATCAGAGGTGGATCGAATTTCGTTTCCTCATACACCAGAGGGGGGAAATCAGTATATTCCTCATACACCAGAGGGGGGACAACTGTATATTCCTCATACACCAGAGGGGGGACAACTGTATATACCTCATACACCAGAGGGGGGTCAACTGTATATACCTCATACACCAGAGGGGGGGTCAACTATATATACCTCATACACCAGAGGGGGGACAACTGTATCAGTCTTTCGACCGGTGATCTCGTTCTCGCGGGGGCAGTCAATACAAATCGTAGCGGACCATGAGAGGAGGAAAGGGGAACACTGGAGGGGACCAGTGAGACATCCACAATCCCGGGCAATCACAGTCACACCCAATCGCGTAAAACATACACCACCAAATGCGATACGATAATCGATATCTCGCAGATCGAAATGCGATGTGTCACCAATCAATAAGCGGGGCCGAGAGGACGCCGTCCGGCTTGGGCCGAGACACACGCCACCGGAAATACCCACGCACGAACCAATGCACAACACAAACAGATCGGAAGAAGTAGACATTGCCTTTGCAGAACCACTGACAGAGTCTGACTTACGAAGGTCTTTTGACGAGCATAGCGCAACAAGTGCGTGAGAGGAAAGCCGAGCAGTGGACACAGGGGAACACGAACGCTCGAAATCAGATGGCACGTGCTGGATGGGAACAGCAACGTGATAGAGAACAGTGATAAGTAGATATCCAATCAGAATCATAGTACTCAATCCAAACACAACACTAGTCACAGAACAACGCCCGGATGCGCGCATAATTGAGAGAGAGAGAGAGAGAGAGAGAGAGAGAGAGAATATATTGCAGTGTATTGCAGTGCCCAATGGTAAGACACGACAACGCAATGTATATATGTGTTGTCGTGTCTTGTTAAGAACTGATTAAAATATATACATGATAATACGTTAACAATCACAATTTGCGAGAGCAGGTTTGTGTTACTATTATTTTGTTATGATATTGAAAGTGATTTCAAAATATGCATGCGCTTTTGTTGAATTAGATGGAGACAAATCACTTTCTATTACGTATGTACTTTTCTAGAGATGATTCTCTCTCATTGTTCATACACTTATATTTATATCATGTGTGCACAAATATAAAGTGAACATTGAGATGTCATATATATATATATATATATATATATATATATATATATATATATATATATATATATATATCGCTATGTATTCACGTACAACGTACAATAAATACACTGTTTTTATCATTATTGTTTATTGATTCTTTGTTTTGTTGTAGTAGCATTGTTTATACACGTCACACGAAAAGATGAGAGCGTCGAATTTTCGAAAAGATGTAAATTTGAGATATTCGGTAGTCATGGAAGGAGAGAGGAGGAGAGACTCGAACGCTGTACAAATCATTTAGTGAATTAGTGAATAGCACATGTAATAAGCTAGTACGCAATACTATTTACACATATAAGGGCGGGAGATTCAAATGATGAACTCGTAGTCCTGCTCGCCGGGAAAATAGCGACGTTTCAGTCTGCAATTAGTAACAGTAGCAGTTTGTTCTGAAAAATACGTTTTCATAAGTCACTCACACATCCCAAAAACAGGTAGCGGTGCTACTCCCGAAACACCTGCCGACTACTCGCGATTTTCTCGTTCACACACCTCGGAAATCATTTCTGATGAAACTTACCACACAACAACAAGACTTCGATGGAAATGACGACTACCTTGTCAACGGCGGCTGAGTCATCAACGCGGCGAATGCGAGTGCAGCCACCAGTCCAATCACTCCCACTCCCTTCAGAAGAAACAGATTGACGAGGTGGGGATCCATCGCATAGCTGAAAGAAGTGATATATATATATATATATATATATATATATATATATATATATATATATATATATATATATATATGAATAGTGCGATCTTGGCTTAGAGAGAGGAGAGAGAGAGGGGGGCAGGAGTCGTGGTTTCATCGAAACATACTTCAAACTTCAAACCACAGTTTCGATCGCGAGTCTCGAAAGCGTTTCTACGGCAGTTGCAAAGCAAGTTTCGAAGAATATAAGGAACGCTACTTCATTGTTTGATCAATCTCGTGGTAACACAATGTTCTGTCGTTTTGGAAGACAACGCTTTCGGAGCACAGTTTGGCCGTGTTTCGGAAGCATCTCGAAGAAAGAGAACAAGTGTTGAAAACGATAAAGAGAGAGAGAGAGAGAGAGAGAAAAAGAGAGAGAGAGAGAGAGAGAGAGAGAGAGAGAGTACAGCAGAGTGGCAAAAATGAAGTATGCAAACACTCTGCAAAATGAACAATAGGAACACACATTCTGCGGGCGATCGATCGAGCAGAACATGAATCAGAAGATATATTGAGTGGGAAAGGAAGACATGAATATTTCAAATTGCGCAACGTAGTGGATTATTGGACATTCGCTATTCGGACGACACTACTAATGAGCGTATTTTCGCGTCCGAGCGGCCAGCCACTTATACAATTTCCGGAACAGAAGAGAGAGAGAGAGAGAGAGAGAGAGAGAGAGAGAGAGGGAGGGAGAGGGAGAGAGAGGGGGGGGGGAGAGGGAGAGAGATAAAGAGAGAGGAGAGAGAGGGAGAGGGAGAGGGAGAGGGAGAGGGAGAGGGAGAGGGAGAGGGAGAGGGAGAGGGAGAGGGAGAGGGAGAGGGAGAGGGAGAGGGAGAGGGAGAGGGAGAGGGAGAGGGAGAGGGAGAGGGAGAGGGAGAGTGAGAGGGAGAGGGAGAGGGAGGGGAGAGGGATAGGGATAGGGAGAGGGAGAGCGAGAGGGAGAGGGAGAGAAAGAAAGAAAGAAAGGAAGAAAGAGAGAGAGAGGGAGAGAGAGAAAGAAAGAGAGAGAGAGGAAGAGAGAGAAAGGAAGAAAAAGAGAGGGGGATAGAGAAAGAGAAAGCGGGAGAGAGAAAGAGAAAGAGAAAGAGAGAGAGAGTGAAAGACAGAAAAGAGAGAAAAGAGAGAGAGGAAGAGAGAGAGGGAGAAAGAGAGAGGGGGAGAGAGGGGGGGAGAGCGAGACAGAAAGAGAGAGAGACAGAAAGAGAGAGAGGGAAGAGAGAAAGAAAGAGAGAGAGAGAGAGAGAGAGAGAAAGGAAAAAAAGAAAGAGAGAGGGAGAGAGAAAGAGAGAGGGGAGAGAGAGAAGGGGGGAGAGAGAGAATCGCCGTCTAATGAGCGGAATTGGAGCGGAGTGCGGCAGATTGTCACTCGAGTGACATTATTGAAATTCGACTGAACAATTCAGATTTCAGAGATCCACATGAAACAAGTCAATAGTCAAAGTGTACAACTGGTAAATAAAGTCATGATGGTAGATAGAGGTAATTTGAGAAAAGCACACACATCTCTCTCTAAGCGTCAAATTACTCGTCATGCTCTATTGCCTTTAAGAGTTACGAATTTATTACACAGAAATATTCATATCAATAGGAGCACGAAAAATGCATTGCCATCAGATACAAACATCAAACTAAAAGTGTTTGTGAGCGCACTCAGCATACGAATGAATGATTCAATGAGCATCTAAAAAGGAAAGAGGAGTGGAGAGCAAGGTCCTCTCTTTCTCAAAAAAAGAGTAGTAGAACGGCGTAGGATAGTAATATTGAAATCGCGTTATCCGGTTTTCCAGAAGTGTTGCTATGATATATATATATATATATATATATATATATATATATATATATATATATATATCTCTGGATTCAATTCTAGTTTGCGACTTTTATGGAAGAAAACTCTCTCGGTCTCACAGTCTCTCATCATGAAAAGTGATTAGCTTTACATGGAAGGAAGTGAGTAGTTTTGACATGTTGAGAGAAACGATCTCATCTCGTCTTGCGCAATCTGACTCGATCCCCAGCAGTTCCCCCTTATACCTTTTCCACTCCTTTCCTTGATTCAAAAAAGGTACCCCTCCTTTAGAAAAGGTATTTACTTGTTACATTCTTTGAAAGTGGCGTTAGCAAAATCATTGAATCCGCCATCACTTGTTTGAAACGTTGACAACGACAAGAAAGTGATGGATACGTTTATCGATGCAATTTCATTCAAAAAACACGTACTGGTGAGTTGAGAAAATATAGTAGCATTTTAACAGTACAGTATCTATTTTCCGTACATCATGCCACCGTACGGCATGCCTCCTCCCATACCGTATCCTCCGTACATCCTACGGCGCATTCCTGAAATAATTTCAATTGTAAATCAAAATTGTATTTATATAAACGTATTTGAACGATGACATGCAGTAGGCGATGTATAACTGAGATTTAGATGTTTGAACAGAAACATACCGTATCCTCCTCCCATACCGTATTCTCCACCGTAACCTCCACCGTATCCACCCATTCCTCCCATTCCATACGGATGATAGCCATATCTGCCATACTGCGCTGAAACGTACAACATTGCGAAACCAATATGACTGTGCGAATCCAATATGACTTCCTCTCTCTCTCTCTCTCTCTCTCTCTCTCTCTCTCTCTCTCTATGTTTCTCTCTCCTTCTCTCTGTATCTTTCTCCTCTCTGGTCAAGACAAACTGCCCTAACTTTCGATCTCTCCCATGTTTCTGACGTATCCTTAGATATTCCCAGGAGTTCCCTCTCATTCAGACAGAACACAATTATCCATATACGTTTATTGTTACATAGAGAATATACAAAGAACGAATATATAACACCGCCATCGCGACCTCGCCATTGTCATCTCCTCTCTGCACTCAAAAACACTTTAGGGGTGGTGGGATGCAAGCATATAAGAAACGGATACTGCATAATCATGAGATGAGCTTATATAATTTTGCAAAGGTCCGATAACCTGCTTCTATTTTACCATTAACTACATAGTGAATGGAGCATTGCGGATCCCTGTTATCACTCGAGCCTCCAGAGAACGATCAAAGATGGAGAATGCCCTGAGCAGGTCCGTGGCAATAGAATACCTTCGCGAATCACGAGATCCCAAGACATTCCGGTATCAGATCTTTCTCTCTTCGTCAAAAACCCACGTAGAATTTTTCAAATCCCTGTTCATTTGCATTCCTACTACAATACTATAGTTCTATCCGGAAAGTTTTTTTTTCGAACATAACAAAAAATCAGAGTGAAACCGACTCAAATAGGTATTTTATGTTTGCCACGGCTGCCCGAAATCGTCGCGGAACAACATTTTTCAGGAGCAGATATGTGAATGAAAGGAAACGTGGCGGAAACGCGCGTGGTATGCTAGTGGAAAGAGCGCCGGCCAGACATCAACATTTGGTCGATTCTGCGAAGAGGCAGATGTCTATCTGATAAGTCCATGTTAAACAAACTACACAAGCGGCTTCACTCTTCAACGACAAAAGCACGCGCACTCTTTCAGAGAGAGAGAGAGAGAGAGAGAGAGAGAGAGAGAGAGAGAGAGAGAGAAGAGAGAGAAGAGAGAGAGAGAGAGAGAGAGAGAGAGAGAGAGAGAGAGAGAGAGAAAGAGAGAGAGAGAGAGAGAGAGAGAGAGAGAGCGAGAGCGAGAGAGAGAGAGAGCGTAGTCGTCTCCATCCAGCCCATTCCTAGTGCCACTCTAGCCGGGTTTCGTTGTGTGAGATTGTGATAAAATACTCTGTCAGATGATACATCTGCACTTGCAATACTGTATAGATATTTTACTTTACGATATATCCACCTAAATTAGTGATAAAGTCATACTTTTGCAGTTTGACGTCTACTTAGCTTCGAAAATATTCATCTTATACGGATTATGTTTTATTGAAATGTCGAAAAATTGATCAAACCACCTGCTTTGAAAGCTTCCCACAAATACAGTATCGTTGCGAGACCTCAAAGAGCGCCATTCGAAAATTTTTGAATTAGATTATTGAAACTTCGTATTCATCTACTTTGTTGACAGCTGATCATTTAAAGCGTATAATCAAAATTATTATAAATAATTATGCGGGATTTACAATGTGTTATCACTGCTGTTGAAGAATTCAATGACGTCACGCTCAAAGTTCATCGTTGTATTGCGACGAAACGCATTGTTTCGTTGATTGTTACCATATTACGAGGACCTCGTGTCTTTTGAGTGTCCGCCACTAGCCGCTAACATTCCTTCTGCTGCGGGCGAATGAGCTATTGCGGACTAGCAAACGAATAGACCGTTCGCTATTCCTGCCTTATTCCACGGTGGGTCACTCGCGCGTCTCGATGTTTCATTTGTGTTCATATATCGCTTGTATATGTTGTTGTTGTTGTTTTTTCTCACGCACGCGATTAGTGTCTATCATTCATTCCCTCCTCCCTCCGTCATTTCTCCATAGCTGTCTCGCGTCGCGCGGTCACTTCAACATTCCCACTTTCCCCTCTGGCAGGTGGATTCGTTGTTGTTGTTTGCTTCAATGGCGATTTTCAGGATCGGTTGAACGCTTGCTCCCTGACTGAGCGAACGACTCCGCTTACTGCGTGTCGGCCTGTTCCCATCCCCTTCCCGCACGCGCTGTAGAACAGTCTTCGATTCGAGTGGGTGCTGGTGTTCTCTTTGTTCCCATAGTATTGTAATGATATAGATCAACAACAACAACAACAACAACAACAACAACAACATTTCTCGTCTCAAAAACTGCTTTGGTCCGTTTTGTTGAAGCGATTTGTGTTGCTGTTTGGCTATCGTTCGTTCTTTGATCGCGATTTTAAATAGAGCAACAGTGTACGGTAGCTCGAATTTTAGTATATCGTAGTTTGTTGTAGGCACTACACCTGTGAAGCGGCGCGCGACCAGCGCCAGAAAGCCCTTTTTCACGAGTACGGTGAGAGATGAAGAGTACTGTACATTGAATCGGGGTACGGTACCTAGAATTTTGAGAAGCGCGTGGCGGTAGCTGTTCAAGGAAGACACGGCAAAGCAGGGAGAAGATGACAAGAAATGCGGACTGGCGTGTTTGAAAAGATATGGCTTCTTCCTATTTTACTCGTAGCGCAGTTTGTGTTGTTTTGATTGATTGCCGATGACTGCAGTTCTCCTCCGCTTTCCTCCCTTCCTTCTCTTTCCACTCCCTTGTTCGCTCGTTCGTCGCTGCTGCTCACTCACTCGCCGAAAAAGGCCAACCAGGTAAACATGGTTTTGTTTTTTTCATCTCGCCATTCTTGTGTGTGTTGTTTTGCCTCGCAATGTTGTTCGAAACGAAGTTGGTTGTGAAATACACGACAAAACAAGACTTGCAAGAGTTACATATCAATATCCCGCTCACAATTACAGTACTTTTTCTGTGTAATATTGCCTCGTACTTATTGGCCGGCCTGCCCGCAATCTTTCGCGCTCTTTCTTCTCATCCAATCTGCGTCCTCTATCCTTTCGGTTATCGCTTGCTGCTATCGGCGGGTACACCGCGGCTGCCTCAAACAGTGATCAATGCGAACAATCGAAGGCCCTATGACATGTGGAATAATCTTATTAGTATACACACCTTTTGGTTTTGAGAGAGAGAGAGAGAGAGAGAGAAGAGGGAGACAGGAACAGGAGAGAGGGAGAGAGGTAAGGGAAAGAGGGAGATTGGGTGATGCACTGCATGTTGGTCACAATCTACCCGTTCAGGTTGTCGTCGGAGGACACTTTAAGTTCTTGGACACTCTGCGCACACTCAAGGCCTCTCCCAAAGTACTGCGGGCAACGCAATCATGGACACTCTGCGCACAGACCAACCGAACCCACGAGCAATACTGTCCGAATTTCTGTCGGGTTTTGGACATTCTGCGCACACGACATTTCAACCACCTTGACCCAATGCTAAAAGGGGCGGGGTTAGTGTGTGAACAAACTTTCCTATTTCTTTACACTTTCACTCATCGCAGTCGATCAGCTGTTTCGACCGAGCGGTCGCGCAGGCTGGCATGATGTCATGCTATCATACTCTATCATCACATGAAAGGTCACTCGTTTCGGGACCCAGCGAGCTCTAAGCGATTCTCTCTCATTTCATTGTTTTGGGCTGATCTTTTGGGGTTGTTTGGGGCTGCCGAGCGATGTTCGGACGTGTTCGGGCAAAGTTTGCCCTCAATAAGAGGTGTTTGGGCCAAACGATTTCCCATTGAAAACGAGGCTGTTCGGGGCTTGTTTGGACCTTCTTTGGACCACCCCGAACAATAGTTCAGGGTAAAAGTGCATCTAAGAAGACCCTTAAACAGCACATGCTCGTTTCAGCCACTGCCGGCGTTCTCTCCGTCTCCGCCACGTGTCCGTGCTGTCCGTCGCTGCTCCATTCTCCTCAACTGCGACCGCCGCTCTCTCTCTCCCTCCCCTCCTCCCTTCCCTCCTCCAACCCCCTGCCGCCAACGCTGATCATCTAGGGAGACAAGTCCGCCGAGCTGAAGGTATGATTTTTTTGCGGATTTCAAAACTGATATCTACGGCTACCGTAGTGCATACTTTCATGTACCGTAGTACTACTGACTACTTTAGCTACCGTGGTACTCGATTTGCAACCGTAATGTGTATTTCTTTCATAAATTCACTGATGAACATGTGTTCAACTTTTGATCGGATGCTTAGTACATGTTTGAATTGGAAGTTTTGATTGATTGATTGATTGATTGATTGATTGATTGATTGATTGATTGATTGATTGATTGATTGATTGATTCGTTTCAGGACAGTGCGAGCGCGGCGTGGTCGCTGCTGTACAAGCTGATCGACGAGGAGGGGAGAGGGAAGAGGAGGTGACGCAGTGCTTGCAGCTCTCATTTTTTGTTGTGTGCGCGTCCCGTTTGCACAACCGCCGCCGAGATGAAGATAACGCACATTTTCTCGAATTTTAAAATTGAAGTTTACGACTACCGTAGTACAAACTTTAAGCACCGTAGTACTACTGATTACTTTAGCTACCGTAGTACTCGATTTGCTACCGTAACGTGCATTTTTATACAAGTGGTTGTTTTTTAATCATGATTTCACTGGTCGATACAAAAGGAGTGTGTAGGTTTACAGTTTTGATTGATTAATTGATTGATTGATTGATTTGAGCGCAAGCTGCTAGCGCGGCTAGGCATCGTCTTCTTTCTCCCTCGACCTCGTCGGCAAGGGGGAAAGAAGGTATGAGAGAGGAGAGGGAGAGAGGGGAGAGAAAAGAGATGGTGATGTACTGCTTGCAGATCTCGTTGTTGCTATGTTTGCGTCCCGCCTGCCTGCCTCCTCCCTTCTCCCTTGCATGTTGAGTAAGTATTGTCCTCCTTCCCCTTGTGCTGTTGGTTGTATGTTTCAGGCTGTGCTCAGAGATGGCGCTGCTGTTCAAGAGTTTAAGATACGTACCTACCTGCTCTCGCTGTTTGTACTCCTACCTCTTTTTTCAAGTCACAATAAAATCAGTTGCGTGAACAATGAATGCTATTCATCTGTCAGTTGTTGCTTTGTTAGTTGATGTGGCTCATAGAGCCCAAGTGGTTCGGACCATTTGGTACTTGGTCGAAGTGTGATTTGTTTGTGTTTGTTTCCGTGGTTTGTCCTCAAGTGTTTACTTGTTTTGATGATGAGCAAAAAAATGATCCGATAGTTTAAATTCGTTATTCGATGACTTCGTTTATTTGTCATTTGGAAACGTTTTGAAGATTTCATAAGGCCACGTAATTTCTTGAATCATCTGCGTGAATTTCGTTGATTGTTTTTGCGTACTTTTGTTTGTTTACATATGTAGTGTTGATGTTGTGTGGTCACTTTTTGCATTCCATTATCTTTCATCCCCATTTCATTTTGGTCATTGCCTAGATTTCGATCATAGATTTTGCTTTTGCGGAATATTTTGTTAAAGGATTTATCCGGACAATGTATTATTCCCTGATCTTCAGGATGGGGCCGTTTTCTTTCTCTTCTGCTTGATATTTTCTCACTATTCTTATTTCTTCGCCTTTGTCGCTGCGTTGTCGAAATCGTTCAATTGACGCTGTCTTTAGTCTTTTTTACTCTGTGCATCGCTTATGCCGCACTTATTTTCTTTCGAAAATTTCACGTTACCTTTCTTTGCGAGCTGCTATCAGATTCATCCAGATCCATATGCCTCATATTTGTCCTTGTGTCGTATTGATTGTTCGCTGATTCGTTGCTCTTTGAATATCTCGTGTATTTGCAGTGTTTGTCTTTCGAATGTTCTAGTTGTAGATGGAGGAGGCGGAGGCCCTGTTGGATGCTCTCCCCGTGTCGGGGCGCACCCGAGGCGCCCGCGCTCGCGCACTCGCCGCTGCCGCCCCTGCCGCCCCTGCCGCACCTGCCGCACCTGCCGCACCTGCCGCACCTGCCGCCCCTGCCGCCCCTGCCGCACCTGCCCCGGCCGTGTCCAAGCACGAGAAGAAGAAGAAGGACGAGCTGGCGCGCGGGGCTCGCACGGCCGCACCAGCCGCTGCCGCGTACTCCAAGGTGGGTGGTGGAGGGTTGGTCGAAGAAGGGCGAGGAGTACATGGACGACAGTATGCGGGAAGGTGATCGTAACGATGTTGGATGTTTGAAGAGTATTGGCGATTGTTTCATGTTTCGCCCGATCCTGCCGAGAATAGCAGCCACGACGAGAGCGAGCCGGTTTCGAAGAAGATAGAGGCCAAGAAGAGGGACGAGAAGGAGGTCGAGGCCAAGCAGGTGGGAGCAGTAGAAGAAATATGTAGCCTTGCATCCATTGACGCTATGCAAAGTAGAGTGTTCGTAGTGTGTCTTGAATAGTAGATTTGTTCATAGCAAGGCAAAGTGTTCAATAGTCAAATGAGAATTGATTTCACAGCCGGAAACCATGGAGAGTATTACCTTTTTATCCATGGATCCTTTTTATGAATATTTCATCCACCACGCACATGGAGTCCGTACAACCATCGATTGTTCTAATAGTTGCATCATCTTTCTCCCATCTTACCACCTTATAACGCATGGAAACTTCATTATACCTTTTTGCGAGCTGCTACCAGATTCTTCCATATCCATTTACCCTGCCTGAAGCAACCGCTCTCGTATTCCCACTAGCGATCCATGCTATTTCCGTTACGTTCATTCATGTTCAAATCTTCAATTAACGCAAGTACCATGTCTATTAGGGGCGGCGCGCAGCGGCGCCCGTTTGTTTTGAGCTGTGACGCGCGCAACACGCCACTCCCAAGGCACACACGATTTCTCTATTCTAATACAATATACTTAATTAGTGTGCGTTATTTGTTAGAATATCACTTTGTAAGACCTATGAGTATGA